>CM038224.1:136414279-136974169 GCA_021442155.1 Cymbidium sinense
TACATGACCCAAATAAATTTCTTGATTGGTTAGTTCAAATGGATGACTTCTTTGATTGGTATAAAATGGATGATTATCAACGAGTTACTTTTGCTAAAATGAAATTAATAGGACATGCTAAAATTTATTGGACAAATACTTTAGCTAAAGAACAAAGATTAGGAAGGACAAACCTAACTTGGATAGAAATGAAAGAAATGTTAAGAGCAAAGTATTGCCCTAGGCATCATGATAAGAAGCAACATAGTCAATTATTAACTTTGAGACAAGGTAATTATCTTGTAACTGAATACTTAAATACTTTTGAAGATCTAGTTTCTAGAACCGATTATGATAATGATTGGCAATTAGCCAATAAATTTGTTATTGGACTTATGACATTAGAAATGAAGTTGAATTATTTGACCCACAATCTTTAGAGGAAGCATTTCATTATGCATTATTGGTTGAACAACAAAAGAAATCGCTTCTCTCTAAAACTAAAAGCCAAGTACCTTCCATTTCTTCTCATAGATCTATTGTTAGACCACCATCCAAATGGCCCAACCACTTTGCCTAAAACTAATTGAGGGAGCTCTAAGAACACTAGGGAAGTAATATGTTTTAAATGTCATAAAAGGGTCATATGCAAAATCAATGTAAAGCTCAAATCTTATTTTTAGAAGAAGTTGAAAATCCAATAGAATAATCTAGAAGAAGTTTATGATGACACCCCATTATCGATGAAGAATTAGAATTAAATGATGACATCATGTTAATGTGATGAGATGTCTTAGTGTAATTAAAATGAGGAAGATTGGAGGAGAAAGAACATTTTAGCATGTATGTTTTGTGTAATGAAAAGAGATGTAGGTTAGTTATAGATGGAGGGAGTGCTATGAATGTCATTTCAACACACACCTTAACTCGAGCCAACCTAAAATCAACCTCACCAGCCATTTCATGTTAGGGTAAATCATACATCTCTTCCCATCACCAATCGGTGTTTAGTTCCTATTAAAATAGGAAGCTATGAGGATCAAATTTGGTGTGATGTTCTCCTATGGACATTGCTCATATTCTCTTGGGGACGACCTTGGCTATATGATATGAATGTTATTCACTATGGTAGGAAAATACTTATGTTTTTAAACATAATAACAAGACTATTAAACTCTTACCAATAAAGCCGAGAAAAACACCCTCCATAACACCACACAAAATAACTTCGACTTGCAACCTAAGCCTCTATTGAAGAAAAAATGCCAAACTTCAATTAATTATCATAGAAAATCCTTCTATTATGCCTAATACTATCATTTGATCCTTACTTTAAAACATCTACTCTTCCTCCTTTGACCCCAAAGATAGAAATAATAGGTTTTGGAGCTTTCTGAAATGAATTTTGATCCATTTCTTCTTCACATATTACATATAAAGAAGTCATACCAATCTAATGAGTCTCACATACCATGTGGTCTCTTCTCTTCTTCGATTTTAATGATATTGCAGATGAGCTTCACGATGAGTTACCTCCTCTAGAGACATTCAACATGCTATTGAGTTCTTACCAGGTTCTCAACTTCCTAATCTTCCTCATTATAGGATGAACCCTACTGAGCATATTGAGATTAAGCAAGTTGAGGAATTATTAAGAAAGGGTTTTATTCAAGAGAGTCTTAGCCCTTGTGCGTTCCGATTATTAACTCCAAAAAAGATGGAACATGGAATGTGTGTCAAATGAACAATAAATAAAATTACTATCAAATATAGGTTTCTATTCCGATTAGATGATATGTTAGATTTAATCTCGAGCAAATTTTTTTTCAAAGATTGATCTAAAAGTGGATATCATCAAATTGGATTAGATCGGGAGATGAGTGGAAGATGCCTTTTAAGACCCTCGATGGACTTTATGAATGGCTTGTCATGCCCTTTGGACTTTCAAATGCTCTAGCACATTTATGAGATTAATGAATGTTCTTAAACCATATAGGTAAATTTTGGTGGTGTATTTTGATGATATTGATTTTTAGTCCAAGTGAAAATGAACATCTACAACACCTACAAATAGTATTTGAGCTGCTTAGACAAGAGAAATTATACATTAATTTAAAAGTGTTTCTTTTTGCAAACTGAGGTAATCTTTTTAGGCTTTATTATATCCACTACTGGACTTAAACCTGATCCTTCTAAAGTAAAAGCAATCTTAGATTGGCCATCACCTAAAAGTTTTACTGAAGTTAGAAGCTTTCATGGTTTAGCCACTTTTTATCGGAGATTTATTAAGAATTTTAGTACCATTGTTGCTCCGATAACTAATATACTAAAATTAGATAAATTTTGTTGGACTTCTAATGCACAAAAGGCCTTAGAGCAAATTAAAGTTCTTATCACTTATGCACCAATCCTTAGGCTTCCTGATTTTTCTAAAGCCTTTGAAGTTACATGTGATGCTGTGAATTGGGATAGGTGGAATTTTAAGTCAAGAGAATCATCCTATAGCATTCTTTAGTGAAAAGTTAAATGAAGCCAAACAACGATATTCCACTTATGATAGAGAGTTTTATGCTGTAATTCAATCCTTAAGGTATTGGTGACACTATCTCTTACATAGAGAATTTATACTTAATTCTGATCATCATGCCTTAAAATTCATTAATACTCAACGAAAATTAAGTCATAGGCATGCAAAATGGGTTGAATTTTTACAAGACTACTCTTTTGTTCTAAAGCATAAGCCTGGAGTTGAGAATAAACCTGCTGATGCTTTATCTAGGGTAAACCTAATGATTTCCTCTTTAGAATTGAGAATCCCCGGATTTGATAGAATTAAAGATGATTATATTGTGTGCCCGATTTTCACTAATTTATCTTGAACATCTAGATAAACCAATAACTTTACAAGGGACATTCTTGATAACAAATGGATATTTATATAAAGGAAAACAATTATGCATTCCTCGATCTTCTCTTAGAGAATTTCTTATCAGCTACTTTGGGGTGTATGGTCATTTTGGAAAGGATAAGACCATATGTTTATTAGAAAATAGATTTTATTGGCCTTCATTAAAATGAGATGTTCAAAATTAGTGGCTCAATGTTTAATTTGTAAACGGCTAAAACTATCAAACAAAGGTCCTGGACAATACACTTCCTTACGTTCCTTATAGGCCTTGGGAAGACCTATCAATGGATTTTATTTTAGGATTACCTAGACTAGAGGACATGATATTTTTGTTGTAGTGGATAGATTCTCAAAATGGCTCATTTCTTACCTTGTTCAAAACCAATGATGCTTCTTATAGCTAAATTATTTTTTAAGGAAATAGTGCGACTCCATGG
The DNA here is from genome assembly GCA_021442155.1 of Cymbidium sinense. Taxonomy (NCBI): domain Eukaryota; kingdom Viridiplantae; phylum Streptophyta; class Magnoliopsida; order Asparagales; family Orchidaceae; genus Cymbidium; species Cymbidium sinense. The sequence continues at coordinate 136,417,604 of CM038224.1, forward strand.
TCTCCCTTTAACCATTATTTGATAGGGATGTTAAGTTTGTCTCATATTTTGGAAAACATTATGGAAATTATTAGGAACCAAATTAAAATTTTCTTCTCGCTTTCACCCACAACCGATGGACAAACTAAGTAGTTAATCGTAGCTTAGGAAATTTTCTTAGATGCTTAGTAGGTAAAAGAGAAATTGGGATTTACATTTTGCCAACCTCAATTTACTGTAATAGTACATCTAGAACTACAAAAAATCACCATTTGAGATAGTCTATGGTCAAAACCCACGACCAATTGATGTTGCAAACCTACCATCTCATGTATTTTCGATGCAGATTCTCATTTATTAAAGATTTTCAAAGCCTCCATGAAGATATAAGAAAGCAAATTACTATAAGTAATGAAAATTATGCTTCTAAGGCAAATCATAATCGCTCAAAAGAATATAAAGAAGGTGATTATGTATTGATTCATTCGAGTGTTATCAAACCACTAGATATAAGAAATTACATGCACGAGCCTGTGGCCCATTTAAAATTCTCAAGAAAATTGGAACTAATGCTTATCACCTTGATTTGCCTGCTGATATGCTCATTCATCCAGTTATTAATATTGAAGATATTCTATCATACGAAGGAACTAGCAAACCTCCACTTGTTCAGTCTAACTCTTTAGCAGGAGATATAGCACTGTACTTGCAGAAGCCCTCTTTCCTTGAAGTTGACTATATTATCACTGAGGAAGAACCCATTAATCCAGCTTCTGAACATCAGTTTCTAGTTCATTGGAAGAATAAGCCACCAGCTGAAGACACATGATTGACTCGTACTGATTTGGAGAAGTTAGCCCCACAATTAGTAGAAGATTTCTTAAATTTCAACTCTATGGAGCAGAGTTCAATTGAGCCCAAGGGAGTAGATGTAGAACATCAAGAGGAACCAAAAATTAGAGCCCAAGGTCCATTTACAAGATCTCAAGCTAAAGCCCAAGAAAATTTAGCCCAAGGTCCATTTACAAGATCTCAAGCTAAAGCCCAAGAAAATTCAAGAAAGAAGTAGGTTTAGCCCATTATTAAGGCCCATTTCATGATGTCATCTTTTTCTTATTTATTTATTTTTAATTTTCTTCTAGAAACTCCATGTTTGAAATTTTGGATTTAAAATTCAAAGCATGACATGTGAGGTGGTTGAATCCACATAAAAATGCATGACATGTGGGTGGTTAGCATAAAATAATGAGGCAATTTAATGCTTCACATTAATGTGGCCACCCACTTTTCCCTCCATGTTTTGAATTCTTTTCTTTTGAAATATGCTTGTAATGGCTATAAATAGCCCCTCTTACTTGAATGAAAGGGAACTTTTGGCAATTGCAAAATTTTGAGTTATTCTTGTGGTTTGAGAGCTTGGTGGCCAAACCTTGGCAATCCTTGGTGGGAGCGCTAGTTATCCAACATATCTTCTTCCTTCTCCCCCAATACCCACGTTCTCTCAATCTCATCAAAAGAAAGAAGCCCACCTCCATCACACAAGGGCGTAGGAAAGTGCCCTTTGCTTTATCTGATGAGCTTGTGACTTCTCTTGAGGTAGTTTGCCTTTATTTAGGTAAGCCATGAATGCTTGCCTCCAATCTAGCTCCTCATCCTTTTTGGCAACAACAACCTCCCCTTCAAGAGAGTACTTTTCTATGAGTTCCACATCAATAAGGGATAAGACTTATTTATTTGGACCTTTCTTGATATGGACTCATCTTCCGGACATGCCAACTCCTTAGCAAGCTTGTCTAAGGCATCCTTTATGGCATTTTATCCTCGAGGAATCTTGTAGATGGTAACCATTGGGATTTGGGCCAACAACTCTATTGCATACTTATGATAATGATGGAGCTTAGGCTTTAGAACTTTATAGGATCCAATGATTTGGTTGATAACTGGTCAAGAATCCCTAAAGATGTTGATGTTCTGGATGCTTAGAGTAATGACTAACTCCAGACTGGCAATCATAGCCTCATATTCAACATCATTATCAGTGTAAGGATTGGACAGATGATATGAGCATCTCATCACATCTCAGTCTAGAGTTAAAAGAACTATTCCTACCCCTGCCTTCCTTGGAAGAGTAGATTGTGGTTCTTCTCCCCTTTGAAAGGAAGCCACACCATCAAAATACATCTCCTAGTGGTGAATACTAGTATTCCCTAAGTTCATGATTTGTACATCGGGGAGGTCATCACTAAGCGGGGAGTCAGTAGGAAGTGGGTGTGCTGTTAAAATATCTGCTAGCATTTGTCCTTTCATCGCATGAAGGGGTACAAATGTAATATCAAACTCTGATAGGATCATGGACCATTGTGCCAACCGTCCATATAGCATCAACCGTGTTATAAGATATTACAGTGGATTGATCCTAGAGATGAAGTTCACCATATGAGAAAGCATGTAGTGCTGTAGCTTTTGGGATGCAAAGACTAAAGTTAGGCAATGCTTTTCAATGGGTAGATAATTAGCCTCAGTAGGGATTAGATGATGGTTGAGATAGTAGAGCATATTTTCCTTCCCTTCATTATTGGTTTGGGCCAACAAAGCACTAAGAGAGTCATCTAACACAATAGTGTAAAGTATGAGCGGCTTGCCTGGGAAAAGGGTTGGTAGAACTGGCAGCATCATCATGTAATTCTTGATATCTTCGAAGACATGCTAACACTTGTCATCCCACTTGAACTTGACATCCTTTTTGACAAGTGCTGAGAATAGTTGGCATCTTCCCGATAGGTTGAATATAAAGCATCTTAGATATGCTAAATGCTCTTGGAATGATCTGAGTTAAGTTAAATTTTTAGGGGGTGGCATTTCTAATATTGCCTTGATCTTCTCTAGATCAATTTTGATTCTCTGGTGTTGGACAACAATCCCAAAGAATTTTCTTGAAGCTACTCTGAATGTACACTTCAGAGGGTTCATTTTGAGGTTAAATTATCTTAGCCATTCAAAAATTACTCTTAAGTCAAAGAGATAGTCTTCCTTTTCTCTACTTTTGAGCATGAGATCATCAACATAACATTCAACTTGATGATGAATGAGTTCGTCAAAGATTCAATTCATGACCCATTGGTATGTAGCACTGACATTTTTAAGGTTGAAAGGCATGGCCTTATAGAAATAGATTCTGATAGGAGTTCTAAAAGCAGTGTTTATTTCATCTTTAGGGGTGTGGTGTTTATTTTTGAATGTGGGGGACACCACGATCATAGGGGGTACTTATTAAAGTGATCAGGTATGACATTGAGGTATGATGTATTATCTTGAAACATAGAGCCGTCACCCTTCAATGGACATAATCACCTAATAAGGACTCCTAAGGCATGATGGCTCTTCGAATATACCATAGATTTTTCCCTTGCTTTACATGGATGAGTAAAGCATGCTTTATATTAATTGAGTTCTTAAGTTCCTTATGGAGGAAAGCCTCTATAGTCAATTACATCCTAGAGAATAAAATCCCCTAAGAATACTCTCTATTAAAGTAAGCAATTATCATCTCTAAAGATTTCTAGGTTTGACTATAAAAGGATTCGTTATGTTTGAAAAATAAATTGGGAAAGTTTGAGAAGACTTATTATTGGAATGCAGAGGAAGGAAGTAGTAAACAACCATGATACTAGGAAGCTTAGTGAGCATTCCAATCTATCCTATGATTGGGCTTTATACATTTGAAAGTGAAGAGATTTGTTTGTTAGAGTTGAATTTTATTAGATTGCTAGGGCATATAATCCATCAACACAAGATTGTGAAAATGCCTAAGAAGTGAGGATTTATGCTTGTAGCCCGAAGGAAAGAACAACCTTGGATCCTAAATCTAGGGAGTTTTACTACAAGCTAAAGTATGACCTAAATCAAAGCGAGAGGTGGACATAAGGGTTTACCTCCATAAGAGAGAATAAAGCGTCCGATTTCTGAACTTATAATCACCTGGAGTGGCCTCCAGCTAACATCTCCTACTCTTAAAATCCATGTGGTCCAGTCATATAAATTTATAGGATAGTTAGGCTATTATTTATTTTGAAAGAGACTAAAGTTCTTAAACCCACTCCCTAAGAGACTAGAGTATGAGTGGTATGAATAATTTCTTAGTATAATTCAAATTGTTTTCAAATTTTATTTAATTTTGATAGATCATTTTGACAAAGGCTTTGCAATTTTTATATGCCTAAATGCATGATGAAGTAGATTATTGGACAAATTGAAAGATAAAGATGGTGAATCTCGTTAGTAGGGGTTTATCTCATGGGTCAAGCGATCACTATGCATGTAAGAATGGAGGCCCTCATTTTGCAAGATTGATTGAAGATGCATGCATGATGTGAAACATACAACCATACAGTTAAGGATGGAATCACATAAGTATGTGTCATTATTAACTAGGGAAGTGAGGTAATTAAATGACCTCCTTGGGGCTAGCTAAAGCCTCGTATTCTCAAGATGTCCAGACTATATACATATTAACATTCCAAGCCTATGTAAATCTATACAAGGGTAAGAAATGAGAGCATTAATTTATATATCACACATGCTAATGACTTAGGAAAATATGAATGTATGTATTTTTTTGGTAACAAAAGGGGATCTTCATCTTTTAATTAAGCATACCTACACATGTGTAAAAGATGTAAGCAAGTACATGCAGTTGTTAAACTAAGAAAGTGAGGTAATCGAATGACCTCCTTGGGGCTACTTAAAGCCTCATATTCCTGAGATATCCAGACTAAACACTTGCTATCTTAAATACATATGAATGTATACACAACTATAAAGATAAGAATCATGAAAAGATTGTATTTTCTTTCATTAAATCATTTAGGAACATGAATTAAAGTTCTATTTAAATTTTAATATCAAAATACATAAGAATAAAACCAAATGAGTACGTGCTGTTGTTAAACCAAGGAAGTGAGGTAATGAAATGACCTCCTTGGGGATACTTAAAGCCTCATATTCTCGGGATGTCCATACTATATACCCATTATTGTTCAAACTCAAGTAAGTCTATATATGAATTATAAGAAAGAGAGTTTTATCTAATATGATTAATCTATAAACACATGCAAATCCTATGTGTATTCATAACTATCAACACTCTAAGTATTATAATTGATTCATAAGCTTTAAAAAAATAGTTTTGAATTTATTAATGATAATAGCCACACATATTTTAATTAAGCCAACACATGCAATCTTACATAAAGGAAGGTCATTTGATTTAATTAGTTTTTAAAAGATGAATGCATGAGTTCAAATGAGATATAATATCTAACATGATTGGAAAGGAATAAATAAACATAAACACATGATTTCATTCAATCAAATTAATTCCTAAAGATAATCATATTAAATAAAGTCATTTAATATAAACCAAAGCTTTCTTAATATCATTTTTAATTTCATATTTTGATTTAATTTAAGGATGTTAGAAAAGGTTTGCTAATCTTAACCCATACCCATGTTTATTGATTAATTTGGTTTAATGAAATGTAATTAAGTTGATTTTATGAGTCAATTAGGTTGTAATATGAGTTGAATACATTAATTAACCATTTCTTATGTTACCTTAACATAAGTACCCAAATAATTATTAGCCAACATGATATGCACATGAATTAGAAATTAAATTAGCAATGGCCCTAAGAAATAATAGGGGCCTAATACAATTGGCTCATAATTAACAGTTATTTAAGTTAAGGAACTTAATTTAGTACTCTTATGGCATCCCCACACATGTGGGTTAACCATAATTTCTTTAAGTTATCTTTAGGTTATTGAGCACCTACCTAAGAATTGATTAATTAAGGTTTAATATTATTATGATTTTAATTTAATTATTTAAGTGATGTAATTAATTAATAAAACCTTAATTAATTTCATTTTTGAAAACGTGAAATGAACTTAGGGGAATATGTTAGGAAAGAGGTCTCAACCATAATCCTTAGTTCATGTACTATTGAGCAATGATTAATAAACTCAATTAACCAATTTGTTATTGTTCATGGGATAAATTAATCATTAATTAACTTGAAGGAGTAATTAGAGTTCAATTAGTTAATTTTCCTAATTATGCGAGCAATAAATCCTAATAAAATTATGGGAGGTAGAGGTCATCCCATTAAAGTAACCCACAAAATTTGGGATTAATTGCTTAAGTAATTAAGGAGTAATTAAGATAATTAATTTTATAATTAAACTTTAATTAAGCCTTAATTACTATTAAAATTAATTAAGATTATTTTTAATGAATTATGCTCTAAAATACCTTTAAAATGAGTATTTATTTGTATTTTTTAAACTTTTCTATGATTTGTTATAAATTTTGGAAGTTTTAGCCATTAAAATCAATTAATTAGCCCTAATTAAAGCTTAATCCCATGGCACACTGATGCAACATGCTTTACATGTGACATTGCGAGATTGGCTACTTAAAATTTATCCGTTATGCACCAACGTGGTGACGGCGGACGCGCTTTCACGTCTATTGTCCAATCTAAGATCGGATGACTACGATTAATCTTGCTGCTTAATAGGATTAAATTAGATTAAACTATCAGATATAATCACGATAGCCCATTTCGATCACATAGAATGGATGGTGCGTGATCTATCATCATGCGAGCAAGGGAGAACCAAGTCTGTCCGCCATTGCTCCTTTGATCCGAGCTTACCCGAGCTCAGATCAACTACAAAAGGATCCCACACCTTCATAATGTCAATCAGAGGGGATCCAACTGTCAAGATCACATGAGATGCACATTTTCTTGAAAGAGCTCCAACCCATTTTGCCAAAAGCTTAGTTTTGATCGAAGTCGCATGCTTAGTGGTCGGAAGGCTCGGGAGGTGATTTGTTCTTGCTCAACGGAGTGTGGGATGGCATGTGTAAAGTTAATTTGATTTATATGGAGGTTTGAGCAAGTTGGGATCGAAGGAGGGATGCCCTATTTTGGCTTGGGTGAAACTGGCAATGGGGAGCTTGAAAATGGCTCTAGGATGCTCGCCTTTGGGTGTTAAGGTTCTCACTGAGGTCTAGTGCTCATTTGGTGTAGGAATGAGGGGGGTATACCCCCTCCTCCTCTTGATCGAATAGTCCAATGGGATTTGGCACCTAGTGGCCATTCGCCCACCTCAGAGGGTCGTGAGTGGCAGGGAGTGGATCAGGTGGCTAGGAGGGATAGTGGGTGTCCTATGTGTTTCAAATGCTCCAATGGAGAGGGTGAGGTGAGTTCACCTCCCATGGGGCATGGCTAACCCAACCACCCCTTGGGTAAGGTTGGGCAGTGTCCTTAGTGCTTAGGTGGGCCATTGGGAGAGTGCAATGTGGCTAAGGAATGTAAATGACCACTTATATGTGTGATTTGTCTGATGTTATACCCTTGACCTAAGGATAGAATGGTCATTTGGCATTGGATTTGACTTGGACAAATTTGAAATGAGCCAAAAGTGGGTTAGCCCAAATTTTAAGTCAATTGGAGCTGATATGGTTTAATTTAGCTCAATTTGACTCATTTAGGTTAAATTGGGTTAGGTTGGGTCAAGTTAACCAATTGGTCAAATTGGGTCAAACTAAAGGATGGGTCAAGTTCATATGATAATTTGGGATGTGTTGGTGTCATTGGTTTGGTTTAGTTTCGCTTAGATTTGATTTCAGCTCATTTGAGTTCATTTGGGTCAAATGGGTTAAGTTGACCACTTTGACCAAATTAGTCAAATTTGCTTAGGTTGGGTGTTGGTTTAGGTTTAGTTGACCAAATTGAAGATGATTGTAGGATTTGGTTTCAATTAATTTGGGTTTGGTTTTGATTTAGGCTAACTTGACCCTTTAGGTCAATTTAGGCTAAGTAGGTCAATTGGGTCAATTGGGTCCAATCATGGCTTTGGTCAAGTTCAACAATCAATTTGGAATGAACTTGAGCCATTGGTTGCAATTAATTTGGTTTATATTTTGATTTGATCTAATTTAGTTTTTTAGGTCAATTTGGGTCAACTTGGGTGAAGAATGCTAATTGGGTTTAGTTTGGCTAAATTGAAGGTCAAGTCATATTCAAATATTGATTTTGAGTTGGTATGATTCATTGGTTTTAATAGATTTTGCTTTGGTTGTAATTTGGCAACTTTGAGTTCAAATGGGTTAAGGGGTTGACTTGGTCAAAGGACCAAGTTGACTTGGTTTGACCTAATTTGTGACTATTGATCAACCTAGGGTGATAAATAATCATGATAGGAGGTTTTGATGGGCTTGGTTCAATCCAATTTGGGCAGGATTAGAACTTGGCTCAAATAGGTCAAACTGGCCGCTTTGGGTCAAGTGGACCAATTAGGTTTAGTTGGCTTGATTTTGGCTTGAGTTTGATTTAGTTGAGTTTATATATGGATTTAGGATTGATATATAAATTCAGTTGTAGTTGGTTTAGGTTGAAATGGGTTTTGGTTCATTTGAACATTTCAAGTCAAAAAGGTTAAGTTGGGTTTGACTTGTGTTAATTTTGGTTTATCTTGATTATTGTAGATTTCATTTATATTTGTGAATATGATTGAAGATATGATTGATTCAAGAGAAAATTAATTGAATTTGGGTTTTGGAATGAAGAAATTTGGTTAAGTCGATGGATTTGGGTCATGTGGCTTAGGTTTGGATTTTGATTTAGTTTGATTTAATTTTGATGATTTAAATATATATTTTATTTATGTTTGTGAAGATGATTGAAGATATGAATTGATTATGAGAAAATCAATTGAGTTCGGGTTGATTTAGGTTAAGATTTAGCTAAGTCCATGAAGGTAAGTCATATGACTTAGGGAAGGGTTTTGATTAAATTTTATTTAGTTTGACTTAATTTTGATCATGATCATTTGAATGTAGATTTGATTTATAGCTAGGAAGATGATTGAAGATATAAATTGATTATAAGAAAATCAATTGATTTTGGATTGATTTGAAGGTGAATTTGGCTAAGTTCATGAAATTGATTCAAAGGACTTAGGAAGGATTTCAAGTTTGGATTTGGTCATGGTTTTGGAATTTGGGTTTGGATTTGGATTTGAATTTGATGTTTGAATTGAACTTGAGGTTTGGCTTGAGAAGGTGAACATGGATTGGATTTGGGTTGTAGGGTAGGTGGATTACCCTAATCCCTAAGGCATAACCAAATCCTATGGTTAACCCTTCTAAGTCCCTAGGCTTAAGTTAAGAGTTTACCTAATTACTAGAAGCATCTTATGACTAGGAAGTCTTAGCAGCTAGAAGGCTCCTAAGTATAAGATGTGAAGATTGAATCTTCACTCCAAAAGTGAGTCAACAATATGTTAAAGTGAGTTGATTGTTTGATTTTATTTTGAAAATGTGCTTTTGAAAAGAGTTTTAATGATGTTGTGGTGTTTATTTTTGGATATATTGGGGGGTGGGGGGTGGGGACACCACGTAGATCATATAGGGTACTTATTGAAGTGATCGGGTATGACATTGAGTTATGATATACTATCTGGAAAGATATAGACATCACCTAATATGCACTCCAAATGCATGATGGGTCTTCAAATGTACTTGAGATTTTTCCCCTGCTTTACATGGATGAATAAAGTAGGGTGTATATTAAAATAGGTTCTAAAGTTCCCTATGGAGGCCTAGCCTCTATAGTTAATTACATTTTAGGGAATGAAATTCTCTAAGAATACTCTTGATTAAAGTAGATAATTAGGATCTCCAAAGATTTCAAAGCTAGACTATAGAAAGATTGGTTCTATTTGGAAAATCAATTGGGAAAGTTTAAGGAGTAGACTTATTTTTGGAAGCCAAAGGAAAGAAGTATGGAATGCTCATGATATTAGGAAGCCTAGTGAATATTCCAATCTATCCTATGATTGAGCTTTACACATTTGAAAGTGAAGATATTTATTTGTTTGAGTTGAATTTTATTAGATTGCTAGAGCTTATAATCCATCAACACAAGGTTGTGGAAATATCTAAGAGGTGAGAATTTATGCTTGTAGCCCGAAGGAAATAGCTACCTCAGATCCTAAATCTAATGGGCTTTAGTATGAGATAAAGCACAGCCTAAATCTAAGCCATAGGTAGACATAGTGGTTTATCTCCATAAAAGAGAATAAATCATCCAACTTCTGGACTTATAATTGCCTGGAGTGGCCGCTAGCTAACACCTCTTATGATTTTAAAGTCATGTGGTCCAGTCATGAATTCGCAAGATAGTTGGGCTGTTATTTAATTTGAAAGAAATTAAAGTTTTAAAACCACTCCCTAAGAGACTAGAGCATGAGTGGTATGAGTATATGACTTCGTCTAAAATGCAAATCTTTTCAAATCTTATTTCATTTTAGACACATAATTTTGATAAAGACTATAGGATTTATTATGCCTAAATGCATGATGAAAATAGGTTTTGGGCCAAATCAGCTAGAAGAAGGTGTTCTCCACCACAAGGGATGCCCTCACAGGTCAAACATTCCCTTATCGTGCAAGGATGGAGATCCTTCATATCCAAGAGAGAAAGAATATGCATGTATGGTGTGAAACATTCAACCATTTAGTTAAGGGATTGCTAAATATTTTAATTATTTTATTTAATATCTAGGCTTTATGGTGAGGTTATGAGTTATTTAAAATTTTAATTTTGAGTGATTAGTTGGGGTAGAAAAATTAATTTTTACCCATTTAGTTAAGGGGTTGCTAAATATTTTAATTATTTTATTTAATATCTAGGCTTTATGGTGAGGTTATGAGTTATTTAAAATTTTAATTTTGAGTGATTAGTTGGGGTAGAAAAATTAATTTTTACCTTAAGAGTCGAATCACATCCAGGCCACACATTCAAATGTCAATCATTTAAGAAACTATGATAAAGATGCAATTTTTAATACACAATCTAAACAAATCATCAATCAATTTCTATAACTATTGTGAAAGAATAAGAGCGCAGTGCAATCCGGTACCACCATACAACTCGAAAAGAGGAAAACATGATTAGCCGAGCTCCACCCTTATACAATCCAGAACATAAAAGAATAATTATAATATGAAATGAATACATGCTGTGGGGGTCATCACTTATTCATGTCTCCATTTTTGATGTGGTTCCTTCTTTGATTTGGATGGTGCTTTCTTCAAAGGCATCATAGGGCACCCAGGATAAAGCCTTTTGGCCACTGCTCATCCTAACCCCAATAGCACTAATCCAAATTACTATTATAAAATTACATTAAAAATAGGGAAAGTAAATCTAACTACACCTATCAAATAGAGATTAGCTAAACACACATATAATCCCAAACAGTTATAACTATAATTTAGACTTAGCACCCCACACATGGATAACCAAGCCCACCTATCCTAATATGGATTATGCTTAGTAGTTTAAGCAACCAACAAAGAAAGCATTTTTATTTATTTTAAGCATTCCCTTAACCACAATCTAATGTAGAATACATGATTAGACTAAGAGTGGCCTAACATCCAGTCTATGAAGCATACACCTTAACATTCAATCTAAAATAATACATCACAAAACAAAAATTCATCATATCATACATCATCCTAACATAGAGCTAGAAGTGGTGAATTAATTCTAAAGTGTGTTTTAAGGCTTATGTGGTATGTCCTACTAGGCATTAGAGTCATGATTTTCTAAGTGTAGAGAGATTTAATTTAACATGAAAGGTTGATTTCACTTTAAGTTGTTTAATTAATTTGAGAATCTGAATTTGTGTTTTCTTTCGTTTCATATGATTATACTTAGTAAGTAAATGTTATGAATGGAAGAAAGAGGATTATCCCCTTTAATCCCTACCTTAAGCCACTTTCTAAAGTAGGTTAATTTGATCTAGTTTTATTTAATAAATAGCTTATTATACATTATAAATTAATCCTAAATTTATGTTCACTTTAAATAACTTCATTCAATATGAAAGACATCTTAACATTAATCTAATTGAATTACTACCACATGTTGACCTCAATTTTGGAGTGATGATTATAGCTTCCCATCTTAGACTTAGGAGTCCTCTAGATACTAAGACTTCCCTAGTCATAAGACACTTCTAACAATTAGGTGAACACTTTTAGAGACTTAGAAGTGCTGACCATAGGATTAAGATTATCCACCTACCTTACAACCCAAATCCAATCCATGTTCACCTCCTCAAACCCAACCTCAAGTTTAATTCAGACAATAAATTCAAATCAAAATCCAAACCCTAATTCCAAAACCAAATGATTAAAGCCCATGATCAAATCCAAACTTGAAATCTTTCCTGAGTCCTTTGAATCAATTTTATGAACTTAGCCAAAATCCCCTTCAAATCAATCCAAAAATCAATTGATTTTCTCATAATCAATTTTTATCTTCAATCATCTTCACAAATATAAATCAAATCTACATTTAAATCATCAAAACTAAATCAAACTAAATCAAGTTAAATTAAAACCCTTCCCCAAGTCCTTTGAATCGATCCCATAGGCTTAGCCAAATATTAACCCAAATCAATCCAAACTCAATTGATTTCTCATAATCAATTCATATCTTCAATAATATTCACAAATATAAATCAAATCTACATTCAAATGATCAAAACTAAATCAAACCAAATCAAGTTAAATCAAATCCCTTTGTTAAGTCCTTTGAATCAATTTCATGAACTTAGCCAAAATTTTAATCCAAATCAATCAAAACTCAATTGATTTTCTCATAATCAATTCATATCTTCAATCATATTCACAAATATAAATGAAATGTACATTTAAATCATCAAAACTAATTGAAACTAAATAAAAAATCTAAACCTAAGCCACATGACCCAACTCCATGGACTTAGCCAAATTTCTTCATTCCAAAACTCAAATTCAATTGATTTTCTCATGAATCAATTATTCCTTCAATTATCATCCTAAATATAAATGAGATCTACAATCATCAAGCCAAACCAAAATCAACCTAAGTCAAACCCAACTTAACTCATTTGACTTGAAATAGTCAAATGAATCAAAACCTATTTGAACCCAAACCAATTGAAATTGAATTTATATATCAATCCCAAATCCATATATAAACTCAACTAAATGAAACTCAACCCAAAATCAAGCCAACTAAACCCAATTAGTCCACTTGACCCAAAGTGGCCAATTTGACTTATTTGAGCCAAGTTCGAATCCTACCCAAATTGGATTGAACCAAGCCCATCAAAATCTCCCATCATGATTGTTGATCACCCTAAGTTTATCAATTGTCACAAATTTGGTCAAACCAAGTCAACTTGGTCATTTGACCAAGTTATCCCCTTAACCCATATGAACCCAAACTAGCCAAATCTCTTAAAACCAATGATTCATGACAACTCAAAGTTAATATTTGAATATGACTCGACCTTCAATTGAACCAAATCAAACCTAATTGGCCCTCTTGACCCAAGTTGACCCAAATTGACCTAAAAGACTGTTGATCTCACTTTTGGAGTGAGTTCTTAATCTCCCCATCTTAGATCTAAGAGACTTCTAGACACTAGGACTTCTTTAGTCATAAGATACTTCTAGTGATTAGGTTAACACTTTACCTATGCCTAGAGACTTAGAAGGGTTAACCATAGGATTAGATTATGCCTTAGGGATTAGAATAATCTACCTACCCTATAGCCTAAATCCAATCCTTGTTCACCTTCTCAAACCGAACCTTAAATTCAATTGAAATACTAAATCCAAATCCAAATCCAAATTCGAAGCCAAATAATTGAAGCTCATGATGAAATCCAAACTCAAAATCAACTAAGCCTTATGATCTTATCTTATGGACTTAGCCTTAGCCAAATCCAAATCAATCTAAAATCAATTGATTTTCTCATTATCAATTTATATCTTCAATCACCTTCCTAAATATAAATCAAATCTACATTCAAATAATCAAAACTAAATCAAATTAAATCAAATTAAGCTTGAAACCCTTCTTAAGCCCTATGACCTATCCCATTAACTTAGCCAAATCTTAATCCAAATCAAGTCAAAATAAATTGATTTTCTAACAAATCAATCATATCTTCAATCATTTTCATAAATATAAATGAAATATACATTTAAATCATCAAAACTAAATCAAACTAAATCAAACTAAATCAAACTAAATCAAAATCCAAACTTAAGCCACATGAATTAACTCCATAAACTTAGCCAAAATCTCATCCAAATCAAGCCAAAGTCCACTAATTTTCTTGTAAATCAATCATACCTTCAATCATATTCACAAATATAAATGAAATATACAATCATCAATCCAAACCAAAATTAACCCAAGTCAAACCCAACTTAGCCCTTTTGACTTGAATTATCCAAATGAACCAAAGCTCATCCAAACCCAAATCAATTGTAATTTGATTTATATATCAATCCCAAATCTATATATAAACTCAATTAAATAAAACTCAACCCAAAATCAAGCCAACTAAACCCAATTGGTCCACTTGATCCAAAGTGGCTAATTTGACCTATTTGAGCCAAGTTCCAATCCTTCCCAAATTAGATTGAACCAAGCCTACCTAAGCCTCCTATCATGATTATTGATCACCTTAGGTTGATCAATTGCCATAAATTAGGTCAAACCAAGTCAACTTAGTCACTTGACCAAATCAACCCCTTAACCAATATGAACCTAAACTAGCCAAATTGCAACCTAAGCCAAATCCCTTTGAAACTAATGATTCATTCAAACTTAAAATCAACATTTGAAAATGACTTGACCTTCAATTGAGTCAAACCCCAATTGATGCTCTTGACCAAAGTTGACCCAATTTGACCTACATTGCCAAAATAAGTCAAATTAAAATCTAAATCAAATTGATGGCAATCAATGGCTCAAGTTCATTCCAAATTGATTGTTTAACTTGACCAAAGTCTCAATTGAGCCCAATTGACCCACTTGACCCAAATGACCTATTGAACCTAACTTGACTTAAAGGGTCAAACCAACCTAAAACCCAATCAAATCTACATTAAACTCAACCAAAGCCTATAACATATTCCAAATGATCAAATAAACCCAAACCATGCCATGACCCAAGCTAATTTGGCCAATTGGGTCAAATTGGTCAACTTGACCCATTTGACCCAAATGAACTCAAATGAGCCAAATTACAATCTAAGCCAAATTAAACCAAACTAATGACACCAATACATACCAAATGATCATATGAACTTGACCCAACCCTTGGTTTGAATCAATTTAATAAATTGGTCAACCTAACCCGATTTGACAAATTTGACCTAAATGAATCAAATTGAGCTAAATCAAACCAAATGAACTCTAAACCACTTGAAATTTGGCTGAACCCACTTTTGAATCATTCCAAATCCGCCTAAATCAAATTTAATGCCAAATAACCATTGTACCCTTAGGTCAAGGGTATCACATGAGAGTAAGTGGTCATTTCCATTCCTTGACCACTTGGCACTCACCCATTAGTCCACCTAGGTTCCAAAAACACTGTCCAACCTGACTTAAAGGTGGTTGGGTCAGAAATGACCCAAGGGGAGGTGAAATCACCTCACCTCTCCCATTGGTGTAGTTGAAACACCAAGGACACCCACTACCCTCCTTAGCAGTGACCTCCACACCTTCGCCCAACCAAACTGAGCCAAATCATCACCTCCCTGCCACCCATGACTCCCTGAGGTGGCCGAATGATCACAAAAATTGAAACTAGGTTGAGCCGTTCGATCAAGGGGAAGCGGAGGGGTGGCGGGAGGGGGTGTACACCCCCTCATTTCCACTCAAACACACAAAAAATCATTCCTCAGAGCTAGAGAACCGTAGGATGAGCCGCCAGAGCTTCAGGTATTGGCCTTCTGAGCAAACCACCTCAAATTGGAGCTCGTGCTGATCAGTAGAGCTTCCTTTATCTCCGGTGAGGTATGCCATTGAAATTGACCTTTAGAAGAAAATGAGTTAGAGTTTTTAAAGAAAACTTTCATCCCGTATGATGTTGGCCATCAGATCCCTTTGGATTCTTCACATAAAGGTGTGGGATCCATTTAGAGTCGATCCAAGCTCAGGTGAGCTCGTATCATGCGAACAATTACGGATGGACTCTGTTCCCCCTCGCCCGCATGGCGATAGATCACGCACCATATGTTTTACATGATTGAAATGAACGATCATGATTAGATCCATTAGAATTATCTGATTTAATTCTTTAGTGCCATGGGATTAATCGTAGCCATTCGATCTTAGATCAGACGGTGGACGAGAAAGCATGTTCCATCGCCGCCATGCAAGCATTGACTAGGATTATGTTTAAATAATTAATTCCACTATGCCACTTGGAAAGTGTGCCGCATCAACATGCCATGTGGCTCCGATGGGATTAAGGGTTAATTAGGCTTAATTAATGTGTTTTAATGGCTGAAATTTGTAAAATTCATAACTATTTGTAGAAAAATAAAAAATTATAAATAAATACTTATTTTAAAGGTATTTTAGAGGAGGATTTATTAGAAATGTTCTTAATTAATTTTAAATAGTAATTAAAGCTTAATTAAAGTTTAATTACAAAATTATTTAGCTTAATAATTCCTTAATTACTTAAGTAATTAACCCCAAACTTTATGGGATAATTTAATGGGATGACCTGTGCTTCACATGATTTTTTGGAGATTTATTTCTAAATTAATTAGAGAAATTGACTAATCAAATTTTACTTACTCTCTTAAGTTAATTAATTATTAATTATTCCCATGAACAGTAATAATTTAATTAAGTAAGTTGTTAATCGTTGTTGAATAGTGAATGAACCCATGGGATAAGGTTATGGCCTCCTTCCTAATCATTTCCCTAAGTCCATTTCATTAATTAAATCATTCAAGGCATAATTAATTAATTAAACTAGTTAATAAATTAAACTAAAATTATAATCATATCAAAACATACTTGAACCCTTTTTAAATCAAAATAAAAATATCAAACACACTTGAACCCTGTTTAACATACCTCAATTTGTTAAGTAAGGGTTTCATTTTTCAAATCAACAAAAATATTAAACACATTGGTGCTTTACTTAACATACCTAAATTTGTTAAGTAATGATCCCATTTTCAAATTCAAATCAATTGACTTAAACATATGACAAACATCATGGAAAACAAAAATGCTTTCAAAAATTATTTTCAAACATACATTTGAATCTCATTTAGCATACCTAAATTTACTAAGTGAAGATTCCAAAATCAAATTTTCAAACAAAAGATAAAACAAAATAAATCCATCTCCAAAGTCTCTCCAAATGAATGAACCATACTCAATATTCCTAAATTTGTTGAATGTGAGATACAAATTAAAATCAAATCCTATGGCAAAGTCTCTCTTCGAATATGAAAATCTCTCCAATTCAATGAATCCCACTTAGCATACCTAAATTTGTTAAGTGTGGGTTCAAATTCTAAAATCAAGAATCAATGGTTGAAGGTAGTTATTAAAGCATGGATTTGATTCAGTTCTATTTTCAACAAATGCAGAGAAAGCAGTTCAGTCTTTCGTTCACTTCTTCAGTCAGTCTTTCATCATGTCTTTTGGAAAGATGATCTTCTCCTTCCCATATGGTGTGAATTTGGCCTTAGATCAGGCCATACTCAATAACACCAGCACACACATCATTCAATTTGGACGTGGATTCGAGGCTGTTCGAGTCACCTACGAGGGGCCAGCCCTCATGACTGTCAGTAAAGAGGAGGTGACAGGGCAAAAGCCACTTCTTCATTTTCACATCCCGTCAGATTCTAAGTTTCCCTCATTGAAGAGGAAGGCTATTGTTGTTCCCACACCTTGATCAACATTAGAGCAAGTGCCTACAGTGCTAGTTATTATAAGGTTCATCATTTAGTCTGTTGTTGCCCCCTTTATGAAGGAGAAAACTATCTTGACCTCCGAGATAGTCTCCCCTACCTTTGAGGTAGGTTCTAGTTCTCATTCTGCTTTGCCTACCAAGATGTAACACCGCAATAAGTACCAAAGGGTTAGGCGGCACTATAAAAAAGCAACTAGGGAGATAGATGAGGCCTCTCATGTTGCTGATGAGGGTTCCCCTCATAAGACCTCCCCACTCCTGAGTGGCAACAGGTTTCACCCCCTCTCAGCTTTGGATGGAGAGGATAACTATAGGAGGATTATTGCATTACCTCCACCACTAGCACAGTTTGAGATACCATCTAGGGAGAGGGGGAAGCCTAACACTAGTCTATAATTAGTTCTTCGCCAGGTTGGTAGAGCCCACGGACGCTCAGAGTCCAGTACATTGTTTTATTTAAGGACTTTGATCTATAGGAGTGTTAGGGATCGGATGTGTAGAGAGAAAGCCTAAGAGGCTAGAGTTGTGGCCAAGCATACAGAAAAGAGAGGAAGAGATATGCCAGACAGTCAGCAGCCTCCACTTTGGTAGATTTCCCAGATCGGTGAGCTACTTGGGCCAATCATATCGATAACATAGTCCTTACAGGTACTACCAATCACAAGAGGAGAGCTTTGGCGAAAAGAGAGTCAGCGTCTCCACCATCACACCGCTCCACTCATCCAAGTCCCTCCTTCCATAGTCCCCGCTAAGGTACAAAAGTCTGCATATGGAGAGAGGACATCTCCATTTGTGATCCGGCTATGGCCCAAGGATCCCACTCCACCTATTCCACTTATTGAGGCTGGGTTGAGCTCTCCCATTCGACCATCCACCTTAGTTATGGTAAAGAGGGAGTGGCAACCCAAAGCATCATAGCCACTCCACCGGCAGAAAGAGGGAAGGGGATGTCATGCCCCATGACAGCGATCTCCTAAGGAGAGTACTCCATCGAGGCGGGTGACACATAGCTTCAAATGAGCACAGTCTTATATGTAATCATCAGTGGGTCTATATCCTAGTACAGCAGGGCATAGTAGATGATCATTCACTAGATGACATCAAGGATAGTGGTGTCAATGGATAGAGGGAAGCAACCAGCCAAAGTTTAGTTTGAAGACCATAAGCTCAACAACCTCCTTTGCCACCTCCTCTTCCACCACCTCAACCATCATACCAGCTACCACCACCGCCTCCACAATAGTACACTCAATAGTCATATTCATATCCATCAGTAGGTTGCTATTATCCACCTACTATTTTGGACAAATTAAACAAGCCCTACTCATTCAAGAGGGAGGTAGTTAGGAAGATCTTTAAGAATCTCCTAAAGAAACTTAATTTCTAGCTACCATAGCCAAGAGGCCAGAGGAAGTGGGCAAGAGCGATGATCCTAACTTTTTCCCCTACCACTACATGTTAGGCCATGTCTTAAAGGATTGCATTACTTTCAAAGACTAGCTTGAGTGTAGCTACAAGTCGGGTGCCATAGTTATCCCTAAGGAGTATCTATTAGAACAACCATCCAGTTCTGTTAGAGTAATCCTTGGGGATACTTGTGATCCTCTTAAGACGAAAGAAGGTTGGGACATCTCCTTATCTCGATCCTCTAAAAAGATCATTTTTAAGATCAAAAGCTTTCCTTGTAGGTGCCTGAAGAAGCTCAAAATTCTAATACCAAGGAAGGTTTTCTAGTTTCAAATGATAACTCAGGGTGAGTGATAGCCAAATAGCAGTAGCAACAATCTATACTTGTCCAGAATAGTATAGTTGTGCAACCACCATCTAAGTCTAGCACTCCCCCTAGCATTATAACTACTTCTTCTACTAGCTCCTCTTCTATCAACAGGAGCATTGTATATGTGGATAAGGGCACTAAACTCCTTAATTGATTTCTATCATGTACCTCCACCTTAAAAGAAATCAATGAAGAAAGCAGATTCTACTTATATCTTGTCCACTTTTGGTGCTCCTAATTTTATTTCTGTTGAAAACTCTACAAGTCTAAATAATAATAATAGCTCTAGTAATTCCAGTCCTTTCTTTTCTGATTCAGAATCAAACTTTCCTTTTCTGAATCAATCGGGTTCACCTCTTGAGATTGAATTCAAGTCAACCGACTCCGAGGATCCCATAGGACAAGCTGTAAGTATGCTCGATGAGCAGTTATAACTTTCCACCAACCCACCACATGAAGTCCCTGAAGGCAACCTACATAGTGGCAAAGTTCTACCTCCTAGGGTAGCACCTCAGGATAAGGGTAAGCAAGTCATTGGTTCTAGTGAGCAGATAACCCCTCCATAGGATGCTCCACCTATAGATATGCTTGTGGAGGACCAAGCCAAAGTTGATTATAATGTCTTAGCTCACCTTAGTAAGTTGCCAGCTAAGTTAAGCATATATGACACCCTTGTATTATCTAAAGAGATGAGGGAATCTCTAATCAAGGCCTTAATTTATTCCGAAATAGGCTTAACTTAGCTGATCGCTATTGAAGAGGAGACATGCCACTTGAAGGACATCTTAGAAGTTACATTCAATGATGAAGACTTACTTCTAGGGATGATCAAGCACAACTGTCCTCTTGACATTACAGTGGATGTTGGAAGATGTAGGCTATCAAGAGTTCTGGTTGACCCAGGTGCATCAGTCAATATTATGAGTCTAAAAACCCTTGCCTACTTGAAGATCAACATCTCTAAACTCCAAAAAGAAAGGATAATGTTGAGAGGATTCAATGAACAAGGTGAGAGGGCCTTAGGCTCCATAGTATTTCACAAGGAGATAGATGATTGAAAGACCGAAGCCAAGTTTCACATTATAGACTTGGATACATCTTTCAATGCTTTGCTTGAGAGACTGTGGATACATGAGAATAACACGGTTTCATCCTCTTTATATCAATGCATAAAGTTTTTGAGAGGAGGGATCACCTACTGTGTCAAAGGAGCTCTCAAGCCATTTATAGTTCATGAGGTCGGCATATACAATGATGCAGCTTACTACCTCCCTCAAAATCAATAAGTCTATTCTCGTGAACTTGGCCAAAGTTCAAAAATAAAAGAAAAAGGAAAAGAAAAGGAAAAAGAAAGAGAAAAAGAAAAAGAAAAATAAAAGAAAAGAGAAGATGAAAAATAAAATAAAAGGGAACAAAATATAGACTTGGAGGAGGAAGTAGAGCTTGGCATTAGATTCCACCCACACTTTGTCACTCCATTTGAACATATAGGTAGGATGACACAACCTCCACTAGATAGAGGAAGAGGCCAGTTCAGAGACAGTCCTAAGGATGGAGAACCTCCTTATTGCCCACCCAATAGAAGATATGTCCTAGCTACCAAGAGTACACCAACTATCTATATGGACTTAGAATCTAGTTTATAGGATGAGTCTTATATGGTTAGCACACCAGGCAACTCTTCTCAGTAGCAGAATCCTTTGGTGATGACACTTGAGCCAGATAGTGATGAAGACCAACCTCTAAAGGAAAGCATAAGTGTATCTAAGTCTATATGTGAAATACTTAGGCACCAGTTAGGAATCTTAGCTCTAACCCCATTTTCTTGATAAAAAGTTGAGGGTTTGGTAGTTAAGGAAGCCCCCAAGTCATCCATAGATATGAAGACTCAGAGGTTCTTTCTGGAACATCATCCTCTAGTTAAAAGGTTGATGTGGAACTTGAGGATGATTCATATAAAGATTTAATAGAATTACCTTTTGATTGGTACTCGCCTTGTGTTCATTAATTAGTAAAGAAAGGGTTAATCCCACATACTTGGTCAAAGCACAGGTCATACTACTATGAAAGAATATGGAAGACCAAATGCGAAAGCTCTCAATCAAGACCGGGACTAGGACTCGACATAGTGGGTCTAGTCGACGATGATGATTACTAGTTAGTCATCACCAATCATTTGGAATATAATAGGTTCTTCTTAAATCACATTAACTGAAATGAGGAGGTGTGCTTAGAAACTTTAGATGGTCTAGATAATTTTGAAGTCAAAGATGCACCACCAGAGTTTGAAGAAGAGATAAAGTCAACAATCGATAAGCTCAAGGAAATCAATTTAGGAACTGAAGATAATCCATGCTTGACATACATCAGTTCCTTGTTGAATGAAACTAAAAGTAATGACTTAGATAGGCTATTGATTGAGCTTAAAGACTACTTCGCATGGAGTTATAAAGAGATGCCTAGTTTATCTTTTAACATAGTAGTCCACAAACTAGCAATAGAGCCTTGTGCTAACCCTATCAAGCAAGCACCTAGATGCATGCGATTAAACATTGAACAACAGGTCATTTTAAAGTCAAGAAATTGATTGATGCTGGTTTCATCCGAGAAGAAACATATCCTACTTAGTTGGCCAGTGTCATCCCAATTAAAAAGGAGAATGGTCAAATTCACATATGTGTCAATTTTATAGATCTAAATAAGTCATGTCCAAAAGATGAATTTTCACTACTGATACCAGAACTGATGGTGGACATTGCATCATCTCATGCAGTCTTCTCTTTCATGGAAGGCTCATCTGAATATAACCAAATAAAGATAGCCCCTAAAGATGAAAGAAACACTACTTTTAGAATTCTGATTGAAATCTATTACTATAAAGTCATACTTTTTGTCCTTAAAAATGCTAGTGTTACATACCAGTGGGCCATGACTCGAATCTTTGATGAACTCATTCATCATCAAGTCATGTGCTGTGATGATGATCTCATAGTCAAAATGAAAGAAAAGGAAGACCATCTCTTTATCTTGAGAGTAATTTTTGAATGGTTAAGACAATTTAAACTCAAAATAAACCCCCTAAAGTGTGCATTCAGAGTAGCTTTAGGAAAATTCCTTAGGTTTGTTGTCTGACACCAGGGAGTCAAAATTGGTTTGAAGAAGATCAAGGTGATATTAGAAATATCACCCCCTAAAAGTTTAACTCAACTCAGATCATTCCAAGGGCAGTTGGCATATCTAAGATGCTTTATATCCAACCTATCAGGAAGATGCCATCCATTCTCAGCACTTGTCAAAAAGGATGCTATGTTCAAGTGGGTTGACAAGCATCAACATGATTTTGAAGACATCAAGCACCATCTGATGACACTGCCAGTTCTAGCAGCCCCTATTTCTGGCAAGCACTCATATTATACACTGTTGCATTAGATGATTCCCTTGGTGCTTTATTGACTCAAGCCAATGACAAAGGGATGTAAAATGAGCTCTACTACCTCAACCATCATCTAATCCTTGCTGAGGCTAATTATCCTCTCATTGAGAAGCATTGCCTAGCTTTAATGTTTGCATCCTAAAAGTTACGACACTACATGCTTTCTCATAAGGAGAACTTGATCTCTATATCATTCAACTACAATATCTCATGATATGGCTGCTGCTATCTAGATGGTTGGCACATTGGTCCATGATTTTGTCACAGTTTGATATCACATTCATACCCCTCCGTGTGGTGAAAGGGCAAGCACTTGCAGATTTCTTAGTGGCACACCCAATTCCCATTGTCTCTCTGCTTAGTGATGATCACCCCGATGAACAAATCATGAACTTAGGGGATACTAACATTCACCATTAGAAAATGTATTTTGATGGCGACTTCCTCGCAAAGAGGAGAAGAACCACTATCTACTATTTTAAGAAAGGTAGGGGTAGGAGTAGTTCTCCTACTTCGGACCATGATGTGATGAGATTCTCATATTATTTGTCCAATCCTTATGCCAACAACAAAGCTGAATATGAGGCTTTAATTTTTGATCTGGAGTTAGCCGCTACTCTAAGCATTCAGAACATCAATATCTATAGGGATTCTCAGTTAGTCATCAATCAAATTGCTGGGTCCTACAAGATTCTAAAGCCTAAGCTCCGTCACTAGCATAAGTACACTATGCAGTTGTTGGCCCAAATCCCAGAGGTTACCATCTATAAGATTCCTTGAGGAGAAAACATAATAGCAGATGCTTTAGCCAAACTTGCCAAGGCCCTTTTTGATACTGAACTCATTGAGAAATACTCCCTTGAAGGGGAGGTTATCGTTGCCAAAAAGGGCGATGAGTTAGATTGGAGGTAACCATTCATGGATTAACTACATAGAGGCAAACTACCTAAAGAGAAGTTCTTAGCCCATCAGATGAAGTAGAGAGAACTTTCATACACTCTCATGGATGACACCTTATACTGATGGTCCTTTGATCATATGTGGTTACATTATTTAGATAAGCATGAAGCCCATAAGATCATGACCGAGGTACATTCATGATTATGTGGAGCTCACCCAGTCTGAAGATGAAAGCCAAGATCAAGAGACTAGGATACTACTGGACATTGATGATCACACATTGCATGGATGTAGCTAGGCGATGCCATCAATGTCAGGTACACAGTGTGATCCTACACCAACCGCTCAACATTCTACATCCAACATTGGCCTCATGGCCATTGGAGTGTTGGGGTACTAACATAGTTGGTTCGATTGACCCTCCTTCTTCCAAAGGTCATCGGTTCATCCTAGCTGCTACTAATTACTTTTTTAAGTGGGTGGAGATGATTTTGCTCAGAGAGGTCACAACTTAGCATGTGCTCCAATTTTTCAGGAACCATATTGTATATTAGTTTGGGGTGCCTCGATAAATTATATTCGATAATGGTACTGCATTCAAGAGCACTAAGATCAATATCTTTTCTTGAAGACATAGCATAGGTTGGAGATATTCTACCATCTATTACCTGAGGGTGAATGGCTTAGCAGAAGACTTCAACAAAACTCTAATCCAAATACTAAAGAAGACACTTAATGATAATAAGCGGTAGTGGCATAAGAAATTAATTGAAGCCTTGTGGGCCTACCGCAGCACATATAGAACTCTAACTTAGTCTACTTCTTTTCCTTAGTGTAATGGTACAAAGGCATTATACCATGAGAAGTTCAACTCCCATCACTAAAGATAGCTATGGGTAGCAAGATCACAACAGAGCAGAATGCCAAGTTGAGGTTAGAAAAGTTTGAAGGTTTAGAGGAGATACGCCTACGGGCTTGCTAGAACCTCGAGTTGTACAAAACCAAAATGATTCAAGCTCATAACAAGTTGGTCTGTCCTATAGCTTTTCAAGTAGGAGAGCTTGTTTTAATTCTAAGGAGACCAATTATTGCCCGTCGTAAGATGAGAGAAAAGTTTGAACCTACTTGGGAAGACCCTTTTTCCATTGAGAAGGCATACCAAGAAGGATCATATCAACTCATCAACCATAAAGGAGAGCACCCTATGCTTTCGATTAAAGGGCTGCACTTAAAGAAATACTAACCATAATTCATGTTTAAAAATCAATATCATCAATAAAAATTCCATTTTGAATTCAATCTCTTCCATGTTGAAAGCATTCCTTTTTGCAAATCTGTCATGATGTGTTTATGATAGGTGTAAGGAACCTGAACGACATCTTATCCTTTATCGACACAACACAAACACAAACTATACATAAACATATAAAATAAACACATATGTTTTTGTCTCGTGCTACTTTGAGTTGGGATAATGCCCCTAGCGGCACCCACTCAGTAGCTGCTCTAGGTTGTGTTGACATGCTACCCTGCTAGTGCATCACCCCAGTGGTCTTTTTGCCTTGGAGGATGTAAGTCTGCTATGCTTTCTTCTTAGCTTAGCCACTGCACATCGATGAGTGCCCTGTTAGTTTGGTAGGCCTTACTACGTAGCTAGTAAACTACCTCATGTTGGCTTCATTTAAGAAGATATAAGTCTGCTATGCCTTCTTCTTAAACTAGCCATCATGCCTTGACTCGATCGAGTATATTTAAGGTTTAGGTTAAGTCGCCCAGTGGCTTCTTTTCTCCTGACTACTTCAAGTCTGGGTCCAGTCATTCTTCGTGACTCCCTACTTAATAGTCGGCCTTAGGTTGGGTCGACTTGCTGTGCCAACAATGGGTCACTCTAGTGGTTTTTTCTTGCTTTGGAAGATGTAAGTCTGTTATGCGTTCTTCCTAGCACAACCGTTGCACACTGCTGGATAGACCTAGGTCAGATAGCACCTATCGAGTCTATGATAGACTACCCGATGATCGGTTCCACTTTAGGAAGATATAAGTCTACAAGCCTTCTTCCTAGACTGATCGATGCACACTGATGGGCACCATAAGTTGGTTGGTGTTCGCTATACTGATAGTGATCCACCCTGTGGATATGCCACTCATGGCAGATGTAAGTCTACTACACTTTCTCCTTGAGTTGGCTACCATACACCTGTAGGCTTTTCTTCAGGGATCAGGATAATGCCCATAGTGGCAGCTCTCCCATGGGCACTCTACTTAGATCACATCCTTTGTGATCCCATTTAGACACTACTCGGGTTACTCTTGGATTGGACAGTACCCCTTTCCTAGTAACCACCATTGTGGTTGGAGATTCTATTCTATGGATGCATAGATTTCTTTTAGTCTAGCAAATTTGAGATAGGTCAAGGCTGATATAGCCCCTTCTCAGTATGGTCCCTTGCACACTGATAGGGTCCACATAAACATATAAATAATACAAAATATATATTCACTTGTGGATTAGGAGAACTCCCCCAGTGGCACCTTTCCCAAGTAGGCATCCTATTTTTATGGGACTATCAGCAAAACTCTCTATAGGAATCGCCTGACTACTCTTGAGTTGAGATGAGTCCCCAGTGGCACTCTCTCAGTAGTCACCCTTAGGTCGGGTTTGACTTGTTGTGCTACTAACAAGTCACCCCGGTGCTCATCCCTGCTTTAGAAGATGTAAGTTTGCTATGCATTCTTTTTGGCATGACCGTTGCACAGTGACGGGCAGCCCTAGGTCAGATTTGATCTGTTGTGCTACCAATAAGTCACCCCAGTGGTTGTTCTTTGCATTAGAAGATGAAAGTTTGCTATGCTTTCTTCCTAGCCAAGCCGTTGCACATCGAAAGACACCCCTTAGGTGGATAGTCCAACCCTTCGATCGATATACTACCCCTTTCGATCAACAAATCTAGATAGGGCTAGTCTGACATAGCCCCTTCTCAGTGCCGTCCATCCAATAATGACAGGATCCATCAAATGAAATCAAAATAAATGAAAATGAATCAAATCAAATTAAAATAAATCAAATAAAATTTCTCTTGAGTTGAGGTAAGATCCCCAACGACACTCTCTCAGTAGTCGCCCTAGGTCGGGTTTAATTTGTTGCACCATCAACAAGTCACCCCAGTGCTTGTCTGCTTTAGAAGATGTAAGTTTGTTACGATTGCTTCCTTGGACACCCGTTGTACACCGAAAGGCAACCCTTAGGTTGGATTGTCCTATCTTGTGGCTGGTAGACTACCCCTTTGGACTTGGTAAATCTAAGATAGGCAAAGGCCCCCGTGACCCCTCCTTAGTAGGTCCATCACACATTGATTGGGTTCATAAATCAAATAAATTAAAATCTATCCAATTTAACCGAGTTTAGATCCCCAATGGATATACCATCAAATCAAAACCATCCTCCTCAATGGAGTCAGAATAAATTAAACCAACTCCCTCGTTGGAGTATAAATTGAAAAAATTCAAACCTATCTCTCCCTAGCGGAGCTAATCAAACAAATCAAAGAAATCTAACCAAACTCTTATCCTCGACGGATAGCCCGAACCTACTTCCTTAGTGAAGGTTCATATTTCTAATCCCTAGTGGATTCGAGCAAATCCCTAGCGGATATGCCTCCATATCAATTAATACAAAATAAATTAGAATTAATTTGATCTTGATCTCTGACAAATTATAGATTCTTAAACCCAGCAGATCTCCTTCCCATAAATCATATTCAAAATTAAGCTCAAATCTATATCCCTAGCAGATGGCTCCAACCTGCTTCCCTAGGGGAAGGTTCATGTACTCAATCCCTAGTGGATTCCTCCTTCCTCTCTTATGTCCTTAACATAAGTTGAGTTGCATTGCACTAAGATCGTGATTCTATCTACCTCTTGGGTTTAGGTAATAATTGCTTTCGTTAGTACTTGCAATCTTTTGGACATTGTTGATCATCTTGATCAACGCCAATATGTACCGTGTGTCTTGTCAGTTCCACGACACCTATTGGGGGTCCTTTTATTGACCTCACTTTTGGAGTGAGTTCTTAATCTCCCCATCATAGATTTAGGAGTCTTCTAGATACTAGAACTTTCTTAGTCATAAGACACTTCTAACACTTTGGTGAACACTTAACCGAAGCCTAGAGACTTAGAAGGATTAATCATAGGATTAGGCTATGTCTTAGGACTTAGGGAGATCCACCTACCCTATAGCCTAAAGCCAATCCATGCCTACCTTCTTAAGCCAACACCAATCCTCAAATTTAAATAAAATCCAAATCCAAATCCAAATTCCAAGTCAAATGATTGAAGCCCATGATAAAATCCAAATTCAAAATAAACCCAAGCCCTATGATTTTATCTTATTGACTTAGCCTTAGCTAAATTAAAATCAATACAAACTTAAGTGATTGACTCAAACATCAATTCAACCCTTCAATCAATCTATCAAGCTTACAACCAAAATTAATTCCAAATCCAAATTTCCAAAATCTACAATCATACCAAATCCTATTTAAGCCATGTGATTCACTTTCACGAGGTTAGCCAAAATCTCACTCAAATCAGATCAAACTCAATTGATCCTCTCATGGATCAATTATTCCTTCAATTATCTTCCCAAATATAAATCAAATCTACATTCAAATGATCAAAACTAAATCAAACTAAATCAAATTAAATCAAAACCCTTCCTAAGCCATATGACCTACTTTCATTAGCTCAGCCAAATCTTAACCCAAATCAATCCAAACTCAATTGATTTTCTCATAAGCAGTTCATATATTTAATTAAATCCCAAAATATAAGTAAAATATACATTTAAATCATCAAAAATAAATTAAACTAAATCAAAAATTTAAACCTAAGTCACATGTGATAACTTCATAAACTTAGCTAAATTACCTTCAAATCAATCCAAAGTCAATTGATTTTCTCATAAACCAATCAACCTTCTATCATAGTCACCAATATAAATGAAATCTACCATCATCAAGCCAAACCAAAATCAACCCAAGTGAAACCCAACTTAGCTCTTTTGACTTGAAATATTCAAAAGAACCAAAACCCATTTGAACCCAAATCGATTGCAATTGAATTTATATATCAGTCCCAAATCTATCTATAAACTAA
Source organism: Cymbidium sinense (assembly GCA_021442155.1). Lineage (NCBI taxonomy): Eukaryota > Viridiplantae > Streptophyta > Magnoliopsida > Asparagales > Orchidaceae > Cymbidium > Cymbidium sinense. The sequence goes on from CM038224.1 coordinate 136,446,730, forward strand.
ACTAAATTAAACTCAACCCAAAATCAAGCCAACTAGACCCAATTAGTCCACTTGACCCAAAGTGGCCAATTTGACCTATTTGAACCAAGTTCCAATCCTACCCAAATTGGATTGAACTAAGCCAACCTAAACCTCCTATCATGATTGTTGATCACCATCGGTTGATCAATTATCATAAATTGGGTCAAACCAAGTTGACTTGGTCACTCGACCTCTAAACCCATATGAACCTAAACTTGCCGAATTACAACCAAAGCCAAATCCATTTGAAACCAATGATTCATACCAACTCAAAATCAACATTTGAACATTACTTGACCTTCAATTGTGCCAAACATAACCTAATTAGGTGTATTGACCCAAGTTGGCCCAATTTGATCTGCATGGCCAAAATGGGTCAAATCAAAATCTAAATCAAATTGATGGCAACTAATGGCTCAAGTGCATTTAAAATTGATTGTTGAACTTGACCAAAGCCTCAATTGAGCCCAATTAACCCACTTGACCCAAATGACCTATTGAACCTAACTTGCCTAAAAAGTCAAATTAACCTAAAACCTGATCAAATCCAAATTAAACTCAGCCAAAGCTTACAATATATTCCAAATGATCAACTAAACCCAAACCAAATCATGACCCAAGCCAATTTGGCCAATTGGTTCAAATTAATCAACTTAACCCATTTGGACAAATGAAGTAAAATGAGCCAAATTGCATATGAGCCAAATTAAACCAATACATCCCAAATGATCATATGAACTTGACCTAACTTTGGTTTGGCCTAAATTGACCAATTGGTCAACCTAACCAATTTGACCCAATTTGATCTAAATGATTCAAATTGAGTCAAATCAAACCAAATGAACTCCAAACCACTTGAAATTTAGCCCAACCCACTTTTAAATCATTCCAAATCTGTCCAAAATTAAATCCAAATGCTAAATGACCATTCTACCCTTGGATCAAGGGTATCACATGAGACAAATCACTCATGTATGTGGTCATTTCCATTCCTTGGCCACTTGGTACTCTCCCATTGGTCCACCTAGGGTCTTAGGACACTGCCCAACTTGATCCAAAGGTGGTTGGGTCAGCCATGACCCATCAGGAGGTGAAATCGGCTCACCTCCCCAATTGGTGCACTTAAAATAGCAAGGACACCCACTACCCTCCTTGGCAGCCACCTCTACACCTTCATCCAACCAAACCGAGCCAGCTCATCACCTCCTTACCACCCATGACTCCCTAAGGTGGCTGGATGATTACAAAAATCCAAATTAGGCTGAGCCGTCTGATCAAGGGGGTGGGGTATACACCCCTCATTTCCACTCAAACACACACAAAATCATTCCTAAGAGCTGAGAACCTTAGGACGAGCCACTAGAGCCTCTTCCTGAAGTTTCCAAAGCCTTCCCAAGCCTCCCTATTCTCAGTTTTCTTCAAGCAGAAATAAGGCACTCCTCCCTTAATTCTCATTTGCTCAAACCACAACCAAAGTGCAATTAACTTTGCATACACCATCCTTGGGGTTAGTCGACCAAAAATGAATCGTTCCCTAAAGTTCTCGATGATTGGAGGACTAATTTTGATCAAAACTGACCACCAAAGCTTTGGGGTATACACCCCCCTGATTTCAACTCAAACACACACAAAATCATTCCTAAGAGTTGGAGAACCCTAGGAAGAGCCACTAGAGCCTCTTCCCCGAGTTCCAAAGCCTTCTTAAGCCTCCCTATTCTCAATTTTCTTCAAGCAAAAATAGGGCACTCCTCTTAATTCTCATTCACTCAAACCACAACCAAAGTGTAATTAACTTTGCACACACCATCCTTGGAGCTAGTTGACCAAGAACGAATCGTTCCCTAAACTTCTCGATGATCGGAGGACTGATTTTGATTAAAATTGACCACCAAAGCTTTAGGTATTGGCCTTCTGAGCAAATCACCTTAAATTGGAGCTGGTGCTGATCAGTAGAGATTAGTCTCCAGTAGACGAAGCTTCCTCAATCAAGATTTCCATCGATATTAAGCTCCGGTGAGGTATGCCATTGAAACCGACCTTTAGATGAAAATGAGTTAGAGCTTTTTGAAGAAAGCTTTCATCCTGTGTGATCTTAGCTGTTGGATCTCTTTCAATCCTTTGTGCAAAGGTGTGGGATCTATTTGGAGTTGATTCGAGCTTGAGTGAGCTCGAATCACACGAGTAATGGCAGACAGACTCCGTTCCCGTTGCTCGCATGATGATAAATCACGCATCATCCATTTCATGTGATCAGAATGGACGGTCATAATTAGATACATTAGAATTATCTGATTTAATCCTTTACCATTTGAGATTAATCATAGCCATCTGATCTTAGATCAGATGGTGCATGAGAAAGCGTGTTCTGCCATAATCATGCAAGCGCTGACTAGGATTATCTTTAAATAATCAAGACGTAGTGCCATATGGAAAGTGCACCACATTAGCACACCATGTGGTGCCAATGGGATTAAGGGTTAATTAGGCTTAATTATTATATTTTAATGGTTGAAATTTGTAAAAATCATAACTAACTATAAAAAAATTGAAAAAATATAAATAAATATTTATTTTAAAGGTATTTTAGAGGATAATTTATTAAAAATATTCTTAATTAATTTTAAGTAGTAATTAAGGCTTAATTAAATTTTTTTGCAAAATTAATTAGCTAAATAATTTCTTAATTACTTAAGTAATTAACCCCAAACTTTGCGGGTTAATTTAATGGGATGACATTTGCCTCCCATGATTTTCTTGGGATTTATTACTTTATTAATTAGAAAAATTGACTAATCAAGATTTAATTACTCTCTTAAGTTAATTAATCATCAATTAATCCCATGAATAGTAATAAATTAATTAATTAAGGTGTCAATCATTGTTCAAAAGTGAATGAACCCATGGGATAAGGTTAAGGCCTCCTTCCTAACCTATTATCCTAAGTCCATTTCATTAATTAAATCAATCAAGGCTTAATTAATTAATTAAACTACTTAATTAATTAAATTGAAATTATAATCACATTAGAACTTAATTAATTAAATCTTGGGTAGATCTTTAGGTGTTTAATAACTTAAAGGAGTTTAATGAAATTATGGTTAGCTCACATGTGAGGGAAACTTATAAGAGTAATTAATTAAGTTTCTTAACTTAATTAACTATTAATTATGAGCCAATTGCATTAGGTCTCTTTTATTTCTTAGGATCATTGCTAATCTAATTTCCAATTCACATGCATATCATGTTGGTTTATAATTATTTGGATGATTATATTAAAGTAACATAGGAAAAGGTTAATTGATGTATTTAATGCATGTTATAACCTATTTAACTCATAAAATCAACTTAATCACATTTCCTTAAATTAGAATTAATTACCAAACATGGGAATGGGTTAGGATAAACAAATCATTTCTCACATCCTTAAACCAAATCAAAACATGAAGTTAAAATGATACTAAGGGAGCTTTGGTTTGCTTTAAATAATATCATTTGATTTGATTGTCCTAAGGAATTAGTTTGGTTGAATGAATCACATGCTTATACTTGATTATTCTCTTCCCAATCATGTTAAATTTGATATGTGATTTGAATTTATGCATCCATCTTTTCAAAATCAAGTAAAGTAAAATGGATTTCCTTTATGTAAGCTTGCATGTGTTTATTTAATTTAATATATGTGTGGCTATCATCACTATTAAATCCAAATGTATTTTTCAAAAGTTTATAAATAAATAATATTATATGTGTTATGATGCTAGTTATAAATACAAAAAGAGATGTATGTGCTTATGGTTTAAAGTGTATGAAGTAAGGTCTCTTTCCTTTATTCACGTGTTGATTTACATAAGTCTGAATGGTAATGGGTATATAGTCTGGACATCCTGGGAATATAAGGCTTTAAGTTTCCCCAAGGAGGTCATTTGATTATCTCACTTCCCTGGTTTAACAATGACATATACCCATTTGATTTCATTCTTATGTATTTTAATATTAGAATTTAAATAGAGCTTTAATTCATATACATAAATAATTAAAGTAAACAAAAATACAAGTTTTGCATGATTTTCATTCTCTCAGTTATTTATACGTTCATATGTATTTAAACAAACAAGCTTATAATTTGGACACCTCAGGAATATGAGGCCTTAATTAGCCCCAATGAGGTCATTTGATTACCTCAATTTCTTCGTTTAACAATGACATGTACTTGTTTATGTTTTCATACATGTGTGTGTGTACATGTGTTTAAAGAATGAGAATCCCACTTTTATATTAAAAATGCATGGATACATAATTGTTCAAGTGATTGAATTATTTAATCATGTGATTTGGAGCTTTCTTTCCTATGATCATGTATGCAAATTTACATATATTTGAATGCAAATCGGTATATAGTCTGGACATCACGGGAGCATGAGGCTTTAAGTATCCCTAAGGAGGTCATTTGATTACCTCACTTCCCTGATTTAGCAATGACACATACCTATTTAATTTCATTCTTATGTACTTTTGTATAAGAATTTTGATACAGCTTTAAATTTACACATATTAAATAGTTCAATCAATAAAAAAAATATAAATTTTAAATGTACACATACATTCATCATTTAAGTGTGCTAAAACATGTTGCATGTATAGATAAACTTAGGATTGAATCATATGCATGTTACATGTGGTGGAAGGGAATGTTATGATATATGTCATGTGATAGTAATTCAATTAAATTAATCTTAAGATGCCATTCATATTGAATGAAATTATTTAAAGTGAACCAAAACTCAGGATTAATTAAGAATCATTTAATTAGCCATTCACTAAAGAAAACTAAATTAAATTAATAGGCTTTAGAAGTGGCTTAAGGTAGAGATGAATGAGGGTAATTCCATTTCTTCTATTTATAACACTTAGTTGCTAAGTGTAATCAAATGGAACAAAAAAATCATAAATCAACTAAACATATTGAAGTGAAATAAACCTTTCATGCTAAATTGAATCCTTATAGACTTAGAAGATATAACTCTAATGATTAGTAAGATATACCACACAAGCCTTAATACATACAGTAGAATTAAGTAACCACTTCTAGTCCTATGTTAGGATTGTGCATGATGTGATGAATATTTTGTTTTATGATGTAATGTTTTAGACTGGATGTTAGGGTGTATGCTTCATAAACTGAATGATAGATCGATATTAGCCTAATCATATTTTCTGCTAGGGATTGTGCTTAAGGCGTTGGTAAAAAGTAAATGTAAATGCTCTCTTTGCAGGTTGCTTAAATCCCTAAGCATAATCCAAGTTAGGACAGGTGGGCTTGGTTACCCATGTGCAGTGTGTTGAGTCCAAATCATAAATATAACTACTTGGTAATGTATGTATGTTTAGCTAACCTTTATTTTGTAGGTGTAGTTAGATTTAATTTTTCTATTTTTAATGTAATTTTACAATAGGAATTAGGATTAGTGCTATGGGAGATTTGGATGAGCAGTGGCCAAAAGGCTTTGTCCTAGGGTGCCCTATGATGCCTTTGAAGTGGAGCCAATCAAGTCAAGTGAAGGAATGAAGATATAAAGACATGAAGAATAATGAAAATAAGACACCCATATCATTTAATAAAATTATAATTATTCTTTCATATTATAAGTTGTATAAGGGTAGAGCTCGCCTATCCATGTTCTCTCTTTTTGAGTTGTACGGTAGCACCCGTCGCACCGACCTCTTATTCTTTTACGATAATTTTATAAAAATGTTTGATGATTTGTTTCATTTGCGCACTAGAAATGACATGCTTTTCTTAATTTTTTAAATGAATGATACTTTAATGTGTGGTCTAGATGCGATTAGGCACTTAGGAGAAAATAAATTTTCTACCCAAATAATCACTCATAATTAAAATTTTCTATAACTCATAACCTCACTACAAAGCCTAGGATGTAAATTATGATAATTAAAAGATTTAGTAACCCCTTAACTGTATGGTTGAATGTTTTGCAACATGCATACCATATTATTTTGCTCTTAAGAATAAGGGATTTCCATCCTTGCATGATAGGGGAATGCTTGACCCGTGAGGGTATCCCTTGTGTCAAAAAACACTTATTTCTTGCTGATTTAGCCAACAATCTTATTTCATCATGCATGTAGGCATCAAAATTATGAAGCCTTTATCCAAATGAAGTGTCAAAATTATGAAGCCTTTACTCATACCATTCATGCTTTAGTCTCCTAGGGAGTGGGTTTAAGGATTTTAGTTTCTATCTAAATAAACAACTACCCTAGATATCTTGCAATTCACATAACTAGAACACATTGATTTAAAGCATAGGAGGTGTTAGCTAGTGGCCACTCTAGGCGATTGTAAGCCTAGCAGTGGACGGTTTATCCTCTCTTATGGAGGTAAACCCTTATGTCCACCTGTCGCTTAGATTTAGCTCATGCTTTAGCTTACTAAAGCTCCCTAGATTTAGGATCTGAGGTAGATGTTTCCTTCTGGAAACAAGTGTAAATTCTCACCTCTTAGGCATTTCTACAATCTTATGTTGCTGGATTATAAATCCTAGTAATCTAATAAATTTTAACTCAAACAAAAATAATTCTCTCCAACTTCAAATATATAAAACCCAACTGTAGGATTGATTGGAATGCTCACTAGGCTTCCTAGTATCTTGGGCATTTCTTACTTCTCCCTTTTAGATTCCAAAAATAAGTCTTCTCCTTGAACTTTCCCAATTTATTTTCTGAACATAATAAATCCTTTGATAGCCTTAACTTTAAAATCTTTGGAGATGATGATTGTATACTTTAATCAAGAGTATTCTTAAGGAATTTCATTCTCTAAGATATAATTAACTTTAGAGGCTTGCCTCCATAGGGAACTTTAGAACCCAGTTTAATATAAACCCTGCTTTATTCATCAATGTAAAGTAAGGGGAAAATCTCTAGTACATTCGAAGACCCATCATGCCTTAGGAGTCTTGATAAGGTGATTAGGTCCATTGAAGGGTGATGCCTCTATCTTTTGAGATAGTACATCATACCTTAATGTCGTACTTGATCACTTCAATAAGTACTCCCTAAGATCTGTGTGGTGTCCCCCCCGGATACATCCAAAAATAAACACCATAGGCTATTATCACTATTAAATCTAAATGTATTTTTCAAAAGTTTATAAATGAATAATAATATGTAATATGATGCTAGTTATAAATACATAAATGATGTATGTGCTTATGGTTTAAAGTGTATGAAGTAAGGTCTCTTTCCTTTATTCACATGTTGATTTACATAAGTTTGAATGGTAATGGGTATATACTATAGACACCCCGGGAATACGAGGCTTTAAATATCCCCAAGGAGGTCATTTGATTACCTCACTTCTATGGTTTAATAATGACATGTACTTGTTTATGTTTTTATACATGTGTGTGTGTACATGTGATTAAAGAACAAGAATCCCTCTTTTATATTAAAAATTAATGTATCAATAATGGTTCAAGTGATTGAATTATTTAATCATGTGATTTGGAGCTTTATTTCCTATGTTCATGTATGCAAATTTATATATATTTGAATGCAAATGGGTATATAGTTTAGACATCCCGGGAACATGAGGCTTTAAGTAGCCCCAAGGAGGTTATTTGATTACCCCACTTCCCTAGTTTAACAATGACATGTACCTATTTAATTTCATTCTTATGTAGTTTTGTATAAGAATTTTGATAGAGCTTTAAATTTACACTTTAAATGGTTAAATCAATAAAAAAAAATATAAATTTCAAATGCACACATATATTCATTATTTAAGTGTGCTAAAATATGTTGAATGTATAGATACACTTAGGATTGAATCATATGCATGTTACATGTGATGGAAGGCAATGGTTTGATATAGGTCATATGATAGTAATTCAATGAAATTAATCTTAAGATGCCTTTCATATTGAATGAAGTTATTTAAAGTGAACCTAAATTTAAGGTTAATTTAAAATGTATAACAAGCAATTCACTAAATAGAACTAAATCAAATTAATGTACTTTAGAAAGTGCCTTAAGGAAGTGATGAAAGAGGGAAATCCTCTTTCCTCTCTTCATAACACTTAAATGTTTAGTGCAAATAACATGGAATGAAGTAAAACACAAACTAAAATTCTCAAATCAATTAAACAACTTCAAGTGAAATCAACCTTTCATGTTAAATTCAATCCTTCTACACTTAGAAAATACAACACTAATGCTTAGTGGGACACACCACACAAGCCTTAACACACACATTAGAATTAAGTCACCACTTCTAGTCTTAAGTTAGGATGGTGTATGCATGGTGTATGTTTTGTTTTGTGATATAATATTTTAGGCTGGATGTTAGGGTGTATGCTTCATAGACTGGATGTTAGGATGTTATTAGCCTAATAATATTTATTTGGGGGATTATACTTAAAGGGTTGCTCAAAATAAATATTAATTCTCTCTTTGCAAGTTGCTTAAACCCTAAGCATAGTTCAAGTTAGGATAGGTGGGCTTGGTTACCCATGTCCAGGGTGCTAAGTCAAAATCAGAAATATAATTGCTTGGGAATGTATGTATGTTTAGCTAAACTTTATTTTGCAGGTATAGTTAGATTTACTTTTCCTATTTTTAATGTAATTTTGTAATAGAAATTAGGATTAGTGCTTTATGGGATTAGGATGAGCAGTGGCCAAAAGGCAAAAGGTTTTGTCCTGGGGTGCCCTGTGATGCCTTTGAAGTGGAGCACATCAAATCAAGTGAAGGAATAAAAATATAGAGACATGAAGAATGAAGAAAAGAATACCCCCATAGCATTTCATAAAATTGTAATTATTCTTTCATATTTTGGATTGTATAAAGGTAGAGCTCGACTATCAATGTTCTCTCTTTTCGGGTTATACGACAGCACCCGACCACACTGACCTCTTATTCTTTTTTGATAGTTTATAAAATTGATTGATATTATGTTTAAATTGTGCATTAGGATAGCATGCTATTTATAGTTTGTTCATGTTTGATACTTTAATGTGTGGCCTGGATACGATTAGGCTCTTAGGCTCTTAGGATAAAATAAAATATTTATCCAAGTAATCACTCAAAATTAAAATTTTCTACAACTCATAACCTCACCACAGAGCTTAGAATGTAAATTAAGATAATCAAAAGATTTAGCAACCCCTTAGCTGTATGGTTGAATGTTTCACAACATGCATACCATATTATTTCACTCTTGAGAATAAAGGATTTCCATTCTTGCACGATATGGGAATGCTTAACCTGTGAAGGTATCCCTTGTGTTGGAAAACACCCATTTCTCGCTGCTTTAGCAAGCAATCCTATTTCATCATGCATGTAGGCATCCAAATCCTAAAGAATTTGTCCAAATGAAGTGTCAAAAATGAAATAAAATTTAAAAAGATTTTGCACTAGATTAAGTCATTACTCATACCACTCATGCTCTAGTCTCTTAGGGAGTGGTTTTAAGGACTTTAGTTTCTTTCTAAATAAATATCTACCCTAGCTATCTTACAATTCATATGACTAGAACACATGGATTTAAAGCATATGAGATGTTAACTGGTGGCCACTTTAGGTGGTTGTAAGCCCAGCAGTTGAATGGTTTATCCTCTCTTGTGGAGGTAAACCCTTATGTCCACCTGTCACTTAGATTTAGGTCGTGCTTTAGCTCTTATAAAAGCTCCTTAGATTTAGGATCTGAGGTAGTTGTTTCTTTTAAGCTACAAGCATAAATCCTCACCTCTTAGGCATTTTTACAATATTGTGTTGTTGGATTATAAGCCCTAGTAATATAATGAAATTTCAACTCAAACAAAAAAAATTCTCTTCAACTTCAAATATATAAAACCCAACAGTAGGATAGATTGGAATGCTCACTAGGCTTCCTAGTATCTTGGGCATTCCTTACTTCCTCCTTTTGGATTCTAATAATAAGTCTTCTCATTGAACTTTCCCAATTGATTTTCCAAACATAACAAATACTTTGATAGCCTTAATCTTTAAATCTTTGGAGATGCTGATTGTCTACTTTAGTTGAGAGCATTCTTAGGAAATTTCATCCCTAAGTTATAATTAACTATGGAGGCTTGCCTCCATAGGGAACTTTGGAACCCGGTTTAATATAAACCCTGCTTTATTCATCCATGTAAAGCAGGGGGAAAATCTCTAGTACATTCGAAGACCCATCATGCCTCAGGAGTCTTTATTAGGTGATTAGGTCCATTGAAGGGTGATGCCTCTATCTTTTGAGATAGTACATCATACCATAATGTCATACCTGATCACTTTAATAAGTACAACCCTATGATTTGTGTGGTGTCCCCCACATCCAAAAATAAATACCACAAAGACCAAATTAGGTCAAATCAAAATATAAACCAAATTGATTGCAACCAATGGCTCAAGTTCATTCAAAATGGATTGACCAAGGCCATGATTGGACCCAATTGACCTTCTTAGCCCAAATTAACCTAAAGGGTAAAGTTGACCTAAATTAAAACTAAATCTATATTAATTGAAAGAAAGGCTTATAATCATCTTAAATTGGTCAACTAAACTGAAACCAACACCTAACCCAAGCCAATTTGGTCAAATTTGTCAACTTAACCCATTTGAATGAAATGAACTCAAATGAGTCAAAATCAAATCTAAGCCAAGTCAAACAAAACCAACGACACCATTACATCCCAAATGATCATATGAACTTGACCCAACCTAACTCAATTTGACCCATTTTAGCCAAATTGAGCCAAACCTAATCAAATGAACTTCAAATCACTTGAAATTTGGGCTAATCCACTTTTAACTCATTTCAAATCTGTCCAAATCAAATCCAATGCCAAATAACCATTCAACCCTTAGTTCAAGGGTATCACATGAGACAAATCACCCATGTAAATGGTCATTTATATTCTTTGGCCACTTGGCACTCTCCCATTGGTCTACCTCAGCACTAAGGACCATGATCCATGGGAGGGGAAATAACCTCACCCTTCCCATTGGACCATTTGAAACCCATAAGACACCCATGATTCCTCCTTGGCAGCCACCTCCACACCTTCACCCACTCAAACCGAGCCACCTCATCCACTCCCTGCCACCCACGACCTCTAAGGTGGATGAACGACCATTAGAGGCCAAAACACTTTCCACCATTAGATCCAAGGGAGGAGGGGGTATACCCACTCCCCCCCCCCTCAAATTTGATCCAAATCAAACACACTCACTCTCAAAAACTCCCTAGAGACTATTTCGAAAACCCTAGAGCCCTCCCTAAAGCAAACCGAGCTCACCATTGCCAAATTTCTTCAAGCTAAAACACGACACTCCTCCATTCGATCCCATTTGCTCAAACCTCCACCAAAGTCAAATTAATTTTGCACACATCATCCCCATAGCCCGTCGAGCAAGAACAAATCTTCTCCCAATCTCACCAGCCATCAAAGATAGGACTTTAATCAATGCCAGCCTCACAAGCTTTGGGTGTTGGTCTTTTGAGAAAATTACACCAAATCAAGGCTCATATTGATCATTAGGGCTTCGTCTCCACTAGACGAAGCTTCCTCAATCAGATTTGCCACCGGTCTTCAGCTCTAGTGAGGTATGCCATTGAAACTGACCTTGAGTGAAAAATTTGTTAGATCTTTTTGAAGGAAATGTTCATCTCATGCAATCTTGACCATTGGATCCTCTCTGATCAATGTCATGAAGGTGTGGGATCATTTTGGAGCTGATTTGAGCTTAGGTAAGCTCAAATCATGTGAGCAATGGCAGACGGACTCTATTATCCCACACTAGCATGATGATAGATCACACACCATCTGTTCCACGTGATCAGAATGGACGGTCGTGATTAGATTCAATAAATTGATCTATTTACGCTTATTAAGCTGAATGATTAATTATAGCTACACGATCTTAGATGAGACGGTAGACAAGAAAGAATGTCCACAGCCGCCACATAGGCGTCGAGTCGGATACGTTTTAAGTAGCCAATCTTGCGATGCCACGTGGAAAGCGTGCTGCATTAGCATGCCATGTGGCACCGACAAGATTAGGCCTTAATTAGGCTTAATTAATAAATTTTAATGGCTGAAACCTCTAAAATTCATAACAAATCATAAAAAATTATAAAAATACAAATAAATACTCATTTTAAAGGTATTTTAGAGAAGAATTAATTAAAAATAAGCTTAATTAATTTTAAACAATAATTAAAGCTTAATTATGGTTTAATTATAAAATTAATTAGCTTAATTAATCTTTAATTAATTGAACAATTAATCCCAAACTTTATGGGTTAATTTAATGAGATGACCTCTACCTCCCATGATTTTCTTGGAATTTATTTCCCACTTAATTAGGAAAATTGATTAATTAAAATATAATAATCCTTTCAAGCTAATTAATAATTAATTAATCTCATGAATAGTAATAAATTGATTAATTAAGTCTATTAATCATTGTTGAATAGTGAATGGACTAATGGAATAGAGTTAAGACCTCTTTCTTAGCCCCTTTCCCTAAGTTCATTCCATTAATTAAAATTAAATCAATTAAGGTTTAAATAATTAATTACATCACTTAGTTAATTAAATTAAAATTATAATCATATTAAATTAAAATAATAAAATCATGGGGTAGATCTTTAGGTGTTTAATAACCTAAAAGAGTTTAATGAAATTTGATTAGTCAACATGTGTGGGAAAACCATAAGAGTACTTAATTTAGTTTCTTAATTTAATAAACCATTAATCATGAGCCAATTGCATTAGGCCCCTTTTATTTCTTAGGATCATTGCTAATTTAATTTTCAACTCATGTGCATATCATGTTGGCTCATAATTATTTGGATAATTATATTAAGGTAATATATGAAAGGATTAATTAATGTATGTAATGCATACTACAACTTAATTAACTCATCAAAATCAACTTAATTACATTTCATTAAACCAAATTAATTAATAATATTGGAATGGGTTAGGATCAGCAAATTTTTTTCTCACATCCTTAAATCAAAACATGAAATTAAAAATGATATTAAGAAAACTTTGGTTTACTTTAAATGGCTTTATCTAATATGATTATCCTTAGAAATTAGTTTGATTGAATGAAATCATGTGTTTATGTTTATTTATTCCTTCCCAATCATGTTAAAATTGGTATGCCATTGGAATTCATGCATCCATCTTTTCAAAATCAAGTAAAATAAAAATGGATTTCCTTTATGTGAGCTTGCATGTGTTGATTTAATTTAATATATGTGTGGCTATTATCACTATTAAATTCAAATGTATTTTTCAAAAGCTTATAAATGAATAATAATATGTATTATTGTGGTGTTTATTAGGTGATTAGGACCATTTAAAGGTGATGTCTCTATCTTTTGAGATAGTACATCATACCTTAATGTCATACCCGATCACTTCAATAAGTTCCCCCTACGATTTACAGAGTTTGTGGTGTTTATTTTAGATGAAGGGGACACCACGTAGATTGTAGAGGGTACTTATTGAAGTGATCGGGTATGACATTGAGGTATGATGTACTATCTTGAAAGATAAAGGCGTCACCCTTCAATAGACCTAATCACCTAATAAGGACTCCTAAGGCCCGGTGGGCCTTCGAATATACTAGAGATTTTCCCCTACTATATTAAATTAGGTTCTAAAGTTCTGTATGGAGGCAAGCCTCTATAGTTAATTACATCTTAGCGAATCACATTTCCTAAGAATACTCTAAATTACAGTAGACAATTAGGATCTCCAAAGATTTCAAGGCTAGACTATTAATAAATTGGTTATATTTGCAAAATCAATTGGGAAAGTTCAAGGAGAAGACTTTTTTTTAAGAAAGAAAAGGAAATAATTAGAGAATGCTTATGATACTGGGAAGCCTAGTGAGCATTCTAATCTATCCTATGATTGGGCTTTATACATTTGAAAGTGAAGGGATTTATTTGTTTGAGTTGAATTTTATTAGATTGCTAGGGCTTATAATCCATCAACACAAGGTTGTAGAGATGCCTAAGAGGTGAGGATTTATACTTGTATCCTGAAGAAAACAACAACCTCAGATCCTAAATTTAAAGAGCTTTAGTAAGAGCTAAAGCATGACTTAAATCTAAGTGATAGGTGGACATAAGGGTTTACTTCCACAAGAGAGAGTAAAGCCATTCGACTTCTGGACTTATAACTGCCTAGAGTGGCTGCCAACTAACTCCTCTTACAATTTTAAAACCATGAAGTTTGATCTTATGAATTCAAAGATAGCTAGGGCAATTATTTAAATTGAAAGAGACTAAAGTAGTAAACCCACTCCCTAAGAAACTAGAGCATGTGTGGCATGAGTATATAACTTAATCTATAAATGAAAAATCTTTTAAAATTTTAATTTATTTTAGGCACTTTATTTAGATAAAGGTCCTAAGATTTTTATGCTTAGATGCATGATGAAATGGATTATTGGCCAAATAAAAAGAGAAAAAGGGTGAAGCTTCGTCAATAGGGGTTGCTCTCATGGGTCAAGTGGTCCCTATGCGTGCATGTAAGGATAGAAGCACTCATTTTGCAAAAGTGATTCAAGATGCATGCATGATGTGAGACATACAACATTTAGCTAAGGGGTTGCTAAATTTTTTAATTATCTTGATTTACATCATAGGATTTATAGTGAGGTTATGAGTTGTAAAAAATTTTAGTTATGAGTGATCAGTTGGGTAGAAAATTATTTTTATCCTAAGAGCCTAATCGTATCCAGGCCACACATTAAAGCATCAATCATAAGAAACTATGAAAAAGCATGCCATTTCTAATGCATAATCTAAACATAACATCAATCAATTTTATAACTATCATGAAAGAATAAGAAGCCGATGTGGTCAGGTATCGCCTTACAACCCGGAAAGAAAATATGGGTAGCCGAGCTCTATCTTTATTCAACTTGAAGTATAAAAAAAATAATTACAATTTTATTAAATCCTATGGGGGCTTCATTCTTCATTCTTCCATTTTCTTGATTTGATTCTTCCTTCTTTAAATTGGATGTGCTTCATTTAAAGGCATCACAGGGCACCCCAGGACAAAGCCTTCTAGCCACTGCTCATCCAAATCTCCCATATCACTAATCCTAATTCCTATTACAAAATTATATTAAAAATAGGGAAAGTAAATCTAACTACATCTGCAAAATAGAGAATAGCTAAACACACATACAATCTCAAGCAGTTATATGTATGATTTGGACTTTGCACCATGCACATGGGTAACCAAGCCCACCTGTCTTAACTTGGATTATGCTTAGGGGTTTAAACAACCTGCAAAGAGAGTATTTATATTTATCTTTTAGCATCCCTTAAGCATAATCCCTTGTAGAAAAGATGATTAGGCTAACATTGGTCTAACATCCAGTCTATGAAGCATACACCCTAACATCCAGTATAAGAATAATACATCATAAAATAAAACATACACCATCCTAGCTTAGGACTAGAAGTGGTGACTTAATTCTAATGTGTGTGTTAAAGCTTGTGTGGTGTGTCTTATTAAGCATTAGAGTTGTATTTTCTAGGTTTGGAAAGGTTCAATTTAACATGAAAAGTTGGTCCCACTTGAAATTGTTTAATTGATTTGAGAATTTTAATTTGTTTTTTCTTTTGCTTCATATGATTACACTTAGCAATTAAGTGTTATAAAAAGAAGAAAGAGGATTGCTCTCTTTCATCCCTACTTTAAGCCACTTCTAAAGCATATTAATTTAATTTAGTTTTCTTTAGTGAATGGCTTATTAAATGATTCTTAATTAATCCTAAGTTTAGGTTCTCTTTAAATAATTCTATTCAATATGAAAGGCTTCTTAAGATTGGACTAATTGAATTACTACCACATCACTTGTATTCAATTCTTCCTTTTCCATCACTTATAACATGCATATGGTTTTAATCCTAAGTGTATCTATACATGCAACATATTTTGGCACACTTAAATGATGAATGTACATATATGTTTAAAGTTTGTATATCTCATTTTGATTGAATTATTTAATCATATTAATTTAAAGCTCTATCTAAATTCTTCCATAAAAATACATAGGCATGAAGTTAAGTAGGTATGTGCTATCGTTAAACCAGGGATGTGAGATAATCAGATGATCTCCTTAGGGCTAGTTGAAGCCTCATATTCTCAGGATGTCCAGACTATATACCATTTGCATTCAAATATATGTAAGTTTGTACATGTAAGCATGAGAAAGAGAACTCCAAATCACATAATTAGATAATTTAATTATTAAAATGACTATGAATGCATGTATTTTCAATAGAAAAGGGGATCATGATTCTCTAATTAAGCATACCTACACATGTGTAAAATATGTAAGCAAGTATGTGCCATTGTTAAATCAGGGAAGTGAGGTAATCAAATGACCTCCTTGGGGCTAACTAAAGCCTTGTAATCCTGGGATGTCCAGACTAAACACTTGCTATCTTAAATACATATGAATGTATAAATAACTATAAAGATGAGAATCATGCAAAGATTGTATTTTTCTTTGATTGAATCATTTATGCATGTGAATTAAAGTTCGATCCAAATTCTAATGTAGAAGTACATGTGAATTAAATCAAACAAGTATGTGTCGTTGTTAAACCATGGAAGTGAGGTAATCAAATGACTTCCTTGGGGCTAATTAAAGCCTCATATTTTCGGGATGTTTAGACTTAACACTTGTTATCATTCAAATGCATGTAAAACCACATATGGATTAAGGAAAAGAAAGCTTAACATTCACACACCTAAGCTATAAGCACATGAATTTCTTATGTATTTATAACTAGCATCATAACACATATTATTATTCATTTATAAACTTTTTTTTTTGAAAAATATATTTAGATTTAATAGTGGTAATCGCCACACATATAAATTAAATGAACACATGCAAGATTACATAAAGGAAATCCATTTTACTTTACTTGATTTTAAAAAGATGGATGCATGAATTCAAATGACACACCAAATTTAACATGATTGGAAAGAGAACAATCAAATATAAGCATGTGATTCATTCAACCAAACTAATTCCTAAGGACAATCAATTCAAATAAGATTATTTAAAGTAAACTAAAGCTTCCTTAGTATCAATTTTAATTTCATGTTTTGATTTGATTTGAGGATGTGAGAAAAGGTTTGCTGATCCTAATCCATTCCCAAGTTTGAAAATTAATTTTGGATTATGGAAATATAATTAAGTTGATTTTATGAGTTAATTAGGTTATAACATACATTAAATACATCAATTAACCCTTTCTTATGTTACCCTAATATAATCATGCAAATAATTATGAGCAAACATGATATGCACATGAATTAGAAATTAAATCAGCAATGATCCTAATAAGTAAAAAAGGGCCTAATACAATTGGCTCATGATTAATGGTTAATTAAATTAAAAAACTTAATTAGGTACTTTCATGGTTTCCCCACACATGTGGGTAACCATAATTTTCCTTAAATATCTTTGGGTTATTGAACACCTATACCTCTACCCAAGAGTTGATCAATTGAGGTTTAATATGATTATGATTTAAAGTTAATTAATTAATTGATTTAATTAATTAGTTAAATCTTAATTGATTTGATTTTAATTAATGAAATGAACTTAGAAAAATAGATTAGGAAGGAAGCCTTAACCTTATCCCATGGGTTCATTCACTATTGAATAATGAATAAAAACTTAATCAATTAATTTATTACTATTCATGGGATTAATTAATGATTAATTGACTTAAAAAAGTAATTAAAGCTTGATTAGTTAATTTTCCTAATTAATTAAGCAATAAATCCTAAGAAGATCATGGGAGGCAGATGTCATCCCATTAAGTTAACCCATAAAGTTTGGGGTTAATTACTTAAGTAATTAAAAAATTATTAAGCTAATTAATTTTGCAATTAAACTCTAATTAAGCCTTAATACTATTCAAAATTAATTGAGAATTTTTTTTGTAAATTTTCCTCCGAAATACCTTTAAAATGAGTACTTATTTATATTTTTTTTCCAAATTTTCTACAATTAGTTATATTTTTTAAAATTTAGCCATTAAAATAAATTAATTAAGCCTAATTAACCTTTAATCTCATCGGCGCCACATGGTGTGCTGATATGGCATGCTTTCCATGTGGCACCATAGGATTGATTATTAAAAACAATCTTAGTGAATGCTTGCGTGGTGGAAGTGGAACGTGCTTTCTTATCGGCCATCAGATCTAAGATCGGATGACCATGATTAATCCTATAGTTTAATAGGATTAAATTAGATTGATCTATCAAATTTAATCACGACCGTCTATTTTGATCATGTGGAATGCATGGTGTGTGATCTATCATCTCGCAAATGAGAGAGACCGGAGTCCGTCCACCATTGCTCGTGTGATCCGAGCTAACTCGAGCTCATATCAGCTCCAAAAGGATCCCACATCTTTGTGTTAAGGATCCAAGGGGATCCAATGGCTAAGATCACACGAGATAAAAGTTTTCTTTAGAAACTCCAACAAATTTTTCACCCAAGGTCAGTTTCAATGGCATACCTCACTGGAGCTCAAGACCGATGGCAAATTCGATTGAGAAAGCTTCATCTAGTAGAGACGAGGCATTATTGATCAACATAAGCTCTAATTTGAGCTAGATGGCTCAGAAGGTCAATACCCGAAGCGTAGGAGATCGATGTTGATTGAAGTCCACCCTCCGATCATCGGGAAGCTTGTGGATGTTTCGTTCTTGCTTGATTGGCTCCAAGGATGGTGTGTGCAAAGTTAATTCCACTTTAGTTGTGATTTTAGCAAATGGGAGTCAAGGGGAGGATGCCCTATTTCAGCATTAAGAAAATTCAGAATAAGGAGGCTTGGGGGCTTTGGGAAAGCTATGGGAAACTCTTTTGAGGATGCTAGGGCTCTTACTATGCTTAAGTGATCGATTTGGAATGAATTGGGGGGGGGGGGTATATCCCCTCCTTCCTTTGATCAGACGACTCAGCTTGGTTTGGATCCTAGTGGCCACCCACCACCTTAAAGGGTCATGGGTGGCAGGGAGTGGTTGAGGTGGCTCAGTTTGGTTGGGTGAAGGTGTGGAGGTGGTTGCCAAGGAGGGTTGTGGGTGTCCTATGGGTTTCAAGTGCTCCAATGGGGGAGGTGAAGTGATTTTACCTCCCCTTGGGTCATGGCCAACCCAACCACCCTTGAGTCAGGTTGGGCAGTGTCCTAGGTGCCCATGTGGACCAATAGGAGGATGCCAAGTGGCTAAGAAAGGGAAATGATCACTTAGATGGGTGATTTGTCTCATGTGATATCCTTGACCCAAGGATAGAATGGTCATTTAGTATTAAATTTGATTTGGGCATATTTGATATGAGTTAAAAGTGGGTTTGCCCAAATTTCAAGTGATTTAGAGTCGATTAAGTTTGATTTGGCTCAATTTGATCCATTTAACTCAAATTATGTCAAATTAGATTAGGTTGACCAATTGGTCAAATTGGGTTAAACCAAGAGTTGGGTCAAGTTCATATAATCATTTGGGATGTATTGGTGTCATTGGTTTGGTTTAATTTGGCTTAGATTGTAATTTGGGTCATTTGAGTTCATTTGGGTCAAATAGGTCAAGTTGACCAATTTGACCCAATTGGCCAAATTAGCTTGAGTCATGGCTTGGTTTGGGTTTGGTTGATCATTTGGAATATGCTGTAGGCTTTGGTTGAGTTTAATTTGAATTTGATTGGATTTTGGGTTGGTTTGACCCTTTAAGTCAAGTTAGGTTCAATAGGTCATTTGAGTATAGTGAGTCAATTGGGCTCAATTGAGGCTTTGGTCAAGTTCAATAATCAATTTGGATGAACTTGAGCTATTGGTTGCAATCAATTTGGTTTATATTTTGATTTGACCTAATTTGCTCTTTTAGGTCAATTTGGATAAACTTGGGTCAAGAGAGTTAGTTGGGTTTGGTTTGGCTCAATTAAAGGTCAAGTCATGTTCAAATATTGATTTTGAGTTGGTATGAATCATTGGTTTCAAGGGATTTTTCTTAGGTTGTAATTTGGTTAGTTTAGGTTCATATGGTTAAGGGGTTGACTTGGTAAAAGGACCAAGTTGACTTGGTTTGACCCAATTTATGATAATTGATCAATCTAGGGTGATCAACAATCATGATAGGAGGTTTAGGTAGGCATGGTTCAATCTAATTTGGGTAGGATTGGAACTTGGCTCAAATAAGTCAAATTGGCCACTTTGGGTCAAGTGGTCCAATTGGATTTAGTTGGCTTGGTTTTGGATTGAGTTTGATTTAGTTGAGTTTATATATGGATTTGGGATTGATATATAATTCCAATTATAATTGATTTGGGTTTGGATGAGCTTTGGTTCATTTGCATAATTTAAGTCAAAAGGGATAAGTTGGGTTTGACTTGGGTTGATTTTGGTTTGGCATTATGATTGTAGATTTCATTTATATTTAAGATGGTAATTGAAGGAATAATTGATTCATTAGAAAATCAATTTAATTTGGGTTTTGGAATGATGGAATTTGGCTAAGTCCATGGAGTTGGGTCATGTGGCATAGGTTTGGGTTTTGATTTAGTTTGATTTAGTTATGATGATTTAAATATATATTTAATTTATATTTATGAAGATGATTGAAGATATGAACTGATTATGAGAAAATCAATTGAGTTTGGATTGATTTGGGTTAAGATTTGGCTAAGCTCATGAAGGTAGGTCGTATGTAATAAGAAGGATCTTGATTTGATTTGATTTAGTTTTGTTCATTTGAATGTAGATTTGATTTATATTTAAGAAGATGATTAAAGATAATAAATTGATTATGAGAAAATCAATTGATTTTAGATTGATTTGTATGGAATTTTGGCTAAGTTCATGAAAGTAGCTCACATGGCTTAAGTAGGATTTGGATTTGATTTAATTTAGTTTTGATCATTTGAATTAGATTTGATTTATGTTTAAGAAGATGATTGAAGATATAGGTTGATTATGAGAAAATCAGTTGATTTTGGATTGATTTAGATGGGATTTTGCCTAAGTTCATGAAAGTAGGTCACATGGCTTAGGTAAGATTTGGTATGATTGTAGATTTTGGCAAATTGGATTTTGAATTGAGTTTGATTGTAAGTTTGATAGATTGATTGAAGGGTTGAATTGATATTTGAGAAAATCACTTAAGTTTGGATTGATTTGAATTTGGCTAAGGTTAAGTCTATAAGATATAATCATAAGGCTTAGGTTGGTTTTGAGTTTGGAACTGATCATGAGTTTCAATCATTTGGCTTTAGGATTTTATTTCATTTGGACAAAGGCTTTAGGATTTTGATGCCTACATGCATGATGAAATAGGATTCTTGGCTAAATCAATAAAAAAGGGGTGTTTTCCAACATAATGGATGCCCTCACAAGTCAAGCATTCGCCTATTGTGCAAGGATGTAAATCCCCTATTTTCAAGAGCGAAATAATATGGTATGCATGTTATGAAACATTCAACCATATTGCTAAGGGGTACTAAATCTTATAATTATCTTGATTTACAACCTAGGCTTTATGGTGAGGTTATGAGTTGTAGAAAATTTTAATTATGAGTGATTACTTGGGTAGAAAATTTATTTTATTCTAAGAGCCTAATCGCATCCAGGCCACACACTAAGCATCAAACATGAAGAAACTATAAACATCATGCCATCCTAATGCACAATTTAAACACAAAATCACTCAATTTTATAAACTATCGTAAAAGAATAAGAGGCCGAGGCGGTCAGCTGCCATGGTACAACCCAAAAAGAGAGAACATGGATAGCCGAGCTCAACCCTTATACAACCCGAAATATGAAAGAATAATTATAATCTTATTAAATGCCATGGGGGTCTTCTTTTCTTCATTCTTCATTATTCATGTCTTCATTTCTTTCCTCCTTGCTTCTCTGATTTGGTAGGTTTCAAGGCATCACATGGAACCCCAGGACAAAGCCTTCTGGCCACTGCTCATCCTAATCCCCCATAGCACTAATCCTAATTTCTAATACAAAATCACATTAAAATAGGGAAAGTAAATCTAACTACACCTGCAAAATGGAGGTTAGCTAAACATACATCATGTTGATCTCATTTTAAGGATGAGCTCTCAACACCTCCATCTTAGACATAGGACTCCTCTTAGACATTAAGAGATCCTCAATCTTAAGACACATATGGTGATTAGGTGGACACTCAACCTAGCCCTAGAGACTTAGAAGAGTTAGCCATAGGAATAGTCACCTTAAAATTGTGTTGTACCTTAGCTTGAACCATTCCTCACTTCCTTCCTTCAAGTCAAACTCCAAATCAATCTTATTTTATTTTTTCCCAAACTCAAATTAGTACCATATGATTGAAATCCATGATCGAAATCCATGATTGAAACCCATGATTGAAGCCAATGATTGAAATTCCAAAATCCAAAATATTTATTGAGTCCTTAATTCCCTCTTAAGGACTTAGCCTAAATCATCTTCAAATCAATTCCAATTCATGACATTTTATCACAACCCATTCATATTCTCATTTATATTCACATATATAAATGAAATATAAATTCAAATCAATCAAACTAAATCTAAAAGTCAAATCCAAAATTCTAATATTTCCTAAGTCACTTTGATTTTCTCTTAAGGACTTAGCCTAGATCATATTCAAATCACTTCAAATCCTTAAAATTTTCTCATAACCCATTTATATTCTAATTTATATTCACATATATAAATGAAATATAAATTTAAATAACCAAAACCAATTCAAAAACTTAAACTCAAACTCATTCAAAATCTAACCTAAGCCTTTCAAGTCAAAAATCTTGAACTTAGCCAAATCAATTTCAAATCAAGACAAACCCTTAATTTTTCTTCATGATTCAATCAATGCTTCAATCGTGAATCCAAATATAAATACAAACTTCAATCACTTAACCAAAACTCAATTAAAAACTTAAGCCAAAATCCATTTCATATTCACCCTTTGAACTTGAAATTGTTAAATAAATCAAAACCTATTTGACTTCAAACCACTTGCAAATGGATTTCTATTTCAATCAGAAGCCCATATAATAGTTCAATCAAACTCAAATCAAGTTTTGACCAAGCCATTTGACCTACTTAGGCTCATTTGATCCAAAGTGACCTAAAGTACCCTTATGAGCCAAATTTTAATCCTAACCAAATTGGATTGAATCAAACTCAGCTAAGCTTCTCATCATGATCAACAATCATCATGAGATGATCAACCACTCAAATTGGGTCAAACCAAGTCAAACCTAAGGGTTGACCAAGTTAACACTTAGCCAAAATGAAAATTAACATAGCCAAAATCGACCATAGGCCAAATTGTTTGAAACCAATGATCTAAGTTTATTCATGATCAATGTTTGAACTTGACCTAGTCAACATTTGAGCCTAACCTAACCCAATTGGCCACTTGAGCCAAGTTGACCTAACTTGACCTAAAAAGTTAAAATGTGTTAAAACTTGATCTAAGCCAAATTGATCGAAACCAATGGGTCAATTTCATTCTAAATCACTTGTTGAACTTGACCAAAGCCTCAATTGGCCAACTAGACCTAACCTATCCCAATTGACCTTGAACCCAACTTGACCTAAAGGGTCATATTGAGCCAAATTCAAACTTAACCCAAATTGATTGGAAACAAAGATACCAATCCACTTCATATGACTAACCAAACCTAATCCTACCCATGACCTAGCTCAAATTGGTCAAATATAAATTGATCAACTGGACCCATTTGAACTAAATGAAGTCATATGAACCAAATTCAAACCTAAACCAAATTGAATCAAACCAAAGCCACCAAAACATTTCAAATGCTCATATGAACTTGACCCAACCCTTGGTTTGATTCAATTTGACCAATTGGTCAACTTGACCCATGTTGACCCATTTTGACCTAAATGGGTCAACATGAGCCAAACCATACCAAATGAGCTCCAAATCCAATGAAACTTGGCCAAACCTATTTTTTCAACATACCAAACATACCCAAATTCAAAAATTAGCCAAATGACAATTTTACCCCTAGGCTATAGAGTAAATTTTGGCCAATTCCACTTGGAATTTGGTCAAATCCTCTTCATACCTACTTGATACTCTCCTAATAGATCAAGTGAAAACTAGGGAGGGTGGTGCACCCAACTTAATGGGTTTGGGTCAGCTCAACTTGACCCAATGGCCAAACTGACCACTCCCCTTGAAATGGCCACATGGGAATCATGCCTCCACTTATTTTGAGCACCTGGGGAGTTCATATTCCCACTCCTCTGGCCAAATTGAACTCAAGGACAATACTAATAGCCTAACAAACCCTTTCAATGAAGAAAATTGGATCAAAATGACAAGCCTATGCACGACCGTCCGATTGCCAAAGGGGGAGATAAACTCTCCATAATTCACTTTAATTTTAACTTCCCCTCTGTCGATTGAAGCTTAGGAACTTAGAGCAAGCTTTAGCGAGTTTTCCCAAGCATCTTAGAGAGGATTTGAAAACTTGATTTCTCGATTCAGAGATTGAAAATAGGGGAGGTCCATTGAAAAGCCAATTCACTCCATACTCAAAATTAGTGTAATTCCCTTTGCACACTCCATCAGTGAGCTTAATCGAGCTTGCCCAAACTCTCTTCCAAGTTATTGAAGCAAGGGAAGATCCAATTCGATCAAAGCTGAGCTCAAGCTAAGGAGGATGTGACCCATAGGAAGATCCACTCAACCTCAGCCCCTCGAACTTTCAACAAAGCTTTGTCTCAACTAGACGAAGCTTCTCCAAGGGAATTGAGTGCCGGTGATCACCTATGATGAGGTTAGCCATTTTCCAATCATTAAACTTAATGTGGTGTGGAACTTTATGAAAGAAATGTTAATCTCATAGGATCTTGATCGTTGGATGTAATCTTCTATGCATGTTCATGGCGTGGGTAAAGTTGGGATCAATCCGAGCTCAATCGAGCTAGGATCATCCCCTAGAACATGGACGACCTCCATTGTTCACAGGGGAGATCAGGGAAGGATTTTTGGTTATCCATCGATGCATTTTAGATGGATGATTGAGATTAAAACACGATAAAGGTCTAAAATTACACACCATCTATTTTAATCCTCTGATCTGCAACTTTAATCTGAATCATCTAATCCTTGATCAGACGGCTGAGGGAAAAGTGCATAGCACCGCTGCCATGTGGCGCTATGATGTGATGTTTTAAATTATCAACCAGGTGATGATGCGTGTAAAGCACACGGCGCATCAGGCGCACACGTGGCATCGTAGGATTAAAGATTTAATTAGGGATTTAAATAAGTCTAATTAATTACCTAAGCTTCTAAAATTCATATCTCAACATAGAAAAAATGGAAAAATATGAAATAAATTGCATTGGAAAGATAATTGAATATAGAATATTTTCAAATTAATTTTGAATAGTTCTTTTCTATGAATTTAGATTTTATTGGGAATGTTAATTTGCTAATTACTCCCTAATTAATCTTAAACTTCTTGGGTGTAATTAGAGGGATGACTTCTGCCTGTCCTAATTTTTTTGGGATTTATTGGTGGCTTAATTAGGAAAATTGCTATTTCATTCCTTAATTACTGCTTTAATGTAATTAAGGTTAATTAAGGTTGTAATTAGTGGTTTAACCATCTGATTGGGTTGATTAAGGTATGTTTAAATGAATAGAAGGTTTAGGAAATAATTTTGGGGAATTTACCCTAAGCTATTCCTTAAACCCCCTTTTTCTTTCTTAATCCATTTTAATTAAGGGTTAATTCACTAATTACCCCCTTAATTAATTTCACAAAATTCTAGAACTGAATTAATCCTTCTTGGGTAGATGCTTAGTTGTTCAAGAGCCTAAGTATAATTAAGAAAATCAAAATTCAACTAATATGTGTGAGGGATGTTTTGAAATTACTTAAGTTAATCCCCTTAGTTTAATTAATCATTAATCATGATCCAAATTGCATTAGGCCCCTTTTCTACCAAGGTGCATTGCTGATTTAAATTCCTTGTGTAGTTTATGTCATCTCATTAGCTCATAATTATTTGATTAACTATGCTAAGGTGGTGTAGGTAATGGGATAATTAACATGCTTAATTCATACCTTAACCTAATCAAAATATAAAATAAATCTAATTACTTAAAAATTGAACAAAAATGCCAAACACATGTGGGAATGGGTTAGGAACAACAAACTAACCTCAAAAATTTCAAATTAAATTAAACTCAAACTCAAATAAAATTCACATTAAGTAAACTTTGATTTGCTTTAAGCTTTCTTATTTCATAAGATTATCTTTAGGAATTAATTAAGGTGAATGTGTTTACATGCTTTCATTATTTTAGTTCTTTCCTAACATGGTAAATGTGTGTGTCATATTATTTCATGCATTCATGCTTTTCAAAAATCATATTTAAAATAAAAATATTTTCTTTATGCTAAATTGCATGCGTTGGTTAAAGTAAGAATATGAGTGGCTATTATCACTATTAAATCCAAATTATTTTTAAAATATATGAATCAATTATCAAAATTGAAAGTGTGTTATTTATATCTTACTTATAAGTTTGCATGTGAGTAAAATATAAGGATGTGCTTAGTGTAGTTTTCCTTCCTCTCAATTTTGGTATAGTTTTGAATAGGATTTGGCAAAGTGTATTGTTAATTTGAAAAGAACCTAACACTTGCCTAATTTCATCTCCTATTCATTCCTATGCTATTATTTAAGAAGTATACCTACACTTGCACATATAAATTTCATAAACAAAAATAAATCAACTTACACAAACTTTTGCATTCTTTCTTTTGCATTCATTTCTTTTGTACACATGTTTGTATTTAAGAAAAGTGGTATATTAGTCTGGACAACCCCAAGGTTGCAAGGATTTAAGTAACCCTAAGTAGGTCTTATACCTTACACCCCTGGTTAATAATGGCGTCGTACTCAATTATGCCTTTCATACATTCATATGTGCATGTGAAAATTGGATAAGAAACCCCTTTGCTACATAATGAAAATCATGCATCATAAATATTCAAATTTTCTTAAATGAATTACTTAGAATGCATCATAAAGTGTGATAAACATTCCCATTTGCATGTATATATATGTTTAGGTCTCATTCAATGCATGTTATATATGTTGGGAAAGAAATGAAGTGATGTATGTTTTGTGAATTTAGTTCATTTTATTTAATCTTAAAATGCCTTTCATTTTGAATAAGTTTGTTTAGAGTTCATATAAACTTAGAATTAAAATATATAATAAAATATTCACCAAACTAAACTAAAACATGAATCCACTTTAGAAATTACTTAGGTTAGGGAAGGAAAGAGAAGTTCTCTTCTCTTTCCCTCTCTTTATAACTTAGTAATTAATTGTAAGATTCACTTGAACCAAATCAAAACATAAAATAAAATCAATCTAAAGAAACTAAACCACTTGAATGAAACCATCCTCTAAGTTGAACATTCTTCACACTTAAAAAATTCTAACTTAAAGCCATAGGTAGGCATACCACACAAACCTCTAAAGCACACACATTAGGCTAAGTCACCACTTCTAATTTTAGGTTAAGGTGGTGCATGGTTTGATGTTTGTTTTTATTTTGTGATATATGTTTTAGTCTGGATGTTAGGGTGAATGTGCATAGAATGAATGATAGGATGATTTAGTCTAATCATTATTTTCAAGGGGATGCTTAAGGGTGTTGTAATAAATAAAAATATAAATGCTTTTATTGTGCAGTTATACCTCTACATAATCACTCCAATGGATAGCAATACGTAACTGAACGAAGCATACATGTTAAGTCCAATATACATGCTTGGGATTTGTGTGGTTTGTTTAACTAATCTTTATTATGTAGGTGTTAGTAGATTTACTTTTCCTTTTAATGTAATTTTTGCAATTAGGATTTTGGAATGATTGTTATGGGGATTAGGATGAGCATTGGTCATAATATTTCATCTTATGTACCATGTGAAGCTTTTCGAGGAACCACCTTCTGACCATCCAAAAGAAGCAACCAAAGAATAAAGAGGAAAATAAGAAGAAAGAAGAAAAGAAGAATGAAAAAATGAAGCTTGAAGACCCCCATAATAATGAGTTCCTTAGTTAATTGTACTTAATTTATTTGTAATCCGAGTTGTATAAGGCTAGAGCTCGGCTACTCAATTTGTTTTTGGGTTTGTTCGGTGGTGCCCGACCACAAATGATCTCTTATTCTATTACTTTAGCTTTATAAATTGATTGATGATTTGTTTAGCTTGTGCATTAAGTGACATCCTTTTCCTAGTTTCTTCCTTGCTTTATGTATGGCCTGGATGTGGATTTAGCTCTTAGGAAAAATAAATCTTCTACCAAATCTAACAATTCAATATTAAAATAAATAACTCATAACCTTACCTAAAGCTTAGGCTAAAATCAAGATAAAAGAATTAGTAGATGAGTATTTCTTTGATAATATCATGCACAAATGCATATTATTTTCACTCTTGATTGGAGGGCTTCCACCTTTGCTAGAGAAACTTGGCTTGACTTTTGATAGCCATGGTGGAAATACACTATCTCATTTCTCATGCTTTAGGTATATGAATCCTATTAGCGTGAGTCAAAATGATTGTCCAAAAATAAAAATAAAATGTAACATGATTTGTATTAGATTTAGGTATTTGAAGCATACCCTTACATGATCTAGTCTCTTTAGGGAGTGAGTTTGAGGACTTAATCTCTTTCTAAATAAATAATAGCCTAGCTATCTTGTATAAAGCATATGAATTGCCTATATAAATTTAAAACCATAGGAGAAGTTAGTTGGCAGCCACCCCTAGGAAATTGTAAGTTCAAGCAATCGGGTGGTTTATCCTCTCTTGTGGAGGTAAACCATATACCCATCTTCACCTTAGATTTAGGTTGTGCTTTTGGCCCTTGCCAAAGCTCCCTAGATTTAGGTTTTGAGGTTGCTTCTCCCCTTTGTGGGCCATAAGCATAAATCCTCACCTCTTAGGCATTTCCATAATCTTGAGTTGTGGGATCATAAGCCCTAAATTTTTAATGCAAAATTCAACTTAAACAAATTAAATCAATTTCAAAAATGTAAAGCCCAATCGTAGGATAGTTTGAGATGCTCGTTAGATTTTCTAGCATCATAAACATCTCCTACTCATCTTCCTTTGGCTTTAATAATAACTCCCTCTTTTTAATCAATTCCATTTGATCTTTTGAAACAAACTAATCGATTGATAGTCCTATCCTATTGAAATCTTTGGAGACAATGATCATTTACCTTAATCAAGAGTACTCCTAAAGGATCTCATCTCTTAGGATGTAATTAACTATGGGGGCTTGCCCCTGTAGGGAACTTAATGAACCCAGTTTAAAATAAACCATACTTTACTTTTCCATGTAAAGTAGGGGAAGAATCTTTGGTACACAAGCAGACCCATTGTCCTTAGGAAACCTTGTTGAGGTGATTAGGTCCATTGTAGGGTGGTGACTTCTATCTTTTGAGATAGTATACCTCTCCTCAATGTCATACCCGATCACCCTCAATAAGAATATCTACAGATCTACATGGTGTCATAAATTCATAAAAAAAGAGATATATTTCCATCCTCATTTTATCCTTCATAGAGTGAAGATGGAAGTATATATTTTTTATTTTTATTCTTTTAGAAATCTTACATTTAAAAGATTTTACCACACATCTATTCCAAAGCAGTTATATTTATGATTTGGACTTAGCACGCTGCACATGGGTAACTAAGCCCACTAGTCCTAACTTGGATTATGCTTAGGTATTTAAGCAATTTATAAAGAGAGCATTCACATTTATTATTAAGCATCACTTAAGCATAGTCCTATGCAAAAAATATGATTAGGCTAATAATGGTCTAACATTTTGTTTATGAAGCATACACCCTAACATCCAGTCTAAAATATTACATCACAAAATAAAACATTTATCACATCATACACCATCCTAATGTAGAGCTAGAAGTGGTGACTTAATTCTAATGTGTGTATTAATGCTTATGTAGTGTGTCTCACTAAGCATTAAAGTCATGATTTTTTAAGTGTAGACGGATTCAATTTAACATAAAAGGTTGATTTCACTTTAAGTTGTTTAAATGATTTAATAATTTTAATTTATTTTTTTCTTTTGTTTCATATGATTATACTTAGCATCTAAGTGTTATAAAGGGAGGAAAGTGGATTTTCCTCTTTCATCCCTATCTTAAGCCACTTTCTAAAGTATATTAATTGGTTCTTCGACCACATGTAACATGCATATGATTCAATCCTAAGTGTATCTATATATGCAATATGTTTTAGCACACTTAAATGATGAATGTACATATATGTTTGAAGTTTATATATTTCATTTTGATTGAATTATTTAATCATATTAATTTAAAGTTATATCCAAATTCTTATACAAAAATACATAGGGATGAAGTTAAATAGGTAAGTGTCATTGTTAAACTAGGGAAGTGAGGTAATCAAATGACATCCTTGAGGCTAGCTAAAGCCTCATATTCCTGGGATGTCCAGACTATATACCCATTTACATTCAAACATATGTACATTTGTATGCATGAATATAAGAAAGGAAGCTTCTAATCACATGACTAATTAATCCAAAAGCTTGAACAATTATGGATGCAAATATTTTTAATATAAAAGAGGGATTCTTAGTCTTTAATCACATGTACACACACATATGTATGAAAACATAAACAAGTATGTGCCATTATTAAACTAAGGAAGTGAGGTAATCAAATGACCTCCTTGGGGCTACTTAAAGCCTTGTATTCCCAGGGTGTCCAAACTATATTCTTGTTTGTTTAAATATGTTTGAATGTATAAATAACTAAGAGATGAAAATCATGCAAGACTTGTATTTTTTTTAATTAAATTATTTAGGTATATGAATTAAAGCCCTATTTAAATTCTAATGTTAAAATACATAGGAATGAAATCAAGTGGGTACGTGCCATTGTTAAACTAGGGAAGCAAGGTAATCAAGTGACCTTTTTGGGGCTACTTAAAGCCTGGTATTCTCGGGATGTCCAGACTATATACCCATTACCATTCAAACTTATGTAAATCAACATATGAATAAAAGAAAGAGACCTTAATTCAAACACTTTAAACCATAAGAATATATATCTTTTATGTATTTATAATTAACATCATAACACATTATTATTCATTTATAACCTTTTGAAAAATACATTTGGATTTAATAGTGATAATAGCCACATATATATTAAATTAAATCAACACATGCAAGCTTACATAAAGGAAATCCATTTTACTTTACTTGATTTTGAAAAGATGGATGCATGAATTCAAATGACATATCAAATTTAACATGATTGGGAAGAGAGCAATCAAGTATAAGCATGTGATTTATTCAACCAAACTAATTCCTAAGGACAATCAAATCAAATGAGATTATTTAAAGCAAACCAAAGCTTCCTAAGTATCATTTTAATTTTATATTTTGATTTGGTTTGAAGATGTGAGAAAAGGTTTGCTAATCTTAACCCATTCCCATGTTTAGTAATTAATTTTGGTTTAAGGAAATGTAATTAAGTTGATTTTATGAGTTCATTAGGTTATAATATGCATTAAATATATTAATTAACCCTTTCCTATATTACTTTAATATAATCATCCAAATAATTATGAGCCAACATGATATGCATGTGAATTAGAAATTAAATTAGCAATGATCCTAAGAAATTAAAGGGACTTAATGCAATTGGCACATATTTAATGGTTACTTAAGTTAAAGAACTTAATTAATTACTCTAATGGTTTTCCCACACATGTGGACTAACCATAATTTCATTAAACTCTTTTAGGTTATTAAATACTGAAAGATCTTCCCAAGATTTATTTAATTGAGTTCTGATGTGATTTTAATTTTAATTTAATTATTCAAGTAGTTAAATTAATTAATTTCCTTTTGAAAAATGAAGTGAACTTAGGGAAAGAGGCTAGGAAAGAGGTCTCAACTCCACTCTATTAGTCCATTCACTGTTGGATAGTGATTAATGAACTTAATTGATAAATTTGTTAAAGTTCATGGGATTAATTAGTGATTAATTAACTTAAGAGAGTAATTAAAACTTGATTAGTAAATTTTCTTAATTAATTAAGCAATAAATCTTTAGAAAATCATGGGAGGCAGAGGAAGGTTGCCCTTTTTCGGGTAAGCTTGATTTTGGGTTTAGTTTTATTTAGTTGAGTTTATATATAGATTTGGGACTGATATATAAATCCAATTGTAATTGATTTGTGTTCAAATGGGTTTTGGTTCATTTGAATATTTCAAGTCAAAAGGGCTAAGTTGGGTTTGACTTGGGTTGATTTTTGTTTGGCTTGATGATTGTAGTTTTCATTTATATTTATGAATATGATTGAAGGTATGATCAATTTATGGGAAAATCAAATGACTTTGGATTGATTTGAAGGTAATTTGTCTAAGTTTATGAAGTTAGCTCATGTGGCTTTGGTTTGGATTTTGATTTAGTTTGATTTAGTTATGATGATTTAAATGTATATTTCATTTATATTTGGGAGGATGTTTGAAGATATAAATTGATTATAAGAAAATCCATTGACTTTAGAGTGATTTGAAGGCAAATTTGGCTAAGCTCATGGGATTGATTCATATGGCTTAGGAAGGGTTTTAATTTAATTTTATTTAGTTTGATTTAGTTTTGATCATTTTAATGTAGATTTGATTTATATTTGGGAATATAATTGATGGAATAATTGATCCATGAGAGGATCAATTAAGTTTGATTTGATTTGAATGGGATTTTGGATAAGCTCATGAAAGTGGATCGCATGGCTTAGATAGGATTTTGATTTGAATTTGATTTTGGAAAATTGGATTTGGAATTGAGTTTGGTTGTAAGCTGTATAGATTGATTGAAGGGTTGAAATAATGTTTGAGAAAATCACTTGAGTTTGGATTGATTTGAATTTGGCTAGGGCTAAGTCCATAAGATAAAATCATAGGGCTTAGGTTGATTTTGAATTTGGATTTGATCATGGGCTTCAATCATTTGGATTGGAATTTGGATTTGGATTTGTGTTTGATTTAAATTTGAGGTTTGGTTTTGGCTTAAGAAGTTGAACATGGTTTGGGTTTAGGCTATTGGGTAGGTGGATCTCCCTAAGTCCTAAAGCATAGCCTAATCCTATGATTAACCCTTCTAAGTCTCTAGGCTTAGGTTAAGTGTTCACTAAATGCTAGAAGTGTCTTATGACTAAGGAAGTCCTAGTGTCTAGAAGACTCCTAGATCTAATATGTGGAGATTGAGAACTCACTCCAAAAGTGAGGTCAACATATATAAATCTAATTACAATTGATTTGGGTTTGGATAAGCTTTGGTTCATTTGGATAATTCAAGTCAAAAGAGCTAAGTTGGGTTCAACATGGGTTAATTTTGGTTTGGCTTGTTGATTGTAGATTTCATTTATATTTAAGATGGTAATTGAAGGAATAATTTATTCATGAGAAAATAAATTTAATTTGGGGTTTTAGAATGAAGGAATATGGCTAAGTCCATGGAGTTGGGTCATGTGGCTTAGGTTTGGGTTTTGATTTAGTTTGATTTAGTTTGATTTAGTTATGATGATTTAAATGTATATTTAATTTATATTTGTGAAGATGATTGAAGATATGAATTGATTATGAGAAAATAAATTGAGTTTGGATTGATTTGTGTTAAGATTTGGCTAGCTCATTATGGTAGGTCATATGGCTTAAGAAGGATCTTGATTTGATTTAATTTAGTTTGATTAATTTTTGATCATTTGAATGTAGATTTGATTTATATTTAAGAATATGATTGAAGGTATAAATTAATTATGAGAAAATCAATTGATTTTGGATGGGATTTTAGCTATATTCATGAAAGAAGCTCACATGGCTTAGGTGGGATTTAGATTTGATTTGATTTGGTTTTGATCATTTGAATGTACATTTGATTTATATTTAAAAAGATTATTGAAGATATAAATTTACTATGAGAAAATCAATTGATTTTGGATTGATTTGGATGGGATTTTGGCTAACTTCATGAAAGTAGGTCACATGGCTTAGGTAGGATATGGTATGATTGTAGATTTTGGAAAATTGGATTTGGAATTGAGTTTGATTATAAGTTTAATAGATTGATTGAAGGGTTGAATTGATATTTAGGAAAATCACTTGAGTTTGGATTGATTTGAATTTGGTTAAGGCTAAGTCTATAAGATAAAATCATAGGGCTTAGGTTGGTTTTGAGTTAGGATTTGATCATGAGTTTCAATCATTTGGCTTGAAATTTGGATTTAGATTTGGATTTGGTATTTGAATTAAATTTAAGGTTTAGTTATAGCTTAAGAAGGTAAAAATGGATTGGGTTTAAGCTGTAGGGTAGGTGAATCTCCCTAAGTCCTAAGGCATAGCCTAATCCTATGATCAACCCTTCTAAATCTCTAGGCTTAGGTTAGGTGTTTACCTAAGTGATAGAAGTGTCTTATTACTAAGGAAGTCTTAGTGTCTAGAAAACTCCTAAGGCTAAGAAGAGGGGGATGAGAACTTACTCCAAAAGTGAGGTCAAAGGGTTTTAAGACTTACATGGAGTGAGGTCGTGAAACCTAAAGGATGTTGGCAAGCTTTGCTTAAGGATGAAATAAGCTAAGTGATAATGAAAAGAAAGATAGTCTCAAGCTTATATGAAATACAAGTCCACTATCAATGCTTGGAGATAATTAATTATCTACTAAAGATGGAGAGAGGAACAATCCCCAACTGAGTTGCAAGAAAAATCTATGTTGTTGGAAAGCATCTATAGTTAATTACATCTTAGGAAATAGAATTCCCTAAGAATACTCTCGATTAAAGTAAATAATTAGGATCTCCAAAGATTTCAAGGCTAGACTATCAATAAATTAATTATATTTAGAAAATCAATTAGAAAGTTTAAGGATAAGACTTATTTTTGGAAGCCAAAGGAAGGATGTAGGGAATGGTCATAATACTTGGAAGCCTAATGAGCATTCCAATCTATCCTATGATTGGGATTTATACATTTAAAAGTGAAGAGATTTATTTGCTTGAGTTGAATTTTATTAGATATCTAGAGCTTATAATCCATCAACACAAGGTTGTAAAAATACCTAAGAGGTGAGGATTTATGTTTATATCCCGATGAAAATAACTACCTTAGATCTTAAAACTAGGAAACTTTAGTACGAGCTAAAGCATGACCTAAATCTAAGTGATGGATATAATGGAATAAATTGTCATACTTTTGGACTTATAATCACATGGAGTGGCCAGCTAACACCTCCTATGCTTTAAATCCATGTGGTTCGATCATATGAAGTTGTAAGATAGTTGGGTTGTTATTTAATTAGAAAGAGACTAAAGTCCTTAAACCCACTCCCTAAGAGACTAGAGCATGAGTGGTATGAACAATGGCTTAGTATAATGAAAAATATTTTCAAATTTTATTTAATCTTGGACACATCATTTGACAAAGGCTATAGGATTTCTTAAGCCTAAATGCATAATGAAATAGGTTATAGGTCAAATCAGCTAGAATAAGGTATTCTCCATCACAAGGGATGCCCTCACAGGTCAAGCATTATCTTATCGTGCAAGGATGGAGATCTTTCATATTCAAGAGAGAAAGAATATGCATGCATGATGTGAAACATTCAACCATTCAGCTAATGGGTTGCTAAATCTTTCAATTATATTATTTAAGACCTAGGCTTTATGGTGAGGTTATGAGTTGTAGAAAATTTTAGTTATGAGTGATTAGTTGGGTAGAAAATTTATTTTATTCTAAGAGCCTAATCATATCCAGGCCACACATTAAAGCATCAATCATTTAAGAAACTATGAAAAAGATGCAATTTTTAATACATAATATAAACAATTCATTGATCAATTTCTATAACTATCGTGAAAGAATAAGAGGCCTGTGCAGTTGGGTACCACCGCACAACCCGAAAAGAATCCGAAATATGAAAAAGTGGTTACAATTGGAAATGAATACATGATATGGGGGTCTTCAAATTTTTATGTCTCCATTTTTTATTTGGTTTCTTCTTTGATTTGGATGGTGCTTCCTTCAAAAGCATCACAAGACACCGCAAGATAAAGCATTCTGGCCACTACTCATCCTGATCCCCCATAACACTAATTCTAATTCCTATTATAAAATTATATAGAAAATAAGAAAAGTAAATCTAACTACACCTACAAAATAGAGGTTAGCTAAACACACATACAATATCAAGCAGTTATATGTATAGTTTGGACATAGCACCCCGCACATGGGTAACCAAGCCCCCATGTCCTAACTTGGATTATGCTTAGGGATTTAAGCAACCTGTAAAGAGAGCATTTATATAAAATTTAGGAATCCCCTTAAGTACAATCCCCTACAGAAGACATGATTAGGCTAAGAATAATCTAACATCCAGTCTATGAAGCATACACTCTA
Organism: Cymbidium sinense; assembly: GCA_021442155.1. NCBI lineage: Eukaryota > Viridiplantae > Streptophyta > Magnoliopsida > Asparagales > Orchidaceae > Cymbidium > Cymbidium sinense. Next base: position 136,483,391 of record CM038224.1, read on the forward strand.
ACATCCAGTCTAAAATAATACATCACAAAACAAAATATTCATCACATCAGACACCGCCCTAATATAGAGCAAGAAGTGGTGACTTAATTCTAATATGTGTGTTAAGGCTTATGTGGTATGTCCTACTATGCATTAGAGTCATGATTTTCTAAGTGTAGAAGGATTCAATTTAACATGAAAGGTTGATTTCACTTTAAGTTGTTTAATTGATTTGATAATTTTAATTTATGTTTCCTTTTGTTTCATTTGATTACACTTAGCAACTAAGTGTTATAAAGAGAGGAAAAGAAGATTACCCTTTTTTATCCATACCTTAAGCCATTTTCTAAAGTATATTGATTTGATTTAGTTTTCTTTAGTGAATGGATTATTACACATTTTTAAGTTAATCCAAAGTTTGGGTTCACTTTAAGTAACTCTATTCAATATGAAAAGCATCTTAAGATTAATCTAATTGAATTGCTACCACATTACATATATTAAACCATTCACTTCCATCACATGTAACATGCATATGATTCAATCCTAAGCATATTTATTCATACAATATGTTTCAGCACACTTATATGATGAATGCATGTACATGTTTGGATTTTATATTTTTTCATTCAATTGAATTATTTAATCATATTAATTTAAAGCTTTATCCAAATTCTTGTACAAGAATACATATGGATGAGGTTAAATAGGTACATGCCATTATTAAATTAGGGAAGTGAGGTAATCAAATGACCTCCTTGGGGCTAGCTGAAGCCACATATTTCCAGGATGTCCAAACCATATACCCACTTACATTTAAATCTATGTAAGCTTGTACACATGAACATAATAATGAAACAACTCTAAGTTACATGATTAATTAATTCAATCACTTATCTAATTATGGATGCATGCAATTTTAATATATAAGTGGATTTTCATTCACTAATCACATATACATACACATGTATAAAGACATAAACAAGTATGTGCCGTTGTTAAAGTAGGGAAGTGAGGTAATCAAAATGACCTCATTGGGGCTAACTAAAGCCTCATATTTTTGGGATGTCCAGCTATATACTATGTTTTTTAAATACACATGAATGTATACATAAATGAAGGAAAGAAAATCATGCAAATATTATATTTTTGTTTGATTGAATCATTTATGTAAATGAATTAAAGCTCTATCCAAATTCTAATGTTGAAATACATAAGAATAAAATTAAATGAGTACATGCCATTGTTAAACCAGGGAAGTGAGGTAATCAAATGACCTTTGGGGCTAACTAAATCCTTGTGTTCCCAGGATGTCCAGACTATATACCCATTACCATTCAATCTTATATAAATCATCACATGAATAGAGGTAAGAGAACTCAACATTCATATACTTAAGTTATAAACACATGCATTTCTTATGTATTTATAATTAGCATTATAACACATGAAATCTCCTAAGAATACTCTCGATTAAAGTCAAAAATTATCATATCCAAAGATTTCAAGGTTAGACTATCAAAGAATTAGTTATGTTTAAAAAATCAATTGGGAAAGTTCAAGGAGAAGACCTAATTTTGAAATCTAAAGGAAGGAAGTAGAAAACACTCTTGATATTAGGAAGCCTAGTGAGCATTCATATCTACCCTATGATTGGGCTTTATACATTTGAAAGTGAAGAGATTTATTTGTTAGAGTTGAATTTTATTAGATTACTAGGGCTTATAATGCATCAACTCATAATTATGGAAATGCCTAAGATGTGAGGATTTATGCTTGTAGCCCAAAGGAAACAACAACCTGGATCCTAAATCTAGGGAGCTTTAGTATGATCTAAAGCATGACCTAAATCTAAGAAACAGGTGGACACAAGGGTTTACCTCCACAAGAGAGAATAAACCATCAACTTTTGGACTTATAACTGCCTGGAGTGGTCGCTAGCTAATACCTCTTATGCTTTAAATCCATATGGTCTGATCATATGAATTTGCAAGATAGTTGGACTGTTATTTATTTAGAAAGGGACTAAAGTCCTTAAACCCACTTTCTAAGAGACTAGAGCATGAGTGGTATGAATAATGGCTTAGTCTAATACAAAATATTTTCAAATTTATTTAATTTTGAAACATCATTTTGAGAAAGGGTTTGGGATTTTTGTATACCTAAATGTATGATGAAGTATATTATTGGCCATATTGAAAGAGAAAGAGGGTGAAGTTCCATTAGCAGGGGTTAATCTCATGGGTCAAGCAGTCACTATGTGTGTAAGAACGGAGGCCCTCATTTTGCAAGAGTGATTCAAGATGCATACTTGATGTGAAACATACATCCATATAGATAAGGGGTTGCTTAATCTTTTAATTAACTTATTTAATGCCTAGGCTTTATGGTGAGTGAGGTGAAATTATTTTATATGATTATCTCTATTTTCATCTATCCCTTTCCTTTCAGAAAGGAAAGACAAATGGAAACAAAGATATATACATATATATAATACATTTTGTTGGGAGGGCACACAGATCTATAGATGTTCTTATTGGGGTGATCGAGTACGACATTGAGGAGAGGTGTACTATTTTGGAAGATAGAAGTCACCACCTTACAATGGACCTAATCACATCAATTAGGACTGATAAGGACTATGGGTCTTTAGAATATACTAAAGATTCTTCCCCTACTTTACATGGAAAAGTAAAGCAGGGTTTATTTTAAATCGGGTTCATTAAGTTCCCTATAGGGGAAAGCCCCCATAGCTAATTACATCCTAAGGAATATGATTCCTTAGGAATACTCTCGATTAAGATAAATGATCATTGTCTCCAAAGATTTCAAAAAGGTAGGACTATCAATCATTGGTTTATTTTTAGAAAGCTAAGTGAGATTGAAAGAGAGTGTTCTTATCGAAGCCAAATGAAAAAAAGTAGAGGATGCTTAAGATACTAGGAAGCCTAGTAAGCACCTCAGGCTACCCTATGGTGAGGGTTTACATTTTTGAAATTGAATTAATGTGTGAGTTGAATTTTTATTAGAATGCTAGGGCTTATGACTCCATGACACAAGATCATAGAATTGCCTAAGAGGTGAGGATTTATGCTCATAGCCCACAAAAGGAAGTAGCAACCTATGAACCTAAATCTAGGGAGCTTTGGTGAGGGCCAAAAGCATGACCTAAATCTAAGGCAAAAATGGGTATTTGATTTTCCTCCACAAGAGAGGGTAAGCCACTTGACTATTGGACTTACAATCACTTGGGGTGGCTGCCAACTAACTACTCCTATGATTTTAAAATATGTAAGCAAGTCATATGTTTATTGAAGATATCAAAGCTATTATTTATTTAGAAAGAGACTAAGTCCTTAAACACACTCCCTAGATAGATTAGATCATGTAGGGCATGAATTCATGACTTAAATCTAATGCAAAATTTTCATATGTTTTATTTTCATTTTTGGATAATCATTTGACTCAAGTTATATAATTTTTTAATGACTAATGCATGAGAAATTAGATTATGGGCCAAAATCAGCAAGATAGGGAGGGGTGTTTCCACCATGGCTCTCACAGGTCAAGCCAAGTTCTCTAACAAAGGTGGAAGCCCTCCAATCAAGAGTGAAATAATATGCTTTTATGCATGATGTTAGAAAATAAAGTACACATCCAGCTAAGGGGTTGCTAATTCTTTTATCTTGATTTTAACTTAAGCTTTAGATGAGGTTATGAGTTATTTATTTTTAATTTTTAGCTGATTAATTTGGTAGAAGATTTATTTTTCACTAAGAGCCTAATCATCATCCAGGCCATGCAAAAAGCAAGGAAGAAACTAGAAAAAGGATGCCATTTATAATGCACAAGCTAAACAAAACATCAACATTTTATAAAGCTAACCTAAAAGAATAAAAGGCCATTTATGGTTGGGCACCACCACATAAACTCGAAAAGAAATTGGGTAGCTAAGTTCTACCCTTATACAACCCAAATTACAAATGAATTAATTACAATTAAGCAATGAATTCATATTATGGGTTCTTCATTTATTCTTCTTTTCTCTTCTTCTTTCTTCTTTCTTCTTTTGATTCCTTCTTTTAGATGGTTGGAATGTGGTTGCTCCAAAGGCTTCACATGGTACATAAGATGAAATATTATGACCAATGCTCATCCTAATCCCCCATAATAATCATTTCAAAATACTAATTACAAAAGTACATGAAAAGGAAAAGTAAATCTAACTAACACTTGCAAAATAGAGGTTAGCTAAACAAACCATATAATTCCCAAGCAGGTATATTGGACTTAGTACCCCACACATGGGTAACCAAGTCCACCTTGCTTATTGGATTATGCTTAGGGGTATAAGTACCTGCACAACAAAAGCATTTATATTTTTATTTATTACAGCGCCCCTTAAGCACAATCCCCTACAGAAGATAATGATTAAACTAAATCATCCTACCATTCAATCTACACACCCTAACATCCAGACTAAAACAAAATATCATAAAACAAAAGCAAACATCACACCATGCACTGCCCTAACCTAAAGTTAGAAGTGGTGACTTAGCCTAATGTGTGTGCTATAAAAGGTTTGTGTGGTATGTTTAGCAATGGCTTTAAGGTTTTGATTTCTTAAGTATGAAAATGTTCAACTTAGAGGATGGTTTCAATTCAAGTTGTTTAGTTATTTTGGGATTGATTTTTATTTGGTGATTTGTTTAAGTTTGAATGAACCTTCAATTAATTACTATGTTGTAAAGAGAAGGTAAAGAGAAGAGAACTCTTTCCTACCCTACCCTACGTAATTTCTAAAGTAGATTCATGTTTGATTTTTATTTAGTGAATGTTTTATTATGTGTTTTAATTAATCCTAAGTTTAGAATAACTCTAAACAAACCTATTCAAAAAGAAAGGTATTTTAAGATTAAGTAAAGTGAGTTAATATCGCAAAACACACATCACTTCATTTCTTCCCCAACATGTATAACATGCATATGAATGAATACTAAGCATATCTATACATACAAATGGAAATGTTTAGCACACCTTAATTATGAATGCTAGGTAATGTTACTTAAGAAAATTTAGATGCCTTATGATGCATTATTTTTATTAAGTAGAAAAGGAGGTATTCTTTTATCCTTTATTCATATGCATATCAGTATGTATGAATGACATAAGTGAGGATGCAAGTGGGGTAAGGTACAAGACCTACTTAGGGCTACTTAAAGCCTTGCAACCCCGAGGTTGTCCAGACTAATATATCACTTTTCTTAAATACATATGCATGTACAAAAGAAATAAATGGAAAGAGATAGATGCAAAAGTTTATATTTATTTGATTTTTGGTTTGTTTATGCAATTTATTTGTGAAAATGTAAAGATCCTTCTTAAGTTATAACATGGATGAGTATAAGAGTAGATTTTAAGCAAGTGTTATATTCTTTTAAAAGAACTATACACTTTGCAAATCTTATTCAAATCCATGTTAAGAGGGAAGAAAGGGAGCAAATATAAGACACATTTTTATATTCACATGCAAGCTTATAAATAAAGTATAAGTTGCATACCTTTCAGTTTTGATATTTGATTTATAAGTTTTGAAAATAATTTTGAATTTAATAGTGATAATAGCCATTCATATTTTTTACTTTAGCCAAAACATGCAATTTGAAATAAAGGAAACATTTCATTTTAATTTGATTTTTAAAAGGGTTGGATGCATGATTTTCACATAAGAAGTTTGAGATTAAATACTAGAATAATTAGAGAGTAATTAGCTTAATTACATTCCCAATAAAACCCAAATTAAAAAAATATCTCTATTCAAAATCCATCAAAATCAATTTTATAATATTCTACATTCAATTATGTTTCATAGGCAATTTATTTCATTTTTTTTGATTTTTATAAACTTAGATGTGAATATTTGAAGATTTCATGATTAATTAGGTAATTAATCCCTTAATTAAATAGCTAATCCCATCGGCACCATGTGGAGGCTGACACGGCGCATGCTTTCCATGTGGCAATGGGAGAGGCTATTAAAGTTATTACATCATAGCACATCAGCTGTAGCACTGTGTGCTTTCTCCCTGTCTGTCTGATCAAGGATCAGACGACTGAGATTAAGTCCGTTGTTCTTAAGGGTTAAAATAATGGATCTACGTGTCTTGATCATGGCTATCCATCCAAAATGTGCGGATGGATGGCCCATGATCTATCCTTGATCTTCCCTACGGGAGATGGCCATCGTTCATCTTCTAATGGAAGATCCAAGCTTGATTGAGCTCAGATTAAATCCAAATTCAACCCACACCATCACCATGCAAGGGAGATTACATCTAACGGATAACTTCTCATGAGATGAGACTTCACTTCACAAAGGACATCATTATGGCTAAGTTAAGCTAGGTTTAATGGCATACCTTGCTGAAGGCTATCACAAGTGCTCGATTCCCTTGAAGTAGCTTTGTCTAGTGGAGACAAAGCCTTGTTGAAGTTTTGAGGCCTTATGATTGAATGGATCTTCCTATAGGCCATGTCACCCTTTAATTGAGCTCAGTCTTGATTAAAGTAGCACCTCCCTTGCCTTTGGAGCTTGGAAAATGGTTTAGGTAATTTTGATTGAGTCCTTTGATGAAGCTTGTAAGAGGAATTGGCTTGGTATTTAGTGTGGAGTGAGATTGAATTTGTCTTGAGCTCCCCTTTTTTGGTTTGAGAAAATTGAGAAATGGGAAATTCCAACTCACTCTAGGAAGCTTGGGGAGACTTTGAAATGGTTCCTCTAGCTTTTTTAAGCTCAGTCGAATTGGAGATTGTTGAATTGAAAAGAAATTAGGGGGTGTATATCTCCCCCTAGAGCAATCGAATGGTCATAAGTGCTTGCGCCAATTTGTTCAAATTCACCACATTGAGTGGTTGTTTTGGCCGTTTAGAAGGGCATGACATTCAATTTTTTGGCCAGAGAAGGAGTGGAGGGGCTTGCCATGTGCAAAATTAGGTGGAGGAAGGAATCCCATGTGCTCATTTGCATGGGGATGGTCTGTTTTGACCTTGGGTTGGTTTGGATGACCCAAACACATTGGATCATGTGCACCATATCCATTAGTGGCCATTTGGTCCACTAAGAGGATGCCAAGTGCCCATGAAAAGGAATTGACCAAATTCCAAGTGATTTTTGTTTTCGGTTACCCTATGGCCTAGGGGTAAAATAGTCATTTGGCTTGGATTTTAATTTGAATATGTTTTTCATGATTGAACAATGGGTTAGGCCAAGTTTCATTGACTTTGGAGTTAGTTTGATATGATTTGGTTCATGTCGACCCATTTATGTCAAAATGGGTCAACTTAGGTCAAGTTGACCAATTGGTAAAATTAGGTCAAACTAAGGGTTGGGTCAAGTTCACATGACCATTTGAAATATGTTGGCATCATTGGTTTGGTTCAATTTGATTTATATTTGAATTTAGTTCATTTGATTTCTTTTAGGTCGAATGGGTCTAGTTGACCAATTTGACCCATTTGACCTATTTGGGTTAGGTCATGGGTTGGTTTATATTTGGTTGGTCATTTGAAATGGATTGGTATCTTTGTTTCAAATCAATTTGGTTTATATTTGGATTTGGCTCAATTTGACCTTTTAGGTCAAGTTGGGTTCAAGGTCAATTGGGCTATGTTGGGTCTAGTTGGCCAATTGGGGATTTGGTCAAGTTCAACAAGTGATTCAGAATGAATTTGATCCATTGATTTCAATCAATTTGGTTTAGACCAGGTTTTGACACATTTTGACTTTTTTAGGTCAAGTTGGGTCAACTTGGGTCAAGTGGCCAATTGGGCTAGGTTAGGCTCAAATAATGACTTGGTCAAGTTCAAACATTGGTTATGAATGAGTTTTTATCAATGGTTTCAATCAATTTAGCCTATGGTGGATTTTGGCTATACTGGGTTTCATTTTGTCTAAGTGTTGACTTGGTCAACCTTTAGGTTTGACTTGATGTAACCCAATTTGAGTGATTGATCATCTTCTGATGATTGTTGCTCACAATGTGAGGCTTAGTTAGGCTTAGTTCAATCCAATTGGGTAGGATTAAAATTTGGCTCAAAAGGGGTACTTTAGGTCACTTTGGGTCAAATAGCTTGGCAAAGCTTGATTTGAGTTTGATTGAACTCACATATGGACTTATGATTGAAATATAAATCCATTTACAAGTGGTTTGAAGTCAAATGAGTTTTTGATTCATTTGACAATTTCAAATTCAAAAGGGTGAACATGAGTTTGACTTGGGTTTGATTTTTAAATTGAGTTTTGGTTTGGTGATTGATATTTGTGTTTATATTTGGATTCATGATTGTAGGGTTGATTGAATCATGTAAAAAAATCAAGGGTTTGGCTTGATTTGAAATTGATTTGGCTAAGTTCAAGATTTTGATTTGAAAGGCATAGGTTGGATTTTGATTGAATTTGAGTTTGATTTTTGGAGTTGGTTTTGGTTGTTTGAATTTATATTTCATTTATATATGCGAATATAAATGAAAATATAAATGGGTTATGAGAAAATTTCATGAATTTGAAGTGATTTGTACTTGATTTGTGCTAAGTCCATAAGAGGGGATCAAAGGACTTGGTTTAGTTTGATTGATTTGAATTTATATTTCATTTATATATGTGAATATAAATGAGAATATAGTTGGGATGTGAGAAAATTCCTTGAATTTGAATTGATTTAGATTTGATTTAGGCTAAGTCCCTGAGATGAAATCAAGATGCTAAGGAAAGATTTTTAGGAATTTGAATTTGATTTTTAGATTTAGTTTGATTGATTTGAATTTATATTTCATTTATATACGTGAATATAAATGAGAATATAAATGGATTGTGAGAGAATTTCTTGAATTTGAATTGATTTAGGCTAAGTCTATGAGAGAGAATCAAAGGACTTAGGAAATATTTTGAACTTGGAATTTCAATCATGAGCCTTAATCATTAGTTTCAATCATTGGTTTCAATCATGTGGAATTGATTTGGATTTAGAGGAAATCAATTAAGTTGGAATTGATTTAAGTTTGACTTGAAGGAAGGAAGTGAGGAATTTGGTTCAAGCTATAGGGTAGACAAATTTTCTTAACACCCCTAAGGTATGACATATTCCTAGGGCTAACTCTTCTAAGTCTCTAGGCTGGGTTGACTGTTCACCTAATCACTGGATGTGTATTAAGACTAAGGATCTCTTAAAGTCTAAGAGAAGTCCTATGTTTAAGATGGAGGGGTTGAGAGCTCATCCCTAAAATGAGGTCAACAAAGGGCACCCAATAGGTGTGGTGTGACTGACAAGGAACATCACACGTATTGGTGTTGACCGAAACAATCAACAACACCAAACGATCACAAGCACTAATAGAAATGGTCTACTCCTAACCCAAGGTGTAGAAAGAATTCAAATCTTAGTGCAATGTGACTCTACTTATGTCAATGACATAAGAGTGGGAAGGAGGAATCCACTAGGAAACAAGTTCAATTCATCCACAAGGGGATGAGAGGTTTGATTTGATTTGAGTCTCACTAGGGAGAGAAATTAGTTTGATTTATTTAATTTGCTTAATTGTGTTTATTTTGACTCCATCAAGGATAGAAAAGTGAACTCTCTATTGGGGGATTAGAATTCTGGATCTGTTGGGGAGCTAGGAAGATTTGCATCTCACTAAGGAGAAGGAAAAGATATAGTTTTAGATTGATTAATTATTTTATTTTTTTTGTTTCACTCCACTGAGTGAGGAAGGTTGAATTTGTTTTAGATTTTTAATTTTGGATTTTGAAATAGACCTTGTTGGGTTGTGATGGATCACACTGAGTAGAAGCTATGGAGGCTTAGACCTAACTCCGATTTACCGATCCAAAGGGGTAGTCTACTAACCGCATAGTAGGACTAACCGGCCAAAGGGATGCCTTTCGGTGTGCAGCAACTGTATTAGGAAGAAAGCATAGTAGACTTACAGCCTCCAAAGTAGGGACCAGTTGTTGGATGACCCATTGGCAAGGAAATGGGTCGTACCCAACCTAGGGATGACTATTGAGTGAATGCCTCTGGGCGACTTAGATCAACTCAAAGATAGTTAAGATTATTTTCATTTTTAGATTTATTTTGTTGGGTCCCATTAATTTATGATGGACTGCACTGAGTAGGGGCCATAGGGGCCTAGGCCTAACTCATATTTACTAATCCAAAGGGAGTAGTCTACCAACCACAAGGTAGGACTATCCAACCAAATGGATGCCTTTCGATGTGCAATGATCAAGTTAGGAAGAAAGCGCAGGAACTCACACCTTCCAAAATAAGGAATCACCGGGGTGATCAGTTGCTTTGGGCAACAAATCGAACTCGATCTAGGGATGACTATTGAGTGAATGCCGCTGAGGGACTTAGATTAGCTCAAAGATAGTCAAAGATGAATTTTATTTTTAATTTATTTTGATGGATTTTGTTAGTTTGCGATGGATCACACTGAGAATGAGCTTATATTAGCGAGACCTATCTCAAATTTATAGAAAGGGACTCACATCTTTGGAGAAGGGTGATTGGTTTGAAACAATCGGGCGACCTAGAGACTCCCTATCGGTTTATGATAGTCATGCTAGAAAGAATGCATCATAGTCTTACATATTCCAAAGCGGAATGACTGCCGAGGTAACCTGCTTGTGGCAAAATAGATTGAACCTGACCTAAGAGCCACTACAGAGTGAGTACCGACCTGAGGATTTATCTCAACTCAGGTAGTCAGGCAATTCCTATAGGGAGTTTTGCTCACACCGCCCTAAAGTTAGGATGCTTGCTTGGGAAAAGGGGCCCTTTGAGGGCTTGAATTCCTAATCCACAAGAAAAATAATTTATTTATTTGTTTAGTTTATTTATTATGGACTCTATTAGTTTGTGAGGGATCAAACTAAGAAGGAGCTTATATCAGCCTAGACCTATCTTAGATTTACTGAACCAAGGGAGAATCTATGCATCCGCTGAATAAATTCTCCAACCATAGGGGTGGCTACTAGGAAAGGGGGACTGTCTAATCTAAGCGTATCCTGAGTAGTGTCTAAATGAGGTCATAAAGGACATGATCCAAATATAATGCCCATAGGGAGAGGGGCTACTAAGGGATTGATCCAAAACCCTTGAGAAAATGACACGGCTAGTCATATATCAAATATGTATTTAGTGGCCAACTCAAGGAGAAAGCATAGGGACTCACATCTACTAAGAGTGGTGTATCCACCAGCAGAGTCACTGCCAACATAGCAAACATCAACCAACCTAAGGTGCCCGTCGGTTTGCAATAATAGGCTTAGGAAGAAAGCTCAGGGACTCACATCCTCCAATAGTAGAACTAATTGCTGGGATAGTCTGTCTTCGGCTCGATAGGTGCCATTCGACCTAGGGAGAGTACTGAGTGAATGCCACTGAGGGACTTATATCAACTCAAATGTAGTCAAGAGGGAAGGAGCCTTTAGGGGGACTTATCCTAAACTTCAAATATACTCGACCTAGTTAGATCATGATGATTAGTTCAAGAAGAAAGCTCGGGGACTCACATCTTCTTAAACAAGATCAACATGAGGTAGCTTACTGGCTGGGTAGTGAAGTCTACCATACTAACAAAGCGCTCATTGGTTTGTAATGGTTACATTAGGAATAAAGCACAGGGACTCATATCTTCCAAACAAGTGACCACTAGGGCGACATATTAACGAGGTAGCATGTAGACATGACTTAGAAAAGCTAATGAACGAGTGCCACAAAGGCATGCTCCCACATCAAAGTAGCCCGGGACAAAAGTCATGTGTTTATTTTTGTGATTATGTTAAAGGGAATAGGACACCGCTTGGGTTCTCTTACACCTATTCTAAACATGTTAGGGATTTTGATGAAATGGTGCCAAGGATGGAAACCAGGATTTCCACCAAAAAAGGATGCCACTCGGGTTCTCTTATACCTAACTTAGTTGTAGTAATTGAAATAGGATTCCTCTTGGGTTCTCTCACACCTATTCTAATAGCACATGATTGTGTTTGATTGTGTTTGTGTTGTGAAAAAGGGATAGGATGCCACTGGACGACTCTTACACCTACCCTAAATATGCCATGGCGGATTCGCAAGACAAGCAAATAATGCTTTGAAAGAAGAGAAGATTTTGGTGAAATGGAATCAAATTTGTATTCTTTTGTTAATAATTATTTTCAAACATGTTTTATTGGTAATATTTCTTTAAATAGAGCCCATTAATTGGAAGCATTAGGTGTTTCCCTTTACAATAAATAAGCTGATAAGATCCTTCTTGGTAGGCCTTTTCTATGACATAGGGGCCTTCCCAAGTGGGTTCAAACTTTCCTCCCATATTTCGATGGACAACAACTAGTTTCCTTAGGACTAACACAAGTTCTCCTACTTAGAAAGACCTAGTGCGAACAGCTTATTGTGAGCTTGAATCATTTTGACCTTGTACAACTTTAGGTTCTGGCACACCCCTAGGCGACTCTCCTCCAAACCTTCGAGCTCTTCTAACCACTACTTTGCATTCTACTCTGTAGTGATCTTGCTACCCAATGCTATTCTTAGTGATGGAGTTGAACTTCTAAAGGTGGAATGGCTTCGAACCCATACACTAAGGAAAATGGGGGTAGATTGAGTTGGAGTTTGGTATGTGGTGCGGTAGGCCCACAAGGCTTCAACTAATTGCTCATTCCACTACCACTTGTTATCATCAAGAGTCTTCTTTAGTATTTAGATGAGAGTTTTGTTGAATACTTATGCTAAGCCATTTTCTCTAGGGTAGTAGATGGTGGAGTATCTTTAATCTATACTGTCTTCTCGCGAAGCTACTGATCTTGGTGCTTTTGAATGCAATACCATTATCCGATATAATTCATCGAGACACCTCGAACATATATATGATATGGTTCCTAAAAAATTGAAGCACATGCTGAGCTGTGACCACTATGAGTAGGATTGCCTCCGCCCACTTAGAAAAGTAGTCAGTGGTAGCTAAGATGAACCGATGACCCTTGGAAGAAGGAGGATTGATCGGACTCACAATGTTAGTGCCCCAATGCTCAAATGGCCATGAAGCCAATGTAGGGCGTAGAATGTTGGGTGGTTGATGTAAGACCAAGCTGTGTACCTGACATTGATGACATCTCCTAGCTATGTCCATGCAGTCTGTATTCATCAAAGGCTAGTTGTATCCTAGTCTCTTGATCTTCATCTTCATCTTCAGACTGGATTGTGCTCTGCATAGACTTGAATGTGCCTCAGTTACAATGCCATATGCTTCATGTTTATCTAAATAATGTAACCACATTTGATCAAAGGACCATCGGTACAGGGTGCCATCAACGAGAGCATAAGAGAGTGCTCTTTATTTCACCTGATGGGCTTGTGACTTTTCTTGAGGTAGTTTATTAATGTTCAAATAATCTATGAACGGTTGCCTCCAATCTAGCTCCTTGTCCTTATAGACAATGACAACCTCCCCTTCAAGCAAAAGTCTCTCGATGAGTTCAACATCAATAAGGGATATGACTTGTCTATTTTGCACCCTTATTGGAATGGACTCATCTTTTGGACATGCCAATTCTTTGGCAAGTTTGGCCAAAGCATCTGTTACTGCATTCTTTGCTTGGGGAACCTTGTAGATGGTGACTTCAGGGATTTGGGCCAGCAGCTTCATGGTATACTCATGGTAATGATGAAACTTGGGTTTGAGAACCTTGTAGGACCTGACAATCTAGTTGATAACTAACTGAGAATCCCTGAAGATGTTGATGCTCTTGACACATACTGTGATAGACAACTCCAGACAGGAAATCAAATCATCATACTCAACTTTATTATTGGTGTAGGGGTTGGAAAGATAGTATGAGAATCTCATCACATCGCGGTTTAGAGTTAAGAGAACTATTCACACCCCTGCCTTTCCTGGAAGAGTAGATCATGGTGCTTCCCCTTTATGAAAAGAAGCTGCATCATCAAAGTACATCTCCCATTGGTAGTTGTTAACTTTCCCTAAGCTCATGATTTGTTCATCAGGGAGATCTTCACTGAGTGGAGAATCAGCAGGAAGTGGGTGTGCTATTAAAAAAATTAACTAGTGCTTGTCCTTTTACCACACGGAGGGGTACAAATGTGATATTAAACTGCAGGAGAATCATGGACCATTATTCTAAATGTTCGAATAGCATTGGAGGTATCATGAGGTACTGTAGTGGATTGGTTTTAGAAATTAAGTTTACCTTATGAGAAAGCATATAGTACCATAGCTTTTGAGATACAAAGATCAAAGCTAGAAAATATTTCTCAATAGGTGGATAGTTCACTTCAACAGGAATCAGACAATGACTAAGGTAGTAGAGTGCACTCTCCTGCTCTTCATCATTGGCTTGGGCCAACAGAGCATCGAGAGAATCATCTAATGTAGTAATGTAGAGGATGAGTGGCTGCCAACATAGGGGTTAGGCACCTCATCAAATCTTGCTTGATATCTTCAAAGGCATCACACTTGTCATCCCACTTGAACTTGGCATCCTTTTTGACAAGTGCTGAGAATGGCTTGCATCTCCTCGATAGATTGGAAATAAAGCATCTTAGATATGCCAACCATCCTTGGAAAGATCTAAGTTGAGTTAAACTTTTAGGAGGTGGCATTTCTATGATAGCTTTGACCTTTTATGGATCTATTTCTATTCCCCGGTGTCGGACAATAAACCCAAGGAATTTTCCTGAAGCTACTTCGAATGCACACTTTAGGAGATTCATTTTGAGATTATATTTTCTTAACCATTCAAAAACTACTCTCAAGTCAAAGAGATGGTCTTCCATTTCTCTACTCTTAACCACTAGATCATCAACGTAGCACTCAACTTGATGATGGATGACTTCATTGAAGATCTGAGTCATGGCCCGTTGGTATGTAGCACGAGTATTTTTAAGGCTGAAAAGGCATTAGGGTTTGAAAAATAGTGTTTATTTTATCCCCGGGGGCCATCTTGATTTGGTTATAGCCAAATGACCCACCTATGAAGGAGAATACTACATGAGATGAGGTGATGTCCACCATCAATTCTAGCATAGAAAGAGGAAACTCATCCTTAGGACATGCCTTGTTTAAGTCCCTGAAATCAACGCATATGCAAATCTGGCCATTCTTCTTCTTAATTAGGATGACACTGGCTAACTAGGGAGGATATTTTTTTCCCTGATAAAGTCAGCATCGATCAACTTCTTGACTTCAGAAATGACCTGTTGTTCAATTTCTAATCGCATGCATCTAGGAGCTTGCTTGATAGGGTTAATGCTAGGATCTATTGCTAGTTTGTGGACTGCTACATCAGGAGATAATCCACGCATTTCTTCATAATTCCATGCAAAGCAGTCCTTAAACTCAATCAATAGCCTAACTATGTCATTGATTTCTTTTTCATTCAACAACAAACTGATGTATGTCGAGCATGGATTTTGTTCTATCCCGAGGTTGATTTCTTTAAGCTTGTCAATTATTGAATGGAACTACTCTTCAAATTATGGCAGTGCATCTTTGATTTGGAGATCATCTGGATCATCTGAGGTTTTTAAACACACATCCTCATAAGAGTTAGTGCTATGTGCAAAGAACCTATCTGACTCCAAATGATTAGTGATAACTAAGTAGTAATTGTTATCATCGACTGGACCAACTATACCGAATCCTAGTCCTAATCTTGATCGTGCATCTCTGCCTATGTTGTTCCATAGCTTTTTGAAGTACTCCAACTTGTGCTTAGACCATGAATTATGAATCAAACCCTATTTTTTAAGATTAATAACATAAGGTGAGTGCCAATCAAAAGGTAATTCTATTAATTCTTTGTATGAATTCTCCTCAAGTTCTACATCAACTTTAGGACTTGAGGAGGATGATCTCAAAAAGAATCTCTTCGACTTCATATCCCTGTAAGACTTAGGGGCTTCCTTAACTACTAAACCTTCAACTTTTGAGATGAAAGTGAGGTTAGAGTTAAGGTTCCTAACTGCTGCCTGATAGTTTCACATACATTTAATTCGAATACTTTGCTTTGTCTGTAGGCTCGATCTTCATCACTGTCCGGCTCGAGTGTCACCTCCAATAAAACTCGTTGAGAGGGGTTGGTTGATATGCTAATCACATTAGAGTCATCCTCCGAGCTGGATTCCAAGTCTATATGAATAGTAGGGGTACTCTTATGAACTGGATCATAACCCTTATTGGCTGATGGCCAACCAAGGGGTCTTCCACCTCTGGAACTGTCTCTATTTCTGCCTCTACCTCTGCCTAGTGGAGGTCGAGTCATCCTCCCTACATGTCCATATGATGGAATGAACTGTGGGTAGAATGTGATATGCAGTTTTATTTCTTCTTCAATTTCCCTTTCTTGTTCACTTGTATTTTCATTTTTCTTTTCTTTTTCTTTTTCTTTTTCTTTTTCTTCATTTTCTTTTATCTTTAGAATTTGAGTTTTATCTAAGTCCACAAGAAAGAGTATTTTGAGGAAGGTAGTAGGTCGCATCTTCATATATCTCAACCTCTCTAATTGAAAATGGCTTTTCATCTCCTTTGACACAATACTCAATCCCATCCTTCTTGAACTTAATGCACTGATGGAGGGAGGATGGAATCATCTTGTTCTAATGTATCCAGAGCCTACCAAGCAAAGTGGTGAATGAAGTATTCAAATCAATGATATAAAACTTGGCTTCAGTTTCCCAGTCACCTATCTCCAAAGGTAACACTATGGAACCTAAAGCCCTCTCAGCTTGTTAATTGAATCCTCTCAACATCATCCGATCTCCTCGGAGCGTGGAGATGTCGATCCTCAAATAGGTAAGGGTCTTTAGACTCATAATGTTCATCGATCGATCATGAAAACTTCAAAACTGCAAGTCCGAACATATTAATAATAATAGAGGGGATGATTGTGCTCCATGTCCCCTAGAAGAAGGTCTTCATTTATGAAAGTAATCTCCTGAGCTTCTCTGGAATAATGTGCCTCCTCACCAATAGTGGTCAGCTGAGCTAAGCATATCTCAGGATCAAACAAGGTCTTGATTAATGATTCTGTCATCTCTTTGGATGAGACAAGGGCATCGTATATGCATAGCTTAGATGACAACTTTCTTAGATGAGACAAGACATTGTAGTCCACCTTGGGCTGATCCTCCATATATCCAAGGGTAGAGCATCCCGTGGAGGGACTTCTTGATCCTCTAAACTAATGACTTGTTTCCCTTTATCTTGAGGTGCCCTAGAAGGTAGAACCTTGCCACTACGGAGGTTGACTTCGATGATATCTTGTGGCAGGGTAATGGAAGGTTCTACCTGCACATCAGGCTCACCTATAGCTTCTCCTATGGGACCCTCAAAGTCAGACGATTCCAAGTCTATCTCCAGAGGCGAACCCGTAGCATTTAGAGTAGGAAATTCCAACCCTGAATTAGAAAGAGGAAGATTAGAATTGTTATAGTTATTGTTTAGACTTAAAGAGTTATTAGGAATAGATTTAGAAAACCCATCATAAGTGACACATATATAGTTCAAGCTAGCTTTATTCTTTAATTTCTTGGATTTGATCAGAGGTACATAGTAGAAATCAAGTAAAGTAAGAGGGGATGAGGGATTTGATGCATCAAGATGTCTACTAGAAGAAGAAAATATATGAAGTAGGTAGTCTTGATGTAGTATTGAAATGGTGGACCTGGAGGTTAGACTGATTTATGGTTTACTTGGCTATCACGGGTTGGCATAGGCACTCTATGCTGCCTCTTGAGCTCCCCTTTCCCTGAGTTGGCTCTGGTAACTTGCAAACCTTCCTTGATGTTGGAAGTTTGAGCTAACTCAGGCACCTGCAAGGAAAGTTTATTGATCTTCGATATAATTTTCTTAGAGGTTTTAGATAAGGAAATATCCTAACCTTCTTTGGTTTTGGAAGGATCGCAAATATCCCCAAGGATTACCCTAATGGAACTAGATCATTGTCCACAAGGAATTCCTTCAGGATGACTATAGCATCGATCTTGATGCTATGTTCAAGCCAGCCCTTAAATGTGAAGCAATCTTCCAAAACATGACCTAGCATACGGTGGTAGGGGCAAAAGTTAGGATCATTGCTTTTGCCCACTTCTGGTCTCCTAGGTTCGGGTAGCTAAAAATCAGGCTTCTTTAAGAGATTATTAAAGATCTTTCTGATTACCTCCCTCTTAAATGAATAAGGCTTATTAAGTTTATCCAAAAGAGTAGGTGGACCATAGCTATTATCCGTGTGTACATGCATGCTGCTGATGATGTGGCTGAGGAGGAGGCAGTGTAGGCCATGGAGGCTGCTGTGGCGGCTGGTATGGCTGCCTCGGTGGTGGTAGTGGAGGTGGAAGTGATGACTGTGGAGCACGAGGTCTCTCAAACTACTCTCTAGCTAGTTGTTTCCCCTTATCCACTGCTATCATTGCCCCAGGTTTCTTCTCATATACCTTATGTGGCTTTGGCTTTGTTGGTAGATTTAGAGAAGGTAACTGCTTGGGTTCTCCTTCAAGTGTTGACCTAATTTTTAGAATGAGCTCTCAACCTCTCCATCTTAGACATAGGATTTCTCTTAGACATTAAGAGATCCATAGTCTTAAGACACATCTAGTGATTAGGTGGATACTCAACCTAGCCCTAGAGACTTAGAAGAGTTAGCCATAGGAGTAGGTCATGCCTTAAGGGTGTTAGGAAAATTTACCTACCCTATAGCTTGAACCCCATTCCTCACTTCCTTCCTTCAAGTTAAACTCCAAATCAAATCAAGATCAAACCTAAATCAATTCCAGCTCAATTGATTTTCTCCAAACCCAAATCATAAACCCATGATTGAAATCCATGATTAAAGTTTATGATTGAAATTCCAAGTTCAAAATCTTTCTTAAGTCCTTTAATCCCCTCTTGATGACTTAGCTTAAATCATCTTCAAATCAATTCAAACTCATGAAATTCTCCCATAACTCATTTATATTTTCATTATATTCACATATATAAAAGAAATATAAATTCAAATCAATCAAACTAAATCCAAAATTCAATTCCAAGTTCAAAATATTTCTTAAGTCCTTAATTCCTCTTAAGGACCTAAATCACTTTCAAATTCAAACACATGAGATTCTCTCATAACTCATTTATATTTTCATTTATATTCACATATATAAATGAAATATAAATTTAAATCAATCAAACTAAATCCAAAATTAAATTCCAAGTTCAAAATATTTCCTAAGTCCTTATTTCCCTCTTAAGGACTTAGCCTAAATCATGTTCAAATCACTTCAAATCTTTGAAATTTTCCCATAAACCATTTATATTCTCATTTATATTCACATATATAAATGAAATATAAATTCAAACAACTAAAACCAACTCCAAAAATCAAACTCAATTTCAATCAAAATCCAACTTAAGCTTTTCAAGTCAAAATCTTGAACTTAGCCAAATTAAATTCAAATCAAGCAAAACCCTTGATTTTTCTTCATGATTCAATCAATCCTTCAATCATGAATCCAAATATAAACATAAACTTCAATCATCAAATCAAAACTCAATTCAAAAATCAAGCCAAAATCCATTTCATGTTTACCCTTTGAACTTGAAATTATCAAATAAGTCAAAACCCATTTGACTTCAAACCACTTGCAAATGGATTTACATTTCAATCATAAGTCCATATGTGAGGTCAATCAAACTCAAATCAAGCTTTGACCAAGCCATTTGACCCACTTAGGCTCACTTGACCTAAAGTGACCTAAAGTACCCTTATGAGCCAAATTCTAATCCTAACCAAATTGGATTGAACTAAGGCACCTAAGCCTCTCAACATGATTAATAATCATCATGAGATGATCAATCACTCAAATTTGGTCAAACCAAGTCAAACCTAAGGGTTGACCAAGTCAACACTTATAGCAACATAAAATCTACCATAGGCCAAATTGGTTGAAACCAATAATCTAAGTTCATTCATGATCAATGTTTGAACTTGGCCAAGTCAACATTTGAGCCTAACCTAGCCCAATTGGCCACTGGACCCAAGTTGACCCAACTTGACTTAAAAAGTCAACTTATGTCAAAACTTGAGTGAAGCCAAATTGATTGAAACCAATGGGTCAATTTCATCCCAAAATGATTGTTGAACTTGACCAAAGCCTCAATTAGCCAACTAGACCTAACCTAGCCCAATTGACCTTGAACTCAACTTGACCTAAAGGATCATATTGAGCCAAATTCAAACTTAACCAAAATTGATTGAAAATAAAGATACCATTTTCACTATACCTAAACCAACCCATGACTAACTTAAATAGGTCAAATGGGTCAAATTGGTCAACTTAACCCATTTGACCTAAATGAACTCAATTAAACCAAATTCAAACCAAAACCAAATTAAATCAACCCAAAGCCACCAAAACATTTCAAATGGTTATATGAACTTGACCCAACCCTTGGTTTGACCCAATTTGATTAATTGGTCAACTTAACCCAAGTTGACCCATTTTGATTTAAATGGGTCAACATGAGCCAAATCACATCAAACCAATTCCAAATTCAATGAAACTTGGATAAACCTATTTCTCATCATACCAAATATGCCCAAATTGAAATCAAGGTCAAATGACCATTTTACCCCTAGGCCATAGGATAACCCAAAATCAAAACCACTTGGAATTTGGTCAATTCCTTTTCATGGACACTTGACATCCTCTTAGTGGACCAAATGGTCACTAATGGACCTAGTGCACATGACCTATTGGGTTTGGGTCTGCCAAACCCAACCCAAACTCAAAATTGATCACATGCCTTAAAATGGAGCACATGGGATCCTCCTTCCACTTGAATTAAGCACATGGGAAGTTCATCATTCCACTCCTTTGGCCAAATGCAAGGACATCCAAAATAGCCTAATAAACTCATGGTATAAGCTCAATTGGATCAAAATAGTAAGGAGTCTTGCGGCCGTCTGATCCTTCAAGAGGGAGATATACTCCCTTTAATTCAACTAAATCTTGACTCCCCTTAATTTGATTGAAGCAAAGGAACTCAGAGCAAGCCCTATCTACTCTTCCCAAGCTTCCTAGAGAGAGTTTAAACTTCCCATTTCTCAGTTTCTCAAGCTGAAAATAGGGGAAGAGAACCAAATTCCAATTTAACTCAACACTTAAAACCAGCCCAATTCCCTTTGCAAGCTCCCTCAGGGACCCCAATAGAACTTGTCCAAGCTCTTTCCCAAGCTCCAAAGACAAGAGGGGTGTTGGTTCGATCAAAGTCGCAAGGAGTTCAAGGTGGAGTTTGCCTCTAGAAGCAACCACCCAATCTCAAGACCTCAAACTCTCAGCAAAGTTTCGTCTCCATTGGACGAAGCTTCTCCAAGGAAATCAAGCACTGGTGATCACCTCCAACGAGGTAAACCATTTTTCTAAGCTTAATCTAGCCATGGTGTGGATCTTTGTGAAAGACTTTCATTGCATGATAAACTAGTTGTTGGATGTGATCTACATTGCATGATGATGGTGTGGGTTAAATTTTAGCCCAATCTGAGCTCAGATCATGCCATAGAACATAGACTATCTCCATTGTTCATAGGGAATTATAGGGATGTATCTCTGGCTGTCCATCCATGCATTTTGGATGGACAGCTGAGATTAAAACACAACATCCATGAATTTACCCTTTAGAACCATAGCTTTAATCTTAGCCATTCGATCCTTGATCGGAAGGAGAAAGTGTGAGTACTAAGCGGCTACAATGTGACAAGACAATCCCACCATTGGAAAGTGCATGCCGCGTCAGCGGCCCACGTGGTGCCGATAGGATTAAATTCTTAACTAGGCTATTTAAATATTCTAATTAATTATGAAAACTTCTAAAATTTATATCTAAGCCTAGAAAAATCAAAAAAATATAAAATAAATTGCATTGGATAGATAATTGAATATATATTATTTAAAATTAATTCCAATGGATTTTGAATAATGTTTTTGCTCTAAATTTAAGTTTTATTAGGAATGCTATTTTGCTAATTACCCTCTAATTAGTCCACTGATTAATCCCAAACTTTTTGTGCTTAATTAGTGGATGACTCCTACCTCCCCTAATTTTCTTGGGATTTATTGGTGGCTTAATTAGGGGAATTGCTAGTTCATTCTTTAATCACTCCTTTAATGTAATTAGACTTAATTAAGGGTATAATTTGTGGTTTAATCCTCTGATTGAGTCAATTAAGTTTTAATTAAGTGAATATGAGATTAGGGATTAATTTCAATATACTTTGCTGAAGATTTTCCCTAAACCCTCTTTTCTTCCTTAATCCATCCTTAATTAAGGGTTAATTCACTAATTACCCCATTAATTAATTTCATAAAATTCTAAAACTTTCCAGAACTCAATTAATCTATTCTTGGGTAGAGGCTTATGTGTTCAATAATCTAAGTAGAGGTTATGACTTAATCATTAATCATGAGCCAAATACATTAGGTTTTTTCTTACTAGGTGCATTGCTGATTTAAATTCCTTGTGTGATTTTATGTCATCTTATTGGCTCATAATTATTTGATTAACTATGCTACAGTGGTATAGGTAAGGGGTAATTAACATGCTTAATTCATATCTTAACCTAAGTAACACATAAAAATCATCTAATCATCTAAAAATTAAACTAAAATGACCAACATATGTGGGAATGGGTTAGGAATAGCAAACTCACGTCACATTTCTCAAATTAAATGAAACTCAAAACAAAATCAAACCTTCTTTAAAAAATAATTTGATTTACTTTAAGCTTTCTTATTTCATAAGATTGGATGTGTTTACATGCTTTCATCACTTTAGTTCTTTCAAAACATGCTAAATGTGTATGTCATATGAATTTCATACATTCATGCTTTTCAAAAAACAAATTAAAAAATGAAATATTTTCTTTATGTCAAATATCATGTTTTGGTTAAAATAAAATATGAATGGCTATTATCACTATTAAATTCAAGAATATTTTCAAAATCTATAAATCAAATACTTAAATTTGAAAGTGTGCTACTTATAAGTATATTTATAAGCTTGCATGTGAATATAAAAATGTGTCTTATGTTTGCTTCCTTTCTTTCCTCTTAATATGGATTTGAATAAGATTTGCAAAGTGTATAGATCTTTTAAAGGAACATAACACTTGCTTAAATCTATTCTTATCCTCTTCCATGTTATGACTTTAGAAAGATCCTTACACTTACAGATATAAATTGCATAACCAATTCCAAACATAAGTACCAACTTTTGCATCTTTCTTTCCCTTCATCTCTTTTGTACATATACTTGTATTTAAGAAAAGTGGAATATTAGTCTGGACAACCCTGAGGTTGCGAGGATTTAAGTAGCCATAAATTGGTCTTGTACCTTGGACCCCTGGTTAACACTGGCATCGTACTCACTTATTCCTTTCATACATATATGTGTGCATGTAAAACATGGATAAGAAATATCTTTTCTAAATGAAAATCATGCATCATAAAGCATTCAAACTTTCTTAAGTAACTCACTTAGCATCCGTCATAAAGTGTACCAAACAATTCTTAGTTGTATGTATAGATATGCTTAGGATACATCCATATGCATGTTGTACATGTTAGTAAAGAAATGAAGTGATGTGTGTTGTGTGAATTTAGTTCACTTTACTTAATCTTAAAATGCCTTTCTTTTGAATAGGTTTGTTTATAATTAATCTAATCTTAGGATTAATTAAAATACATAATAAAATATTCACTAAACAAAACTAAACATGAATCCACTTTATAAATTACTTAAGGTTGGGAAAGAAAGAGAAGTTCTCTTCTCTTTTCCCTCTCTTTAAAACTTAGTGATTAATTGTAGGATTCACTCAAACCTAAACAAAGCATCAAATAAAATCAACCCAAATCAACCAAACACTTAAATGAAACCACCCATCTAAGTTGAACCTCTTCACACTGAGAAAATCCAAACCTTAAAACTGTAGCTAAGCATACCACACAAATCTTCTAAAGCACATACATTAGGCTAAGTCACCACTTCTAGCTTTAGGTTAGGGTGATGCATGGATTAATGTTCACCTTTGTTTTGTGATGTTTTGTTTTAGTTTGGATGTTATGGTGACTGTACGTAGAATGAATGGTAGGATGATTAGTCTAATCAATATTTTCTACAAGAAATTGTGCAAAAGGGGCTTTGTAATAAAAAGTATAAATGCTTTTACTGTGCAGGTGCTTATACCCCTAAGCATAATCTAATAGGCCAGGTGGACTTGGTTACCCATGTGTAGGTGCTAAGTCTAATATACATGCTTGGATTTGTATGATTTATTTTAGCTAATCTCTATTTTACAATTATTAGTTAGATTTATTTTTTCATTTTCATGTGATTTTTGTAATTAGGATTTTGGAATGAATGTTTTGGGGGATTAGGATGAGCATTGGTCATAAGATTATATCTTATGTACCATGTGAAGCCTTTGGAGCAACTACCTTCCAACCATCCAAAAGAAGGAACCAATAAAAGAAGAAAGAAGAAAGAAGAAATGAAGACCCCCCATAACATGAATTTTCTTATTTGATTGTAAATTAATTCATTTGTAATCCGGTTGTATAAGGGTAGAGATCGGCTGCCCAATTTATTTTTGGGTTTGTGTGGTGGTGCCCGACCACAAATGGCCTTTTATTCTTCTACATCAGCTTTATAAAATATTTAATATTTTGTTTAGCTTGTGCACTAAGATGGTATGTTTTCTTAGTTTTTTTTCTTGCTTTGATGTATGTCCTGGATGATGATTAGGCTTTTAGGGAAAATTAAATCTTTTACAAATTAATCAATTCAAAATTAAAATAAATAATTATTAACCTCACTTAAAACCTAAGTTAAAATCAAGATAAAAGAATTAACAACCTCTTAGCTGGATGAGTATTCTTTTTATAACATCATGCATAAAAAAGCATATTATTTCACTCTTGATTGAATGACTTCCACCTTTTCCAGAGAAACTTGGCTTGACCTTTGAGAGCCATGGTGGAAACAAACCTCCTCGCTTCTCGCTAATTTTGGCCAATAATCTTACTTCTCATGCATTAGGCATATGAATCCTATAAGCCTGAGTCAAATGATTGCCCAAAAATTAAAATAATAAGTAATATGTTTTGCATTAGATCTAGGTCATTTCTCATGCCCTTACATTATCTAGTCTCTTAGGGAGTGAGTTTAAGGACTAAATCTCTTTCTAAATAAATAACAACCTAGTTATCTTGCATAAGCATATGATTTGTAGGAGGAGTTAGTTGGTGGCCATCCTTAGGCAGTTGTAAGTTCAAGCAGTCGGGTGGTTTGTCCTCTCTTGTGGAGGCAAACCAAATACCCATTTTTGCCTTAGATTTAGGTCATGCTTTTGGCCCTCACCATAGCTCCTTAGATTTAGGTTTTGAGGTTGCTTCTCCCTTGTATGGGCCATAAGCATAAATCCCCACCTCTTAAGCATTTTCATAACCTTATGTTATGAAATTATAAGCCCTAAACTTCTAATAAAAATTTAACTCAAATAAAATAACGCAATTTCAAAAATGTAAAGCCAAACCATAAGATAGTTTGGGATATTTGCAAGGCTACCTAGTATCCTAAACTTCCCCTACTCATTTTCATTTTGGCTTCGATAATAACTCTCTCTCTTTGGTCAATCCTGTTTGATCTTCCAAAAATAAACTAATCAATTGATAATTCTACTTATTGAAATCTCTAGAGACAATGATCATTTATCTTAAGATAATTCTAAGGAATCACCTTCCATAAGATGTAATTAACTATGGGGGCTTTCCCCTGTAGGAACTTAACATACCCAGTTTAAAATAAACCCTACTTTGCTTTTCCATGTAAAATAGGGGAAGAATCTCTGGTACATATGCAGACCCATTGCCCTTAGGAGTCCTTATTGATGTGATTAGGTCCATTGTAGGGTGGTGACTTCTATCTTTCGAGATAGTACACTTCTCCTCAATGTCATACCCGATCATCCTCAATAAGAATATATACGGATCTACGTGGTGTAAAAATGTATAAAAAGAAGAAAGTATATTTCTATCTTCATTTTATTCTGCATAGAGTAAAGATGGAAGTCTACCTCCTTTTCCTTTAAAAATTTCACTCATAAAATTTTACCACAGATTTTTCTAGCATCTCCACTAGGGATGGTTCTGCTCTCCATCTTTGGTAAATGATCATTGTCTCCAAGTATCAATAGTGGGTTTGTACTTAGGTATGAATCCAAGACTATCTTTCATTCCATTGGCACTTAGCTTATTTCATCCTTAAGTTAAGCTAGCCAACATCTTTAGGTTTTAGGACCTCACCTCATGTTGGTCTTAAAACTCCCGTTGGGTTCCCCAATGAGTAAAAATAAAAAATTGAAATAAAGAGAATTAATTAAAGACTTCCTCCTTATCATTTTCATGTTAAGGAAAGGTTCATTTGAAAATAATAAAGACAAAATAAATCCTTCATAAAACTCTTGCTTCTCAAAAAGCACTCTTTCAAAATGCACATAATAAAATAATTTTGTACAAAAGTTTTTCTAAATCACCTTCATCTAACAATAATCATGGTTGTTATATGTAGGATCATCTTTACAAAAATAAAATTCCAACAATTACGAAAGTACAAGTGAGTTTCTTCACTCAATTCATTTTTGGTGAAGACCTCATTTTCAAAAATAAAAATTCCAACAATCATATTTTCAAAATCATAAAATTTGAAGATGGGTCTTTCCATTCAATACATCCAAATGTGTTGTATGTATATTACCTCTTCAAGCAAAA
Organism: Cymbidium sinense; assembly: GCA_021442155.1. Classification (NCBI taxonomy): domain Eukaryota; kingdom Viridiplantae; phylum Streptophyta; class Magnoliopsida; order Asparagales; family Orchidaceae; genus Cymbidium; species Cymbidium sinense. The sequence goes on from CM038224.1 coordinate 136,510,258, forward strand.
TCATAACTTTGAAATTCCACTTAACACATTCCACATGTGTTAGGTTGGGAGTTTCATATTTTCAAAAAGCACATATGAAACCTCTCCTTTCAATATACCCACAGTTATTGGGTGAAGGTCTCATTTTCAAACAAAATCAAAAATAAATTTTCAAAAAAGAACATATGAATATCTCCATTCAATATACCCAAATTTATTGAATGGAAATTTCATTTTTAAATAAAGTAACATTATTTTGAAATGCCACTTAACATATTTCATATATGATTAGGTTGGGATTTCCTCTTTAAAAAAGCAATAATCACACACTAAATATACACCTTTGAAAAATGAAACATAATTGATTTCCATCTTACATACCCAAATTTGTTAAATGGAAATCTCCCTTTTCAAAAATCAACCAAAAAAAAAAAACAAAATTTTTTCTAAATACATTTGAGACTCCATTATAGCATATCCCATTTGCTAAAATGAAGTCTCCCTATTCCAAAAATAAAATTTGAAACACACTTTTGGAATTTCATTTAGCATACTCAAATTTGCTAAGTGAAATATCAATTCCACAAAAATTTTCAAAACATATTTGGAACTTCAATTTAGCATACCCCATTATCCAAAATGAAGTCTCCCCTTTTCAAAATCCAAAATAATAAATTGAATAATAAAGCTATCTTGTATCAGTGGATGAGGGCATGAAATCCCTCAACCCTCCTACTTTACTTGATTTTTACTTTGTACCTCCTATCAAATTCAAGATATTGAATAATAAAGCTATCTTGAATTACATCTGTCTCACTTCTAATGGGTTGTCTACTTCTATTCTTAATGATAACTCTTCAAGTCAAAATAACTATAACAATTCCAATCTTTCTCATTCTGATTTAGAGTTGGACTTTCCTACACTAAATGCTATGGGTTCACCTCTTGAGATAGACTTAGAATCATCTAATTTTGAGAGTCCCATAGAAGAAGCTGTAGGTGAGCCTGATGTGCAGGTAGAACCTTCCATTACCCTGCCACAAGAGATCACCGAAGTCAACATTCGTAGTGGCAAGGTTCTACCTCCTAGGGAAGCACCTCAAGATAGAGGGAAATAATTCATTGGTACAGAGGATCGAGAAGCCCCTTCACAGGATGCTCCACCCTTAGATATGCTTGTGGAGGATCAACCTAAGGTGGACTACAATGTTCTTTCTCATCTAAGAAAGTTGTCATCTAAGCTAAGCATATACAATGCCCTTGTCTTATCCAAAGAGATGAGAGAATTATTAATCAAGGCTCTCCTTGATCTTCTTAGCTCAGCTATCCACTATTGGTGAGGAGGGACATTACACAAAAGAAACCTAAGGGATCACTTTCACAAATGAAGACCTTCTTCTGGGATACTTGGAGCACAATTGTCCCCTCTACATCACAGTTGACATGGGCAGATTCAGACTTGCCAGAGTTCTTGTCAATCCAGGTGCATCGATGAACATTATGAGTTTAAAGACCCATGCCTATTTAAGGATCAACATCTCCACAGTCTGAGAAGATTGGATGATGTTGAGAGGATTCAATGAACATGGTGAGCGGGCTTTAGGTTCCATAGTGTTACCTTTGTAGATAGGTGACTAGAAGACTAAAGCCAAGTTTTACATCATTGATTTGAATACTTCGTTCACTACTTTTCTTGGTAGGCCTTGGATACATTAGAATAAGATAATTATATCCTCCCTCCACCAGTGCATCAAGTTCAGAAAGGATGAGATTGAATATCATGTCAATGGAGATGTAAAGCCATTTTCAGTTAGAGAGGTTAAGATTTATGAGGATGCAAACTGCCATCTTCCTCAAAACACCCTTTTTCATGAACATGGATAAAACTCAAATTCAAATTCAAAAGAAAATAAAGAAAAAGAAAATGCAAAAGAAAAAGAAAAGAATAATGAAAATATAAGTGAACAAGAAAGGGGAATTGAAGAAGTAGATCTGCACACATTCCACCCATAGTTCATTCCATCTTATGGACATGTGGGTAGGATGACTCAACCTCCACTAGGCAGAGGCAGAGACAGAAACAGAGGCAGTTCCATAGGTGGAAGACCCCCTGGTTGGTCTCCACCAATAGGGGTTATGTTCTAGTTCATAAAAGTACCCCTACTATTCACATAGACTTTGAATCCAATTTAGAGGATGAGTCTAATGTGATTAGAATACCAACCAACCCCTCCCAGCAGATTTCATTGGAGGTGACACTTGAGCCAGACAATGATGACGATCGGGCCTCCAGGCAAAGCAAAGTATTCTAATCAGATGCAGGTAAAACTATCAGGCAGTAGTTGGGAACCTTGGCTCTAACATCACTTTCATCTCAAAATGTTAAACGTTTAGTAGTTAAAGAAGCCCCTAAGTCTTCCAGTGATATGAAGCATAAGAGATTATTTTTTGGGATCATCATCCTCAAGTCTTGTAGTTGATGTAGAACTTGAGGAGGATACATTTAAAGAAATAATGGAATTATCGTTTGACTTTTACTCATCTTGTGTTCATAATCTTATACAGAAAGGTTTGGTTCCTCATACATGGTCTAGACACATGTTTGAGTATTTTAAGAAGCTGTGAAACAATACAGGCATGGAAGCACAATCAAGAGTAGGACTAGGATTCAAGACAAGGTGGATGGCATGATTATTGTTACCAATCATTTGGAGTATGATATATTCTTTTCACACAACACCAACTCTTATGGGAATGTATGTTCAGAAACTTTAGATGATCCAGATGATCTCCAGATTAAGGATGCACCTCCAGAATTTGAAGAGGAGATCCATTCAATAATTGACAAACTTAAAGAAATCAACCTCTGGATAAAAGAAAATCCACACCAAATGTACATCAGTTCATTGCTAAATGAAGAAGAAACCAATGACTTATTTAGGCTATTGACAGAGTTTAAAGGCTACTTCGTATGGTGTTATGAAGAAATGCCCATATTATCTGCTGACGTAGTAGTTCACAAGCTAGCAATAGATCCTAGTGCTAACCCTATCAAGCAAGCTCCTAGACGCATGCAATTAGAAATTGAACAACAGGTCATTTCTGAAGTCAAGAAACTGATCGATGCTGGTTTCATAAAGGAAGAAAAATATCCTACATGTTTTCCAATGTTGTCCCAGTTAAGAAGAAGAATGACCAAATTCATGTATGCATCCATTCCAAGGACTTAAATAAGGCATACCCTAAGGATGAGTTTCCTCTTCCTATACCAAAATTGATGGTGGACATTGCCTCATCTCATGCAATTTTCTCTTTCATAGATGGATTATTTGCTACAACCAAATCAAGATGTCTCTTGAAGATGAAAGAAACAATGCTTTTCGAAGCCCGATCAAAATTTTATGTTATAACATCATGCTTTTCGGCCTTAAAAATGTTGGTGCTACATACCAACGGGCCATGACTCAGATCTACAATGAACTCATCCATCATCAAGTTGAGTGCTACGTTGATGATCTAGTAGTCAAGAGTAGAGAAAAGGAAGACCACCTCTTTGACTTGAGAGTAATTTTTGAACAGTTAAGACAATATAATCTCAAAATGAATCTCTTGAAGTGTGCATTTAGAGTTGCTTCAGGGAAATTCCTTGGGTTTGTTGTCCGACACCAAGAAATAGAAATAGATCCAAAAAAGATCAAAGCTATCTTAGAAATGCCACCTCCTAAGAGTTTAACTCAACTTAGATCCTTCCAAAGATGGCTAGCATATCTAAGATGCTTCATTTCCAACCTATCAGGTAGATGCAAGCCATTCTCAGCACTTGTCAAAAAGGATGACAAGTTTAAGTGGGATGACAAGTGTCAGTACGCCTTTGAAGATATCAAGCAGTATTTGGTGAAGCCGCTTCTAGCCTCTATCCTAGTGTGCCACTCATCATCTACATTGGCCGCATTGATGACTCTCTCTATAGCTCGCTTTGCCCAAATTTAGCATGTGATTACTTCTCAAAGCTACCACTATTCATTCTCATGTGAACTTCTTATCTTTAGTACCATCATGATGATTTGATATTGAAATGATGATCCATGATTCACATATATATGTGGTAAAAGGATAAGCAGAGGATTTCCACACTTCTCACTTGATCTGGATGATAAATCATGAACTTGGGGAGGTTAAAAAATGAGATGTATTTTGATGGTGCCTTCTTTCATAAATGGGAAGCACCACAATCTACTCTTTGAAAGCGGGAATAGTTCTCTTAACTCTATCACGATGTGATGAGATTCTCATACTATATAACCCTTGCACCAACAATGAAGTCGAAGTATGAGGCTCATGGTCCGAGTTAGCCATCACTATAAGTGTCAAGAGCATCAACATCTTTGGGGATTCTTATTGGTCATCAATCAGATTTCCAGGTTCTATAAGGTTCTCAAACCCAAGCTTCGTCATTACCAGGAGTATACCATGAAGTTGTTGGCCCAGATTCTTGAAGTCCTTGAACAGAGAATGCAGCAGCAGATGCTTTGGCCAAAATTGCCAAAGAATTGGCATGTTCGGAAGATGAGTCCATTTCAAGAAGGTCTAAAATAAACAAGTCCTATCCCTTATTGATGCTGAAGTCATCGAGAGACTTCTTCTTGAAGGGGAGGTTGCTGTTGCCTATAAGGACAAGAAGCTAGATTGGAGGCAACCGTTCATAGACTACTTGAACACCGACAAACTATCTCAAGAAAAATCATAAGCCCATTAGGTGAAATAGAGAGCTCTCTCCTATGCTTTCATCGTTAGTCCTTTAACCATATGTGGTTACATTGTTTAGACAAACACAAAGGCTGTGACATTATAACTAAGGTACATTCATGTCTATATGGAGCTCATCAATCCAGTCTGAAGATGACGATGAAGATCAAGAGACTAGGATACTACTGGCCTTCGATGATTACAGACTACATGGATGTAGCTAGAAGATGCCATCACTGTCAGGTACACGATGTGGTTCTCCACCAACCACCCAACATTCTACACCCTACATTGGCCTCATTGCCATTCGAGTGTTGGGGTACCAACATTGAGGGTCTGATTGATTTTCCTTCTTCCAAGGGTTATCGGTTCATCTTAGCTGCCACCGACTACTTCTCCAAGTGGGCAGAGGCAATCCCACTTAGAGAGGTTACAACTCAGCATGCGCTTCAATTTTTCAGGAACCATATCATTTATAAGTTTGGGGTTCCTCGATGAATTATATCTGATAATGGTACTACATTCAAAAGCACCAAGATCAACAGTTTTGCCAGAAGACACGATATAGATTTGAGATACTCCACCATCTACTACCATAGAGCAAATAGTTTAGTGGAAGCATTTAATAAAACTCTCATCCAAATAATAAAGAAGACTCTTGATGAGAACAAGCGATAGCGAATGAGCAGTTGGTTGAAGCCTTATGGGCTTACTGCACCACATACCGAACTCCAACTCAATCTACCCCATTTTTCTTAGTGTATGGATTCAAAGCTGTTCTACCTTTAGAAGTTCAACTCCCATCACTAAGGATAGCATTGGGTAACAAGATCACTACAGAGAAGAATGCAAAGTTGCGGTTAGAAAAGCTCAAAAGTTTGGAGGAGAGTCGCCTACGGGCATGCCAAATCCTCGAGTTGTACAAGGCCAAAATGATTCAAGCTCACAACAAGTTGGCCCGCCCTAGGTATTTTTGAGTAGGAGAACTTGTGTTAGTCCTAAGGAGACCAATTATTGCCCATCAAAATATGAGAGGCAAGTTTGAACCCACTTGGGAAGGCCCTTAAGTCATATAGAAGGCCTACCAAGGAGGATCTTATCAGCTTATTAATTATAAAGGAGAACACCCAATGCTTCTAATTAATGGGCTCTATTTGAAGAAATATTACCCATAAAAATCATGTTTGAAAATAATTCTATCAATCAACAAAAATCTGATTTAATTTCATCAAAATCTTCTCTTCTTTCGAAGCATTATTTGCTTATCTTGTGAATCCACCATGATATGTTCGAGGTAGGTGTAAGAGTCCCCCAGTGTCATCCTATCCCTCATCCACAACATAAGCACAATCAAACACAATTACTCAACACTCTTAAAATAGGTGTAAGAGAACCTGAGAGGGATCCTATTTTGATTAGCATAACTAAGTTAGGTGTGAGAAAACCCGAGCAACATCCTTTCTTAGTGGGAATTATCGGTTGTCATCTGTGGCACCATTTCATCAAAATCCCCAAGCGTGTTTAAGGTAGGTGTAAGAGTCCCCCAGAGGCATCCTATTCCCTTTAACATATGCACAAAAATAAACACATATCTTTTATCTCAAGCTATTTTGATATGGGAGTAAGCCCCATATGACACTCACTCATTAGCTGCTCTAGGTCGGGTCTACATGCTACCTCACTAGCCTGTCACCCCAGTGGTCACTTATTTGGAAGATGTGAGTCCCCACACTTTCTTCATGATTTGGCCATTGCAAACCAATGAGCGCCTTGTTAGTTTGGTAGGCTTCATTGCACAACCAGTTGTTGGTGTTTTCTCTGGAATAGAGAAAAGAAATGACAACGCATAGAGTTTAGAAATATATTATTTAGATGACCAAATACAACATTAATGAATAAACATATTATCTTGAAAGATAAACATGCTCTCCTATAATGGATTTGATCATTTCAATAAAAGACTGCTAAGGCTAATGGGTCTTTCATGTACTAGAGTATTTTCCCCTAAACTATATGGAAAAGTAGAGCAAGGTTTATTTTATCCTGGGATCATGGTTCCTTATAAAGGCAAGCCTCTATAGTTAATTACATCTTAGGAAGGGTATCTTCCTAAGAATACTCTCGATTAAAGAAATGAGTGGTTATTCCTAAAGACTACTAAGTAGCATTCAAAGGATTGATTTTTAGGAAATTCAATTGGGAGAGGTCCAAATTAGAGAGAGTTATTTTAAATAGTCAAATGGAAAAAAGTAGGAAATATTTATTAATACTGGAATACCCAGTAGACATTTCAACTAGCCTTTGATTGGGCTTCAAATTTGGGGTTTAATTTTATATTTTGAGTTATGAAATCTATGGCTTAGATTCTAGTAGCACATGACTGCAGAAATGAATACAGTTGAAGTCTTATTCTAAAAGGATGCTTTAGAACTTAGTCTACAGGTGCTTCTGACATATGTTAGATGCTCGACCTAGTTCTATCCTTGGGAATCATTGGCCATTCTCCTCACTTGAGGGAACTAGCCTATCCCTGACTCTTCTGGACTTACAACCTGCCTGGAAAAGGCTACCAGTTAACACCATCTAAGCACATTTTAAAACCATGAGGCTAAGTCATATGAATGCAAGATGGCTGGGCTATTGTATTCTTAAGAAAGGAGTTAATGAACCTAGACTCACTCCCCAACTCATAGTATCATGTAGGGCATGAAGATGCATCTAACTAATGCATATTTTTTAGATTTTTATAATTTTTGACCCATAATTTATTTAGATCATAGGATTACAATTTATGCTAATGCATGCAATTAGAAAAAGATTATGGGCCAAACCAGAATAGAAGAAGGTGTACTTTCATCATAGGCTCTCAAAGGTCAAGCCCAGGTTCTCTAGCAAGGATGGAAGTTCTTCATTAATCAAGAGTGAAATAATATGATTTATGCATGATATTAAAACATCCAACTAAGGGTTTGCAACATATTTTATCTTACTGTAATGGCTTAGGATTTTATATGAAGATTATGAGTTGTATTTATTTTTATATTTCAATTGATTTAGTTGGGTAGAAAATTTAGTCTATCCTATGAGCCTACGTCCAAGCATTCATGACAACACAAACATAACACAGAAAGAAACCTAAGAAAAGCATGCTGTTTCTATTTACACCTAAGATAAATCAAATTGAATTAAATTATAAAAGAAAAAGGCCAAAGAATCTGGGTACTACTGTACACCCCGAAAGAAAGAAAAATGGGTAGCCGAGTTCCGCCCTTATACAACCTGGCCTATAACTACAAGTTTTAGATCTATGGGTCTTCTTTCCAGGAAAGTCTCCTTCTTTAAGGACATCCATCGAGCTCCATAGGGGACCATCGCACCATCTTCTGGTTAGGCCAGCTCCTGTTAATCCTAGACCCCATGGATTCTAACCTAATTCTAAGCTCAAATTTACATTTAGAATTCAAAAATAAATTCTAAGCCCTACAAAATAGATGTTAGGGAATACACATAGCATGAAAAGCAGTTATATTTCACAAACATATGGGCTTAGCATTAGTTGCTTGCCAAGCCCACCTGTCCTATGGGCTATGTTAAGGGATTTTCAACACCTGTAACTAAACATCAATTTTATGATTTATTTGTTATAGCGATCCCTTTAACATAGTCCCTTGCAGAAAAATAGTATTAAACCTAGAAAGAATGCCCTAACATCCAGTCTAATGAACAAACAAGCCTAGGAATCTAGCCTAAAGCAATACACCACACATACATGTGAAGCACATCACAACATATCACAGGAGATTAAAAAAAAAATCACAGAATGATCTAACTTAGATCTAGAATCTGTGACCTAAGTAATCTAGTGTGTGTAGAGATTGGGCTTGTGTGATAAGTGTTTGCTAAGCCTTTAAGTTCAAGTTTAACTTTGAAGTTTGATTTTGTTTAATTTTAACCTTTGGTTGGTTTCAATTCCAATGGTTTAGTGATTTAATTTCCCTTTTTATGTTCATTTTATTTGGTTAAAGTAATATTTAAGTTTTCATGAATGAGAAATAGAATGAATTTCATTTTTAGGTGAAACTCACTTTATTTCACATCCTAAATCCTAATGAAGTTTCCAAAAGTCTAACTAAAATCCTTAAATATTTAAATTAGTCCTTTTGATTTTATTTATGTTTGGATTTGATTTATATTATTTCAATTGATTGATTAGCTTTGTTTGATTTTGAATTAAGTTATATGGATTTCATTTGATTTGGCTTATGTTAATTTAAAGAGTTTAGATTAAAGTTTGATTTCATTCAATTTAGCTTAAGTTATTAAATCGTGGATATGCAAGCTTAAGGTTTAAGTCCATTAATATGAATTAATAACTTAGGTTTGATCATGAATTATTCTTAACCTAAAGTACTTAGGTTAATTACTTGATTTGATTTGATTAACCTAAGTTTTAGGTTCATTATTTAAATTTTTTGAAGATGAGTGGTTTCATTAAATTTTATTGATTCAAAGGTTAAGGTTTAAGTTAATTAATAGTTTTATTAACCTAAGGTTTTATTTCATTAACCTAAGATTGAATTTGATCACTTTAATTGACTTAGGATATTTAGAAAAGTTTTTTAATAGTTTTCTAATGTTTGATGGAGATTAGTTTGAATTACCACTTTATTTAATAGGTTAATTAATTTCCTTAACCCAATATTTGATTAACATTGACATAGGGATTTAGAAATTTAAAACCTCATAATCTAAAGATCATTTGGACTTAAATAACTTCAGCCAAGTATGGTTAGATGCCAAATTTATATCCCTAAAGTTTTAGCTTGATTAGAGATGTAATTAGGGCATAATTAAGATTTTAATTATTTAATTAAAATATAAATTAAGCCTAATTTGTTAAGACTCATCAAGAGATTTTATTTTTTATTTATTCTTCACTAAAATACCTTTCCAATTAGGGTTTATTCATAATTTTTGGTTAATTACTTGATTTATTATAATTTAATTAAGTTCAAGTTATTTAATTGAATTATTTAATTCATTTAATTATATAATTAAGTCAATTTAGGGATTATTAGGTTTAATTAAGTTTAATTAGTGTTTTGATGCTCATTAATGTTTATTAGGTTGATTTAAGATTGCTAGATCAATATTTTATAATTATTTTTTTAAAGATTAATTAATTTAATTAATTAAAAGGTTAAGCATATGAAATTTCAATTTTCCTTGAATTCAATGAAATAAATCCCCAAAAAATTCACTTAAGGTGTATTTTATGCTTAATTTCATTTCCTCAAAGTTTCAAATTAATTGAATTATTAATTTTAGAGTAATTAAGGTTTAATTTTTTCAATTAAATGCAAATTAAGAAAAAGATACCTAATAAAAATTGAGGATTTTAGTTTCTATGGATTGCTCTCACCAAGGTGAATCCATAGAGCTTTTATTTGTAATTTTCTGATTTATATTTGATTTTATATAATTTTTATAATTTTTTTGCATATTTTAAATTAATTAAATTGTTATTTAACAGTTTTTTAAGTGGGGTCCCGTGGATCTTGCCATGTGGCACGTGTGCATGTCTCGTGTGTACATTGTGTGCCACCGCGTCGTATTTCAAAATGCAGGATAAACCTGGCTATTAAAGATCGGTGGTCAGTTGATCCGTAGTTCCTACAGGGTGAAATCGATTTGGTCCTCCTAGATCCAAGCCATCCGATCCAAATACATGGATCGAACTGTACAGAGATCCTCTCCTTCAGTTCCTGTGGGAGCCGAGGACCGTTGATAGTATTTTGCTAATATCTTTTTATAGGTAACGAAATCACATGATTTCAAGTGCTACATGATCATGGAAAGAAATTCTATGATTCTAAATGGTTGGATCAACTTGAAGATTATGTTTCCTATGCAAAAGATAAAAATTGAAAGCTTGGAGAAGAAAAGGGGGTCATCAATGGCGTACCTTATTTCTTTGGGTCTTGAGTGGGGGAGTTGTTTTGATTAGCTCCAAAGCTTCAAGGGAGGGTCTTGTGCCAAAGGAATTGGATCAATTCCTTGTAACTTTATCCTAGACCAAGCTATGCCTCCTACACATTGGCTTTGATGCTTCTCCTACTTTCTAGCATCTTGGGAAGTGGGGGAAGGGTGCTTTGGCTTCAGTTTTCACTGGTGAAGGTAATGGAATCCTCAATTGGACTTTTTTGTGTCTATATTAGATTTCCTTATATGGCCGTGAGTTCCATCTTTGAATTGCCTTGTTTGAATTGTTAGGTTGATAGCAAACTTTGGAGGGTTGCTGTCATGCTCATTCCTTATCCTCCACCCATTTCAAATGAAGAGGTGGTGGGGAAAAAGCTAGGCAAATGGCATTTTGCTTTGTGGTACTTTTCATTTGCCTTAATTTCCCTTTGACTTTGCACTTGGCTTCTTCCTTTTTGGAGCTTATTATGGAGTAATTAAGGGGTTTTATTAGTAATTAATCTATTTCTAAAACATTTTAATTGCTTCCCCATTAATTTCTTTTTAATTAACTCACTTAACCCAAATTGGGTTAAGTGAATTAATCTTGATTTTACATGGGTCAAATGAGTCATTTGACCCAATGATACCAATGGGGAATTAGGTTATGTCCCATCATCATTCTCAAATGATTTAAGACAATCATCTTAGGTTTATTTTAATTTTACTTGTGTTTGAGTTCAATGTAGCCTATTTAGGTCATTTTGATTTAAGGAATTTAATTTATTGATATAGGCCTTAATGGACTCAAATTCTTTTGTTATTTTGATCACACATATTCATTTGAGTATTTAAAATATTTTTAGTGATTTAATTTAGTCAAAGTTAGTGGGTTGACTTTTTTGACCAAGTGGGCCCACTTAAGTCAATTCTAGGTTTGACTTTAGGTTTGACTTTTAATTTTCATTGTTTTACTTGATTTAATCTATGTTGGATATTTGACTTGATTTTGCATTAAATCAAGTAAATTGGATTTAGCTCAAAAATGTATTTCCTAAGTCACTAAGCATAATGACTTGAATATTGAAGTAGGAAATCGCTATTTGAACTTGTGCTCTTTTCATTGATAAAATGACCTCTTCCAAAAATGAGGTCAACAAATGGACCCCCAATATGTGTAGTGGATTAGTCATAATACACTACATATATTGGTGTTGACTCGATTGATCAACATGGAAGTATAAACTTGGGATTCCAATTCATGATTTTGATTTTTTTATTTAGAATTTTGTTTTGATTTTGATTGTGAAAGATATGCATATGTATACCTATCTTTGCTTTGGAGTGTGATTTATTCCTAGAAACTTAACTTCATTAAGTTCTAGGGTGAAGAGGAATGCTATTAGGAGTGGACCCAATGAATGGTCTAACCCTAATGCAATCACTATGCTCAAGGAAAATGCCTTCAAGGAACTTACTCTTAATTGAGAATAGTGGTGATTCATGTATTAGCTAATAAGATGGGGCTATTAAAGGCATGATTCATCCTAGTTAGTTAAAGAGAGGAGAGGGGTCTTTAAAGACATGATCCAATCCTCAAAAGCTATGCTGGGGAGAAGAGGCTTGAAATGCTTAATCCTAATCCGCAACACTTTGACTACTAAACAAGGGTCATATGAACTTGATCTTATTTGAGTAGTCCAAAGAAATGGGGCCTTCAATGGCTTGATTCCATTCCTTAGAAGTTTGAATAGGATGCTAATTGGGGACTTACTCTTGGGTAGGATGCCGCCTGAGGGACTTACTCCTATATGATTAGAAAGAATGCCGACTAAGGGACTTATATCTTTCTGGCTATTAGAAAGGGGTCATAAAGACTTGATCCAATCTAACTTGCTTGTGTAACATGAAAGGGGCCTTGATGGCTTGATCCAATCATGTACACAAAAGCAAGATTTTGACTGGGGATTTATTCCTAGATGATTAGAAAGAATACCGACTAGGGACTTATATCTTTTTAACTATTAGAAAGGGGTCATAAAGACTTGATCCATTATAACTTGCCTGTGTAACATGAAAGGAGCCTTGATGGCTTGATCCAATCATGTACACAAAAGTAGGATGCCGACTGGGGACTTACTCTTAGATGATTAGAAAGAATGCTGATTGGGGACTTATATCTTTCTGGCTATTAGAAAGGAGTCATAAAGACTTAATCCAATCTAACTTGCCTGTGTAACATGAAAGGGGCCTTGATGGATTGATCCAATCATGTACACGAAAGTAGGATGCCGACTGGGGGACTAACTCCCACATGATTAGAAAGAATGCCGACTGTGGACTTATATCTTTTTGGTTATTAGAAAGGGGTCATAAAGACTTGATCTAATCTAACTCACCTGTGTAACATGAATGGGGCCTTGATGGCTTGATCCAATCATGTACACAAAAGTAGGATGCCAACTAAGGACTTACTCCTAGTGATTAGAAAGAATGCTGACTGGGGACTTATATCTTTCTGGCTATTAGAAATGGGTCATAAAGACTTGATCCAATCTAACTCGCTTGTGTAACATGAAAGGGACCTTGATGACTTGATCCAATAATGTACACAAAAGTAGGAATGGTGCCACGAAGGGTTACTCTAAACCTAGAAAGACATGAGAAAGGTGCCACAGAGGGCTTGCTCCCATCTTAAGTCATGTATAGGAAAGGAGCCACAAAGGGCTAGCTCCCAACCTATAGGTGATATGAATGAGGAAAAGGTGGTCAAAGTGACTTAATCCTAATCCTTAAAAGTTTTGAAAAATTAGAAAGAGTCTCATGGACTTAATCCTTACTTGATTAGTCTAACTTGATGAAAGGGTGATGGAAGGTTTGCTTCCATTTCTAAATACATTTATAAATGAGTTTCCAACATTCCAGATAAATGATATAAGTTGAAGCAAAAGCAATAAAGAAAAATAAGCTTTTATTTTATTGATCTTTATTTGGCAACAAGTTACAAGTTACACATAATATTTCTTTAGGTAATGTCCATTGATATGTGGTATTGGATGTTCAGCATCATATGTAATAATTTGGCAAGAACCTCCTTCATAAGCTTTTTCCACTACAAATGGTCCTTCCCATGTTGGCTCAAATTTGTTGTCAATTCTGCGATGAGCTAGGATTGGTCATCTAAGAGCCAAGACCAAGTCTCCTACTTGGAAAGTTCTAGGACAAACCAATCTATCGTGCTGAACCATATGTGATTGGTACAGTTCAAGGTCTTATTGAGCTTTCAATCATTTTCCTCCAAGATTATCTAGTCTTCCAAGCGAATCTTATGATTTTGATCTACCATAACATTATTATTAATGACTATTCTTAATGAAGGAAGTTGCACTTCTAATGGAAGAACAACTTAAGTTCCAAAAACTAAAGCATATGGTGAAGACTGAGTTGGTGTCCTATATGAGGTCCGATATGCCCATAAGACTTCAACCAACTTTTCATGCCATTGGCGCTTATTTTCATCAAGTATTTTTTTTAGAATTCTTACCAATGTTTTATTAAATGCCTTAGCCAATCCATTCACCCTAGGGTAATAGATGGTCGAGTATCTCCAATCAATTTTATTTCTAGTCACAAAGTGATTTATTTTTGTGGACCTAAAGGATGGACCATTATTGGATATGATTTGGCCAAAAATGCCAAATCGATATACGACATTTTCCTGAAAGAATTTCAACACATGATATTCTTTAACCTCTTTCAGTGGTATCGCTTCAGCCTATTTGAAAAAATAATCTATTGTAGCTAAAATTAAATGATGTCTGTTCGATGATTGAGGATCAATAGACCCTATAATGTCGGTACCCCAACTCTCAAAAGGCCAGGAGGCAACTGTAGGGTGCAATACATTGGGTGGTTAATGTAATACCACACCATGTACTTAGCACTATTAACAATAATGTACAACCTCCATGCAGTCATTTAGTATCGATGGCTAATAATATCGAAGTCTCTTGATTTTTAATTTCATTTTGGGCCCAGATTGGTATGCTCCACATAATCCAGAGTGTATCTCAGTCATAACCTTATGGGCTTCTGATTTGTCTAAACAATGGAGACACATTTGGTTGAATGACCTTCGATACAAAGCATTATTTATTAATGCATAAGATAAAGCATCTTTCTTTATTTGATTTGCTAATGATTTATTTTCAAGAAGCATCCCCTTACTTAAATAATCAATAAACAGTTGCCTCCAATCACATTCTATTTGACCTTCAGTAAGAGTGGCTATCCTTTGAATTTCTTCTTGCCTGTTAATGTAGTCTAAATCTATAGGAGACAAAACCTGCTGATTTTGAACTTCTATTAAAATTGAATATTTTTCTAGGCATATGATTTCTTTGGCTATTTTAGCCAAAGGATCTATTGTATTCTCTTGCTTGGCAAGATATTATACACAACATTACATATGGAATCTTTTCAAGTAATTTTATTGTATATTGATGATAATTGAAGAGCTTTGGGTGCAAAACCTTATAGATTTTGCTTACTTGGTTAATAACTAGTTGGGAATCCCCAAAAATTTTTATATTTTTAATTTTCATAAGGATTGCCAACTCTAAACCAGTAATAAGAGCTTCATATTCAGCTTCATTATTTGTACAAGGCTCAGCTAAATGATATGAATATATCATCATTCCTTTTTTTTGGGGTTATAAAGATTAACCCAATTCCTGCCTTCCCTGGGATAGATAAGTTTGATTTTTTATGTCTTCTTGATGATGATGCACCATCAAAGTATAATTCCCAGGTGGCACTAGGTTCACCTTCTAATGTTATGATCTGTTCATCTAGGAGATCATCATTTAAAGGAGACCCTTCAAGCATAGGGTGTGCTGCTAGGAAATTTGCCACTATTTGTCCTTTTACAGCATGAAGAGGAATATAAATGATCTCAAATTGTAATAAAATCATTGACCATCATGCTAAACGCCCAGACAACATTGGATGGGTCATGAGATATTGCAAAGTATTCACCCTTGAAATTAGGTTAACCTTATGAGAAAACATATAATGCCTCAGTTTCTGAGAGGCGAAAACTAAGGCTAAGCAATGTTCTCAACAGGAGGATAATTCTTTTCCATTGGGATAAGCCTGTGACTTAGATAATAAAGGAAATTTTCTTTCCCTTCTTCATTTGTTTTAGCTAATAAAGCTTCAAGAGATTCATCCATAGCCACAATATAGAGAATTAATGGCTTTCTTGGAATTGGGGAAGCCAAAATTAGAGGATTCATTAAATATTACTTTAGGTTTTTGAAGGCACCCTGGCATTTTTCATCCCAAATAAATTTGGAATCTTTCATCAATAATGCTGCAAAGGGTTGACACCTTCCAGATAAATTTGATATGAATCTCCTTTGGTATGCAAGCCTTCCTTGGAATGATCTTAGCTGTGTAAGACTTCTAGGTGGTGGCATTTCTATAATAGCTTTTATCTTTTTTGGTCAATTTCTATCCCACGATGCACACTATGAACCCTAAGAATTTTGCTGAAGTCACTTCAAAGGCACACTTCAGAGGATTCATCTTTAAGTTACAGTGGCGCAATCGCCAAAAAATGACTTGTAAATAATAAAAATGTTCTTGTTTTATTTTGGTTTTAATGACTAAATCATCGATATAGAATTCGACTTGATTATGAATCAAGTCATCGAATATTCTAGTCATAGCTCCTTGATAAGTAGCTCCAGCATTTTTGAGACCAAATGACATGACCGTGTAATAGAAAATCCTTATGGGAGTTCTAAACGTCATATGCTTTTCATCTTTTGGGGACATCTTAATTTGATTATAACCAGATGATTCATCCATAAATGAAAAGATCTCATGCGAGGAAGCTATGTCGACCATGAGTTCGGGTATGGGCAGAGGGAACTCATCTTTGGGATAAGCTTTATTTAAGTCTCTAAAGTCAACACAGATGCATATTTGATCATTCTTTTTTTACTTGAACTATGCTGGCTACCCAATCAGGGTATTGTTCTTCTCATATAAAGCCAGCTTCAATTAGTTTCTTTATTTCAATGATCACTTGTTGTTCTACTCTAGGCATGCTAAAGCACTTCGGGATAGCATCGGTTTAATTCTAGTTTGTATACACATCACGGGATAAACCTGACATCTCATCATAACTCCAGGCAAAGCAATCTTTATACTCAAAGAGTAAAGTGATTAACTCTTCAGAATCTTCTAGACCTAGTAAAGAGCTAATAAAAGTCAATTTTGGGTTCTCAAGAGTTTCTAGGTTAACCTCCTTTAATTCATCTATAGTAGATTTTATCTCTTCCTCATATTCAGGAGGTACATTCTGAAGTGAATCATTTTTGGATTCCTCCATAGTTTTTATGAATGGGTCTTCTAGAAGAGTAGAAGGGATTTCAAAGAGTTGATCTATTTGATGAATACTTATCATTAAACAATGCTCTGTATTGTCAAATGATTCAATAGTACCAAACCCAATGCCAGCTTTGTAGTGGAAATTTCAATGTTTTTAATTCCAGAAGCTCTCCATGCATTGGGCTTTATCTTTGGTCCAAATATTTGTGACAAAACCATGTTTCATAGAATTCTTTACACAAGTCGAATACCAGTCAAAAGGAAGTTCTATTATTTCATTGAAAGATGGTTCTTCAAGCTTTACATCTCTTTTTGAGCTTGAAGGATCAGGTACAGAATAAAATTTTGTTGACCTCCCCACTTCTCCTGATCAGTTAGGGGATACTTTGACCTCTAATTTGAGATATTTTATTTTGATTTAGAGGAGTCAAAGTTAAAGTATCCACATAATTTTTTCATTTTTCATATGTGGATAGTTTAGACTCTTCCTTTAATGCTTTGATTTCTTCCTCATCAGTGTCTGATTCTAAGGAAATCTCAAACTTTATTGAAGCATTTCTATGATGGGATTCTTCATCTAAGGTGGATTCCAAATCAATTTGAATTATTGGAGGTTCCTTTTCATTTTCATTTTCTTTTTGTTTTCTCCTTTTCTTTCTTTTCATCATTCTTGATTATTGTACTTTGTGCTTCAACAACGATGGATTTCATAGAATCAAATCTAGGTTTCTTAGGCATGTAGTAAATAGCATCTTCATAGAGTTCAATCTCATGAATAACGATTGGTTGTATATCTCCTTTTATAACAGATTCCACTCCATCCTTAGTGTACTTAATACATTGGTGGAGTGAAGATAGAACCATTCTATACTCATGGATCCAAGGTTTGCCTAAGAGAGGATTAAAGGAAGTTTTGATATATAACGTGAAATTTAGCTTCAGTTTTCAATCCTTCTATTTCTAATAATAGAGTGATTGAACCTAAAGCTTTTTCACCTATTTCATTAAAGCCTCTTAACAACATCTTTTCAGAACTAAGTCTTCTACAATAAATTTTTAAGAATGCCAATGTTTTAGAGTTCACGATGTTAACAGATGCACCAGGATCTACTAGAACTCTTGACAATCTTGTATTTTCAATTTTTACAGCAATATAGAGAGGACGGTTATGGTCATTGGTTCCCAAAAGTATATCCTCATCGGAGAAAGTAACTCCTGGGATCTCCTTAAAGTAACAAGCCTCTTCTGAGGAAGTAGCTGCTAGTTGAGTTAGACATACCTCTGGATCGAGTAATGCCTGTACTAGTGACTCTCTCATTTCCTTTGAAAGAATGAGAGCATCATAAATGCTTAATCTAGTAAGGAGCTTCCTAAGATGGGCTCGAACATTATAATCTACTTTGGGAACCTTTATTTTTGCTGGTATTTCTTTAAGTAAAGAATTTGAACTTGTGCTTTCATCCATGATTTGCTTCCCTTTTTTTGAGGAGTAGGAGGTAAACAAGGTGGTAAGACTCTTCCACTATGGAGATTTATTTTGGCAATATCTCCAGGGTTTGAATCAACCTGTTCTTCATTTTGACCATCCTTTTCTGATGAATGATCAGAATCTGACACTTCTATGTCTATGATAAGTGGGTCACCATACAAATCTTCCATGTATGTTTCTGACCCTGAGTCATGTAAAACATCATGAGATTCTTCTTTTTTGATATTTAATTTTTAAATATTTTCATTCTCATTTTCATCAAAAATAGCATGAATGTAAGAAATATCATCAGAGAAAGATTTTTATTCATTCTTTTGAGATAAGTACATAAAGATAAAGGCTTATATGGTATCGCCTTTCCATCTTTATCATACAAAGTTTTATCACTAGATACAGATGTCCCTCCCTCACCACACTTTTTGATCTTCTGTGTAGTTGAAAATATTGATCTGGGTTGAGGTGAAACTTGTACTCTAGACTCTAGTGGATCAACTTAGGTGATCACCTCTTAGGTCTAACTCTGATCCTGCATTACAAGTTTCAAAATTTTCATCATATGTTTCTTTATAGAATAGGATAAAGCTATATCCCATTCATTTTTGAAATGAAGAACTGGAAGAAGAACTACCTGTTATAACCTTAATGGACCTTGGTCCAAGGTCCATAAGGTACTCCTTTGGAATAATAACCAATCCCTTCTTAAAATTTCTTTCAAGCCAATCTTTGAAAGAAAATCAATCCTCAATGGTATGCCCCACCATCTGATGATATGGGCAATTATTAGGATCATTTAACTTTCCCACCTCCTCCGGATTTCTTGGATCAGGGAGTTTAAAGTCTATCTTTTTTATCAAATTTTTGAAACTTTTCCTCACTGCCTCTTTCTTAAAGGAATAAGTCTAGTTCATCCTTTATGAGAAAGAGCTAGTTGGAAATTCCTAATAAATGATGACTTCTATTATTGCGGTGGTTCATAAGATGAAGCTTGCTCTGGCTGTACTTGCATAGGAGCTTTCTCTCTATGCAATGTAGAGACATTACCTACTTTTTTTTTCTAAAGGCTTCCTAGGCTTGGATGACTCAGATTGGTCTTTTAAGAATGACATCCTAGGAGCTTCCTCTTGTAAAATAGAGGCTTATTTAAAAGTTTCTCAAAGGTTTTAATAGTAAAGCCTTTGAGCAGGAAGGCTATAGGGAATGTATGTTCCTAAGGAGGATCTCTATAGCATGCTGCTCTTGTAGTTGAGCCTCACATTTTAAGTTGAGGATTCTCTATCTTAGAATATAATCTACCAAAGATTCTCCAGGCTTCTGATGTGCTACTAGGTCTCCTATGGCAACATGATGCTGAGCACCTGTGAATCTCTTCACAAACATCTCTTCCAATTTGGTGAAAGTGGCACCGAATCATTTGGTAAATCAGCATACCAGTCAAAAGCAACTCTGCTCAAGCTACTAATAAACTGTCTAAATAAAAGAGCATCGCTCTCTCCAGCATTACAACAACTTGCGTGAAAGTGAGCCAAATGTTGCTTGGAATTTCTAGTCCCATCAAATACTTTAAAAGATGGGGACACAAACCCCTTTGGATAAGGAATAAAATCAAACTCCCTCGGGAATGGTCTACCTGTTGGAGTCAGGGTTGTGCCTCGAGTCTGTGCAAATGTTTCCTTTACCGATTGTTGTATCAATGTCTTTAGTTCAGTGTTGGATGATACTACAACTGCAGGTTTTGATTCTTGTCGGTACTCTTCTAAACTGAATCTCAAATCATTGGTAGGACGTAATGAATTTGAAGGCTCAATATGATGGGGTCGAGAAGGAGATGGAATCATACTTTGGAGTAATTGCGTGGTAGCAATCATCTCCTCCATCTTCTTACTTATAAAATCAATCTGCTCATCCTTCTTTTGAAGCTGAAGGATAAGCTACTGGTTTAAAGCTAAAGCAGGGTCTTCTTGTGTCTCTTCATGCTCTTTTTTAGATGATCTGGTGTCAACCATGTAGATATGTGCTACTTGCAACCCTAAATCATTATCCAACAGGTCATCTTGCTCATGATCAAAATATTCAGAGCTTATTTTCAAGTTTTCATTTTCTTCATCTTCTTTAATGATGTTTTCCATCTCCTCTTTGGATAAAGAGAGTGGAACACCATTACTATCTAAGATGACATATGTTGGTTCACCAATTTCCATTGGCCTTAATTCAGATGATTCATTCATATTCCCCTGGGATGTAGGGATACTCTCAATGAAGGCTCTAAAGGCCTAAGTGATTATCATCAGTAATTTCCTTGACATAAGGAGATGAATGAGAAGAATCCATTCCCTTACTGGGAACATCTAATGAATATACCTCAGCCTGAGGCACCGGTAATTAGAATAAAGGGTCATTTGAACTGGGCCTAACAAAAGATCTCTCTAAAGGTGAAGAAGGTAAGGGTGGTGAAGGAATCCTATGCTCAAAAGTAGAAGAGACTTTCCTAATATAAACCCTTTTATTCTTTTTCTTAGGATAGGCCCTATCATTTTCTAACCTAGTAAATTGATCTCTATGCCATGTAAGTTAGTGCGCGGGATGAGAATATCGCCCTGATACAATAGGCACAGGGTAAGAAGGTTTCCTCCTATCAGACATGACCGCCATCCCTTCCTTTAGATGGTGGAAGGTGGCAGGTCTTCCTGATAGTTCTCTAGCTAAATTTTGAGAAGCTTGATGCTTCATGGCTCTCAATAGATCTTCTTTAGTGTAGGAAGAAGACCTAGGAATTCTATGTAAGGTTTGGTGAAGTTGACCTTGGGATTCCCTATTTACCTGCTTAAAGCTTTTCTTTTCAGGATAGATGAAAGGACAGCGTGGAGAACTAGCAATCCTTATCACATATTCCTCCTCTTGGGCAATAGAGAAAGGGTAGAATCTACTTTGACCTAAGAGTGGGGAAGTGTCAGGAAGAGTATATCCATCCCTCTTCATAGCTAGCTCCATGTCTAGCATATCTCTTTGCCTCCTCTCCCTAAGAGCTATTCTCCTGAGTCTCCTCCCTCTATTTTCTTCTAACTTTTGGTCATTTTAGATGTTTTAGAGGTGGAACCTACTTCAAAGGTGCTAAACAAAACTAGAGCAAGGAATGCCCTTGAAGTGGGCAGCTTTGATTTCTTTTGAACAGGTCCATGCTGGACCCTTTCAATAGTCTGGCTAGTAAGGATCCTATCCTCAACAGGATCAGGAAAAGAAACACTAAAAAATTCTAGAATAGGTTGCTTATTTTTTAGAGTTTCCTTGGCAATAGGAGCAAGAGTAACTCCATTAGTAGTTGAGGTTTTCAAATCCAGCCCCAAATTTGATGATGGAGCCATTAGGTAAGCGGATACTGTCAAAAAGAAAGCTATTGTCAGAAGTGGCAGCAAAGATCAACTGGTCGACCATTTTTCTATTTTTAGAAACAAAATTAATTTTATCAAAAATGTAAAATAACTAGAATATGGTCAAAATAGGTTTTTTTACCTATCAAGATATTTTAGCCAATAAAATGGCCAAGATTTTCTCTCTCTCTCTCTCTCTCTCTCTTTTTTATTTGCTTTAAGATTTTATTTCTAGATGTTGGATAAATTCAACCAAGGATGAAATGAAGAAGTATCCAACAGAAAGAAAGGCAGTCATGACTGGTGATTTACACTAGTACACTATCGATATATAGAAATAATCATCTATTTTTAAAGATGGAGAGAGGAACCAATCCCCAGTGGAGTCGCCAAAAAATATATTGGCATTTTCTTTGGAATAGAGAAAATAAATGTCACCACATAGAGTTTAGGAATATTTTATTTAGATGACTAAATATGATATTAAGGAATAAACATATTATCTCGAAAGATAAACATGCTCTCCTATAATGGATTTGATCATTTCAATAAAAGACTCCTAAGGCTAATTAGTCTTTCGTGTACGTGAGTATTTTCCCTTGAACTACATGGAAAAGTAGATCAAGGTTTATTTTATCCTGGGATCATGGTTCCCTATAAATGCAAGCCTCTATAGTTAATTACATCTTAGGAAGGGTCTCTTCCTAAGAATACTCTTGATTAAAGAAATAAGTGGTTATTCTTAAAGACTACTAAGGTAGCTTTCTAAGGATTGATTTTTAGGAAATTCAATTGGGAGAGGTCCAAATTGGAGAGAGTTAATTTCAAGAGTCAAATGAAAAAAAAGTAGGAAATGTCTATTAATACTGGGATACCTAGTAGACATTTCAACTATCCTATGATTTGGCTTCAAATTTGGGATTTAATTTTAGATTTTGAGTTATCATTTTCTTAGAAATCTAGGGCTTAGATTCTAGCAGCACAAGACTGCAGAAATGCCTAGGGTTGAACACTTATTCTAAAAGGATACTTCATAACCTAGTCTACAGGTACTTCTGACATATGTTAGATGTTCAACCAAGTTTGATCCTTGGGAATTATTGGCCATTCTCCTCACCTGAGGGAACTAGCCTATCCTTGACTCTTCTAGGCTTACAACCTGCATGAAAAAGGCTGCCAGCTAACACCACCTAAGCACATTTTAAAACCATGAGGCTAAGTCATATGAATGCAAGATGGATGGGCTGTTGTATTCTTAAGAAAAGAGTCAATGAACTTATACTCACTCCCTAACTCTTAGTATCATGTAGGCCATGAAAAGCATCTAACTAATGCATATTTTTTCAGATTTTTATAATTTTTGACCCAGGATTCATTTAGGTCATAGGAATATATTTTATGCCTAATGCATGCAATTAGAAAAAGATTAAGGGCCAAATCAGAATAAGAAGGTGTACTTCCATAATAGGCTCTCAAAGGTCAAGCTCAGGTTCTTTAGTAAGGATGGAAGTCCTTCATTACTCTAGAGTGAAACAATATGATTTATGCATGATATTAAAACATTCAGCTAAGGGGTTGCTACATATTTTATCTTGCTTTAATGGCCTAGGCTTTTATATGAAGATTATGAGTTGTATTTATTTTTATGTTTCAATTGATTTAGTTGGGTAGATAATTTAGTTTATCCTATGAGCCTACATCCAGGAATTCATCACAGCACAAACATAGCACAGAAAGAAACTTAAGAAAACCATGTTGTTTCTATTGCGCACCCAAAATAAATCAAATTGAATTAAATTATATTAAAAAAATTCCAATCAGCTGGGTACTACTGTACACCCTGGAAGAAAGAAAAATGGGAAGCCGAGTTTTGCCCTTATACAACCCGGCCTAGAACTACAAGTTTTAGATCTATGGGTCTTCTTTCCAGGAAAGTCTCCTTCTTTAGGGACATCCATTGGGCTCCACAAGGGACCACCGCACCATCTCCTGGTTGGGTTAGCTCCTTCTAGTCCTAGACCCCATAGATTCTAATCTAATTCTAAGCTCAAATTTACATTTAGAATTCAAAAATAAATCCTAATTCCCTGCAAAATAGATTTTAGGAAATACACATAGCATCATAAAGCAGTTATATTTCATAAACATATGGGCTTAGCATTAGTTTCTTGCCAAGCCCACCTGTCCTATGGACTATGTTAAGGGATTTTCAGCACCTGTAACTAAACAATAATTTTATGATTTATTTGTTATAGCGATCCCTTTAACACAGTCCCCTATAGAAAAATAGTGTTAAATCTAGAAAGAACACCCTAACATCCAGTCTAATGAACAAACAAGCATAGGAATCTAGTCTAAAGCAATACACCACACTGACATGTGAAGCACAACATAGCATATCACAGGAGATTAAAAAAATCACAGAATGATCAAACCTAGATCTAGAATCTGTGACCTAAGTAATATAGTGTGTGTAGAGATTAGGCATGTGTGGTAAGTTTTTGCTAAGCCTTTAAGTTCAAGTTTAAATTTGAAGTTTGATTTTGTTTAATTTTTTACCTTTGCTTGGTTTCAATTAAAATGGTTTAGTGATTTAATTTCCCTTTTTATGTTCATTTTATTTGGTTAAAGTAATATTTAAGTTTTCAAGAATGAGAAATAGAATGAATTTCATTTTCAGGTGAACTCACTTTATTCCACATCCTAAATCCTAATGAAATTTTCAAAAGTCTAATTAAAATCCTTTTGATTTTATTTATGTTTGGATTTGATTTATGTTATTTCATTTGTTTAAATTACTTTGTTTGATTTAATTTGTTTGATTTATTTCATTTTGAATTAAGTTATATGGATTTCATTTGATTTGGCTTATGTTAATTTAAAGAGTTTTGATTAAAGTATGATTTCATTCAATTTAACTTAAGTTATTAAATCATGGATTTGTAAGCTTAAGGTTTAGGTCCATTAATTTGAATTAATACCTTTGGTTTGGTCATGTATTATTCTTAACTTAAAGTACTTAGGTTAATTACTTGATCTGATTTGATTAACCTAGGTTTTAGGTTCATTATTTAAATTTATTGGAGATGAGTGGTTTCATTAAATTTTATTGATTGAAAGGTTAAGGTTTAATTTAATTAATAGTTTTATTAACCTAAGATTTTATTTCATTAACCTAAAATTGAATTTGATCACTTTAATTGACTTAGGATATTTAAAAAAGTTTCTGAATATTTTTCTAATGTTTGATAGAGATTAGTTTGAATTACCACTTTATTTAATAGGTTAATTAATTCCCTTAACCCAATATTTGATTAACATTGACCTAGGGATTTAGGAATTTAAAAACTCCTAATCTAGAGATCATTTGGACTTGAAATATTTCTGGCAAGTAGGGTTACATGCCAATTTTATATCCCTAAAATTTCAGCTTGATTATATATGTAATTAAAGTGTAATTAAGATTTTAATTATTTTATTAAAACATACATTAGGACTAATTTATTAAGATTCATTAAAGGATTTTATTTTTCACTGAAATACCTTTCCAATGAGGGTTTATTCACAATTTTTGGTTAACTGGTTGATTTACTATGATTTAATTAAGTTTAGGTTATTTAATTGAATTATTTAATTCATTTAATTATCTAATTAAGTCAATTTAGGAATTATTAGGTTTAGATAGGTTTAATTAAGTTTAATTAGTGTTTGATCCTCATTAATGTTCATTATATTGAATTAAGATTAATAGATCAACATTTCTTAATTATTTTATCAAAGGTTAATTAATTTAATTAATTAAAATGTTAAGCATATGAAATTTCAATTTCCCTTGAATTCAGAGAAATAAATCCCTGAAAATTCACCTAAGATGTATTTTATATTTAATTTCATTTTCCCAATGTTTCAAATTAATTGAATTATTAATTTAAGAGTAATTAGGGTATAATATATTTCAACTAAACCCAAATTAAGAGAAAAATACCTAATAAAAATTGGAGATTTTAATTTGTATGGATTCCTCTCATCAAGATGAATCCATAGAGCTTTAACTTATAATTGTTTGATTTATATTTGATTTTATATAATTTTTATAAGTTTTTTGCATTTTTTAAATTAAGTAAACCGTTATTTAATAGTTTTTTAAGTCGGGGGTCCCACACGGGATTCATGTGTCACATGGCACGCGCATGTGTGGTGCATCCCACCGCATGGCTCGTGCAGCTTGGTCTGTGTGGCGCCACCTGGCACTGTGTTAGCATAGTTCAAAATGCGGGATCGCTTACGGACCATTCGATCAAAGATTGGACAGTCCAGATCGATCCCGTAGTTCCTATAGGGTGAAATCGATCCGGTCCATCTAGATCTGGGCCGTCTGATCCAAATACATGGATCGGACGATGCAGAGATCATCTCCTTCAATTCCTGCAGAAGCCGAGGACTGTTGATAGTATTTTGCTAATATCTTTTGATATAGGTAATGAAATCACACGATTTCAAGTGCTACATGATTGTGAAAAAAAATCATATAATTCTATATGATTGGATTAACTTGAAGATCACATTTCTTATGAAAATGATCAAAATAGAAAGCTTGGAGAAGAAAAGGGGCTCATTAATGGCATACCTTATTTCTTTTGGTCTTGAGTGGGGGAGTTGGTTCGATTAGCTCCAAAGCTTCAAGGGAAGGTCTTGTGCCAAAGGAATTGGATCAATTCCTTGTAACTTGATCCCTAGAACAAGCTATGCCTCCTACACATCAGCTTTGGTGCTTCTCTTACTTTTCGTCAGCTTGGGAATTGGGGGAAGGGTGCTTTGATTTCAGTTTTCATTAGTGAAGGTAATGGAATCCTCAATTGGACTTTTTTGTGCCTATATTGGATTTTCTAATATGGCCGTGATTTCCATCTTTTGAATTGCCTTGTTTGAATTTCTATGTTGATAACAAACTTTGGAGGGCTGCTGCCATGCTCATTTCTCATCCTCCACCCATTTCAAATGAAGAGGTAGAGGGGAAGAAGCTAGGAAAATGACATTTTGCTTTGTGGTACGTTCATTTACCTTTGTTTCCCTTTGACTTTGCACTTGGCTTCTTCCTTTTTGGAGCTTAGCATGGAGTAGTTAAGGGGTTTTATTATTAGTTAATTAGTTTCTAAAATATTTTAATTGCTTCCCCATTAATTTCTTTTTATTTAACTCACTTAATCCAAATGGGGTTAAGTGAATTAATCTTGATTTTACATGGGTCAAATGACTCATTTGACCCAATGATACCTAATGGGGAATTAGGTTATGTCCCATCATCATTTCCAAATGATTTAAGATAATCATCTTTGGTTTATTTTAATGTTCTTTATGTTTGAGTTCAATGTAGCCTATTTAGGTCATTTTGATTTAAGAAATTTAATTTACCTATCTAGGCCTTAATGGACTTAAATTCTTTTATTATTCTAATTACACATATTCATTTGATTATTTAAAATATTTTTGGTGATTTAATTTAGTTAGTGGGTTGAGTTTTTTGACCAAGTGGGCCCACTTAAGTCAGTTCTAGGTTGACTAGAGTTGACTTTAGGTTTGACTTTAAATTTTCATTTTATTTTCATTATTTTACTTGATTTAATTTATGTTAGATATTTAACTTAATTTTGCATTAAACCAAGTAAATTAGATTTAGCTGAAAAATGTATTTCCTAAGTCACTAAGCATAGTGACTTGAATATTGAAGTAGGAAATCCCTATTTGAACTTGAGCTCTTTTCATTGCTAAAATGAACCTCTTTCAAAAATGAGGTCAACACTAGTAAGCTACCTCATATTGAATTTATTTAAGAAGATGTGAGTCCCCAAGATTTCTTCTTGAACTGGCCATCATGCACCGACTAGGTTGAGTATATTTGAGGTTCAAGATAAGTCTCCCAGGGGATCCTTTCCTGTTGACTGCATTCAAGTTGATATAAGTTCTCTAGTGGCATTCACTCAGTAGTCATCCTAGGTCGGATGACACCTCTCAAGCTGAAGATAGACTATCCCAGCAATCAGTTCTGCTATAGGAGGATGTGAGCCCCTGAGCTTTCTTCCTAGGCTGATTGTTGCAAACCGACGGGCACCTTAGGTTTGTTGATGTTCGCTATGCTGAAAGCAACTCACCCAGTGGAGACACCACTCTTGGCTGATGTGAGTCCCCGTGCTTTCTCCTTGAGTTGCTTGAATAAATATTTGATATATACTAGCCATGTCATCTTCTCCAGGGGTTTGGATTAAGCCCTTAGCGGTCCCATCCCCTGCGGACACTCTATTTGGATCATGTCCTTTACGACCACATTTAGACACTACCCGGGTTAATTTTGGATTAAACAGTCCCCCTTTCCTAGTAGCGACCCCTGTGGTTGGAGAATTTGTTTAGTAAATGCACAGATTCTCTTTTGGTTTAGTAAATCTGAGATAGGTCTAGGCTAATATAAGCTCCTTCTCAGTTTGATCGCTCATAAACTCACATGGTTCGTGATACACAAATAAATAAACAAAATAAATAAAAAATATGCGCTTGTGGATTAGGAATTCAAGCCCTCGAAGGGCCCCATTTCCCAACCAGGTATCCTATCTTTAGGGCAGTTTTAGCAGAACTCCCTATAGGAATTGCGTGACTACTTGAGTTGAGATAAATCCTCAGGTTGATACTCACTCTGTAGCTGCTCTTAGGTTTGATTCAATCTATTTTTTCACAAGCAGGTTACCCTAGCAGTCATTCTACTTTGAAAGATATAAGGCTATGACACATTCTTTATAGCATGACTATCGCAAATTGACGGGCAGCCCTAGGTCGGGTTTGATTTGTTGCCCAAAATAATTGATCACCCCAGTGATTTTTTGTAGTGGAAGATGTGAGTCCCCGAGCTTTCTTCCCTTGAATTGATCTTTGCAAATCAACATGCACTCCTTTGGTCAAATAGCTCTTCCATTGGCTGGGAAGTTACTCCCTTTGGTTCAATAAATCGGAGATAGGTCTAAGCTGATATAAGCTCCTTCTCAGTGTGATCCATCACAAACCAATAGAATCCATCAAAATAAACTAAAAATGAAATTAATCTTGACTATCATTGAGTTAATCTAAGTCCCCCATCGACATTCACTCAATAGTCAGCCCTAAGTTGGATTCAATCTATTGTCTTGCCAATAGATCACCCCTAGCAATTGGTCCCTACTTTGGAGGATGTAAGTCTACTATGCTTTCTTCCTGTACAGCTGCTTTGCATACCAAAAGGCATCCCTTTGGTTGGCTAGTCCTACTATGTGTTTAGTAGACTACCCCTTTGGATTGGTAAATCTGAGTTAGGTTTAGGCCCCCACGGCTCCTACTCAGTGCGGTCCATCGCAAACTAATAGGGTCCATTTCAAAATCCAAAATTAAAAATCTGAAACAAATAAAACAAAAATAATCAATCAATCTGAATCCAATCTTTTGCTTCTCCTTAATGAGATGTAAATGTTTCTAGCTCCCCAACGGATCTAGAATTCTAATCCTTTAGTGGATTTCACAACCTTTCTTCACTTGGTGGATGACTTGGACTCGCTTCCCTCAGTGGAGAGTTCACTTGTCTATCCCCGATGGAGTCAAAACAAACACAACTAAACAAACAATAAATTGAAACAAATTCAACCCTCTTCCTCAACAGAATTTAATTAAAAAAATAAAATTTCTCTCCAATGAGAATCAAATCAAAACAAACCCCTCATCCCTTTGTGGATGACTTGAACTTGCTTCCCTAGTGGAAGGTTCGCATACTCTATCCCTAGTGGATTCCTCCTTCCCTCTCTTATGTCCTTGACATAAGTAGAGTCACATTACACTAAACTTTGGATTCCTTCTACACCTTGGGTTAGGAGTAAATCATTTCTAGTGCTTGTGATCATTTGGTGTTGTTGATCATTTCGGTTAACACCAATACGTGCAGTGTTCCTTGTCAATCACACCACACCTATTGGGCACCCTTTGTTGACCTCATTTTTAGAATGAGCTCTCAACCCCTCCATCTTAGACATAGGACTCCTCTTAGACATTAAGAGATCCTTAGTCTTAAGACACACCGAGTGATTAGGTGGACACTCAACCTAGCCCTAGAGACTTGGAAGAGTTAGCCATAGGAGTAGGTCATGCCTTAAGGGTGTTAGGAAAATTTGCCTACCCTATAGCTTGAACCACATTCCTCACTTCCTTCCTTCAAGTCAAACTCCAAATCAAATCAACATCAAACCTAAATCAATTCTAGCTTAATCAGTTTTCTCCAAACCCAAATTATAAACCCATGATTGAAACCCATGATTGAAATCCATGATTAAAGTTTATGATTGAAATTCCAAGTTAAAAATTTTTCTTAAGTCTTTTAATCCCCTCTTAAGGACTTAGCCTAAATCATCTTCAAATCAATTCAAACTCATGAAATTCTCCCATAACTCATTTATATTTTCATTGATATTCACATATACAAAAGAAATATAAATTCAAATCAATCAAACTAAATCCAAAATTTAATTCGAAGTTCAAAATATTTCCTAAGTCCTTAATTCCCTCTTAAGGACCTAGCCTAAATCACTTTCAAATCAATTCAAACACATGAAATTCTCTCATAACTCATTTATATTTTCATTTATATTCACATATATAAATGAAATATAAATTCAAATCAATCAAACTAAATCCAAAATTCAATTCCAAGTTCAAAATATTTCCTAAGCCCTTATTTCCCTCTTAAGGACTTAACCTAGATCATGTTCAAATCACTTCAAATCTTTGAAATTTTTCGATAACCCATTTATGTTCTCATTTATATTCACATATATAAATGAAATGTAAATTCAAACAACTAAAACCAACTCCAAAAATCAAACTCAAATTCAATCAAAATCCAACTTAAGCTTTTCAAGTCAAAATCTTGAACTTAGCCAAATTAAATTCAAATCAAGCAAAGCCCTTGATTTTTCTTCATGATTCAATCAATCCTTAAATCATGAATCCAAATATAAACATAAACTTCAATCATCAAATCAAAAATCAATTCAAAAATCAAGCCAAAATCCATTTCATGTTTACCCTTTGAACTTGAAATTGTCAAATGAGTCAAAACCCATTTGACTTCAAACCACTTGCAAATGAATTTATATTTCAATCAGAAGTCCATATGTGAGTTCAATCAAACTCAAATCAAACTTTGACCAAGCCATTTGACCCACTTAGGCTGACTTGACCTAAAGTGACCTAAAGTATCCTTATGAGCCAAATTCTAATCCTAACCAAATTTGATTGAACTAAGCCCACCTAAGCCTCTCATCATGATTAATAATCATCATGAGATGATCAATCACTCAAATTTGGTCAAACTAAGTCAAACTTAAGGGTTGATCAAGTCAACACTTAGCCAAAATGATACCCAACATAGCCAAAATCCACCATAGGTCAAATTGATTGAAACCAATAGTCTAAGTTCATTCATGATCAATGTTTGAACTTGGCCAAGTCAACATTTAAGCCTAACCTAGCCCAATTGGCCACTTGACCCAAGTTGACCCAACTTGACTTAAAAAGTCAAAATGTGTCAAAACTTGACCAAAGCCAAATTGATTGAAACTAATGAGTCAAGTTCATCTCAAAATGATTGTTGAACTTGACCAAAGCCTCAATTAGCCAACTAGACCTAACCTAGCCCAATTGACCTTGAACCCAACTTGACCTAAAGGGTCATATTGAGCAAAATTCAAACTTAACCAAAATTGATTGATAACAAAGATACCAATCCATTTCATATGACCAACTAAACCTAAACCAACCCATGACCTAACCCAAATAGGTCAAATGGGTCAAATTGGTCAACTTGACCCATTTGACCTAAATGAACTCAATTGAACCAAATTCAAACCTAAATCATATTAAATCAAATCAAAGCCACCAAAATATTTCAAATGTTCATATGAACTTGACCTAACCCTTAGTTTGACCTAATTTGACCAATTGGTCAACTTGACCCAAGTTGACCCATTTTGACCTAAATGGGTCAACATGAGCCAAATCAGATCAAATTAATTCCAAATTCAATAAAACTTGGCCAAACCTATTTTCTTATCGTACCAAATATACCCAAATTGAAATCAAGGTCTAATGTCAATTTTACCCATAGGCCATAGGGTAATCCAAAATCAAAACTACTTGGAATTTGGTCAATTCCTTTTCATGGACACTTGGCATCCTCTTAGTGGACCAAATGGTCACTAATGGACCTTATGCACATGAACCATTGGATTTGGGTCAGCCAAACCCAACCCAAACTCAAAATCGACCACATGCCTTGAAATGGAGCACATGGGATCCTCCTTCCACTTGAATTATGCACATGGGAAGTTCACCATTCCACTCCTTAGGCCAAACCAAATGGAAGGACATCCAAAATGGCCTAACAAACTCATGGCATAAGCTCAATTGGATCAAAATGGCAAGCATGCTTACGGTTGTCTGATCCTTCAAGGGGGAGATATACTCCCCCTAATTCAACTGAATCTTGACTCTCCCTAATTTGATTGAAGCAAAGGAACTCAGAGCAAGCCCTAGCTACTCTTCCCAAGCTTCCTAGAGAGAGTTTGAACTTCCCATTTCTTAGTTTATTAAGCTAAAAGTAAGGGAAGAAAACCAAAATCCAATGTCACTCCACGCTTAAAACTAACCCAATTCCCTTTGCAAGCTCCCTCAGGGACCCCAATCAAACTTGTCAAAGCTATTTCACAAGCTCCAAAGGCAAGAAGGGTGCTAGTTCGATGAAAGATGCAAGGAGTTCAAGGTGGAGTTGGCCTCTAGAAGCTACCACCCAATCTTAAGACCTCAACCTCTCAGCAAAGCTTCGTCTCCACTAAACAAAGCTTCTCTAAGGGAATCGAGCGTCGATGATCACCTCTGATGAGGTAAACCATATTTCTGAGCTTAATCTAGCCATGGTGTGGAGCTTTATGAAAGAAATTTTCATTGCATGATAAACTAGCCGTTAGATGTGATCTACATTTTATGATGATGGTGTGAGCTAAATTTTAGTTCAATCTGAGATCAATCAAGCTTGGATCATGCCCTAGAACATGGACAATCTCCATTATTCATAGGGAATTACAGGTATAAATCTCTGGCCATCCATCCGTGCATTTTGGATGGTCGGCTAAGATTAAAACATCTAGCATCCACAGATTTACCCTTTAGAATTGAGGCTTTAATCTCAGCCATCCGATCTGAGGAGAAAGCGCATAACGCTGCCGTTGACGTGATGCTACGATGTGATAAGTTAAAGACCCAATCCCATCGTGCTATGTGGAAAGCGCATGCTACGTCAGCGGCCCACGTGGCACCGACGAGATTAAATACTTAATTAGGCTATTTAAATATTCTAATTAATTATGAAAACTTCTAAAATTCATATCAAAGCCTAGAAAAATAAAAAAAATATAAAATAAATTGAATTGGATAGATAATTGAATATAGAATATTCTAAAATTAATTTCAATGGATTTTGAATAGTATTTTTCTCTGAATTTGGGTTTTATTGAGAATGTTATTTTGTTAATTACCCTCTAATTACTTTACTGATTAATCCCAAACTTTTTGTGCTTAATTAGTGGGATGACTCCTATCTTCCTTAATTTTCTTAGGATTTATTAGTGGCTTAATTAGGGGAATTGATAGTTCATTCTTTAGTCACTCCTTTAATGTAATTAGACTTAATTATGGGTATAATTGGTAGTTTAACCCTCTGATTGAGTCAATTAAGTTTTGATTAAGTGAATATGAGGTTTTGGGAATAATTTTGGGATACTTTCCTTAAGATATTCCCTAAACCCCATTTTCTTCCTTAATCCATCCTTAATTAAGGGTTAATTCACTAATTACCCCCTTAATTAATTTTATAAAATTCTAAAACTTTCCAAAACTCAATTAATCTATCTTAGGTAGATGCTTAGGTGTTCAATAACCTAAGTACAATTAAGAAAATCAAAATCCAACTCACGTGTGTGAGGGGGGGTTATGAAATTACTTAAGTTAAACCCCTTTGATTAATTAATCATT
Source organism: Cymbidium sinense (assembly GCA_021442155.1). Lineage (NCBI taxonomy): Eukaryota > Viridiplantae > Streptophyta > Magnoliopsida > Asparagales > Orchidaceae > Cymbidium > Cymbidium sinense. Next base: position 136,544,290 of record CM038224.1, read on the forward strand.
AATCATGAGTCAAATGCATTAGGGCCTTTTCTTACTAGGTACATTATTGATTTAAATTCATTGTGTGATTTTATGTCATCTCATTGGCTCATAATTATTTGTTTAACTATGCTAAGGTGGTATAGGTAAGGGGTAATTAACATGCTTAATTCATACCTTAACCTACATAACACATAAAAAATCATCTAATCACCTAAAAATTAAAATAAAATGACCACATATGTGGGAATGGCTTAGGAACAGTAAACTTACCTCACATTTCTCAAATTAAATCAAACTCAAAATAAAATTAAACCTTCTTTAAAAAATAATTTGATTTACTTTAAGCTTTCTTATTTCATAAGATTGTCTTTAAGAATTAATTAAGGTGGATGTGTTTACATGCTTTCATCACTTTAGTTCTTTCCTAACATGCTAAATACATATGTCAAATAAATTTCATACATTCATGCTTTTCAAAAATCAAATTAAAAAAAATGAAATGTTTTCTTTTTGTCAAATTGCATGTTTTGGTTAAAGTAAAATATGAATGACTATAATCACTATTAAATTCAAGACTATTTTCAAAATCTATAAATCAAGTACCTAAAACTGAAAGTGTGCTACTTATTGTGAATATTTATTTATAAACTAAACTTTGCTTGTATAATAATAATAATAATAATAAAACCTAAAAACCTAAAATGTGTCTTATGTGTGCTTCCTTTCTTTCCTCTTAATATGGATTTGAATAAGATTTGCAAAGTGTATAGTTCTTTTAAAGGAACATAACACTTGCTTAAATATATTCTTATCCTCTTCCATATTATGACTTAAGAAAGATCCTTACACTTGCACATCTAAATTGCATAACCAAGTCCAAACATAAGTGAAAACTTTTGCATCTTTCTTTCCCTTCATCTCTTTTGTACATATACTTGTATTTAAGGAAAGTGGTATATTAGTCTAGACAACCTCGGGGTTGCGAAGCTTTAAGTAGTCCTAAGAAGGTCTTGTACCTTACACCCCTGGTTAATAATGGCATCATACTCACTTATGCCTTTCATACATATATGTGTGCATGTGAAAAATGGATAAGAAATTATCTTTTCTACTTAATGAGAATTATGCATCATAAGGCATTCAAACTTTCTTAAGTAACTCAATTAGCATCCATCATAAAGTGTGCTAAACAATTCTCATTTGTATATATAGATATGCTTAGAATACATCCATATGCATGTTATACATGTTGGGAAAGAAATGAAGTGATGTGTGTTTTGTGAATTTAGTTCACTTTATTTAACCTTAAAATGCTTTTCTTCTTGAATAGTTTTGTTTAGAATTATTCTAAACTTAGGATTAATTAAAATACATAATAAAACATTAACTAAACAAAACTAAATATGAATCCACATTAGAAATTACTTAAGGTAGGGAAGGAAAGAGAAGTTCTCTTCTCTTTTTCCTCTCTTTAAAACTTAGTAATAAATTGTAGGATTCACTCAAACCTAAAAAAAGCATAAAATAAAATCAACCCAAATCAACTAAACACTTAAATAAAACCATCCATCTAAGTTGAACCTCTTCACACTTACAAAATCTAAATCTTAAAACCATAGCTAAGCATACCACACAAACCTTCAAAAGCACACACATTAGGCGAAGTCACCACTTTGAGCTTTAGGTTAGGGAATGCATGGCTCGATGTTTGTTTTTATTTTGTGATATTTTTATTTAGTCTGGATGTTAAGGTGAATGTGCGTAGAATGAATGGTAGGATGATTTAGTCTAATCATTATTTTCTACAGGGGATTGTGCTTAAGGGGCGCTATAATAAAAATATAAATACTTTTGCTATGCAGGTGCTTATACCCCTAAGCATAATCCAATAGGCCAAGTGGACTTAGTTACCCATGTGTGGGGTGCTAAGTCCAATATACATGCTTGGGATTTGTATAGTTTGTTTTAGCTAATCTCTATTTTGTAGGTGTTAGTTAGATTTACTTTTTCCTTTTCATGTAATTTTTGTAATTAGGATTTTGGAATGGAAGTTATGCGAGATTAGGATGAGCATTGGTCATAAGATTATATCTTATGTACCATGTGAAGCCTTTGAGCAACCACCTTCCAACCATCCAAAAGATGGAACGAAAAGAAGAAATAAGAAAGCAGAAAGAAGACAGAAGAAAGAAGAAATGAAGACTCCCATAACATGAATTTCCTTACTTGATTGTAAATTAATTCATTTGTAATCTAGGTTGTATAAGGGTAGAGCTCAGCTACCCAATTTATTTTGGGGTTTGTCCGGTAGTGCTCGACCACAAATGGCCTTTTATTCTTTTACGTTAACTTTATAAAATGTTTGATATTTTATTTGGCTTGTGCATTAAGATGACATATTTATCTAGTTTTTTCCTTACTTTGATGTATGTCCTGGATGCCGATTAGGCTCTTAAGAAAAAATAAATCTTCTATCAAATTATTCAATTCAAAATTAAAATAAACAACTATTAACCTCACTTAAAACCTAAGTTAAAATCAAGATAAAAGAATTAACAACCTCTTAGCTAGATGAGTATTCCTTTTATAACATCATGCATAAAAGCATATTATTTCACTCTTGATTGGTGGGCTTCCACCTTTGCCAAAAAAACTTGGCTTGACCTTTGAGAACTATGGTGGAAACACACCTCCTCCCTTCTCGCTGATTTTGGCCAATAATCTTACTTCTCAAGCATTAGGCATATGAATCTTATAAGCTTGAGTCAAATGATTGTCCAAAAATCAAAATAATATGTAATATGTTTTGCATTAGATATAGGTCATTTCTCATGCCCTTACATGATCTAGTCTCTTAGCGAGTGAGTTTAAGAACTTAGTCTCTTTCTAAATAAATAACAACCTAGCTAACTTGCATAAAGCATATGACTTGCTTATATGAATTTAAAATCATAGGAGGAGTTAGTTGGCGGCCACCCTGAGTCGGTTGTAAGTCCAAGTAGTCGGGTGGTTTGTTCTTTCTTGTGGAGGAAAACCAAATACCCATTTTTGCCTTAGATTTAGGTTGTACTTTTTTCCCTCGCCAAAGCTCCCTTAATTTAGGTTCTGAGGTTGCTTCTCCCTTCTATGGGCCATAAGCTTAAATCCCCACCTCTTAGACATTTCCATAACCATGTATTGTGAAATTATAAGCCTTAAATTTTTAATAAAAATTCAACTCAAATAAAATAACTCAATTTTAAAAATGTAAAGCCCAACCATAAGATAATTTGGGATGTTTACTAGGCTTCCTAGTATCCTAAACATCCCCTACTCATTTCCATTTTGGCTTCGATAATAACTCTCTCTCTTTGGTCAATCTCATTTGATCTTCCAAAAATAAACTAATTGATTGATAGTCCTATCTATTGAAATCTTTGGAGACAACGATTATTTACCTTAATCGAGAGTATTTCTAAGGAATCCCTTTCCTTAGGATGTAATTAACTATGGGGGCTTGCCTCTGTAGGGCACTTAACGAACTTAGTTTAAAATAAACCTTACTTTACTTTTCCATGTAAAGTAAGGGAAGAATCTCTGGTACATATGCAAACCCATTATCCTTAGAAGTCCTTGTTGAGGTGATTAGGTCCATTGTAGGGTGGTGACTCCTATCTTTCAAGATAGTACACTTCTCCTTAATGTCATACCCGATCATCCTCAATAAGAATATCTGCAGATCTACGTGGTGTCACAATGCATAAAAAGAAAAAGTATATTTCTATCTTCATTTTATCCCACATAGAGTAAAGATGGAAGTATACCTCCTTTCTTTTAAAAAATTTCACTCATAAAAGTTTCACCACAGCAGGCTTACTGCCTTGTTGATTAATTTCTCAAAGGTTTTAATGGTGGAACCTTTGAGCATGAAGGCGACCAAGCCATGGATATTCTTAAGTAGAATCTCAATGGCATGCTATTCAGATAGCTGTGGTTCGCATTTCATACTCAAATTATGCCATCTGAGAATGTAATCAGTAAGGGACTCACCAAGATTTTGTTGAGCCACAACGAGAATGCCAACAATGACCATTTATTGAGCTCCAACAAACCTCTTGATAAAGAGTTGCTCCAACTCAGGAAAATTCTTCACTGAACTATTGGGAAGTTCAGCATACCAGTCAAATGCTATACTCGCTAAGCTACTGATGAAGGGACGGAAGAGTAAAGCATCATTGCCACCAGTGTTGCAATAACTAGCTCTAAAATGTGCAATGTGTTGCCTCGGGTTCCCACTGCCATCAAAACTCTAGAAAGAAGGTGGCACGAAACCCATAGGATATTGGATTGCATCAAATTACTCCGGGTAGGGTCTACCCTTTGGAACTGATGATCCTCCTCGGGCTTGAGCTAATGCTTCCTTCACCTGCTTTTCAACCATGCACTTGATGTCTTTTTTTTTGTATGGAGGTACTATCCACTACCTTCTTATACATGCTGGTGCTACCTTGCTCTATTAGAGATAAATTCTTGGCTGGGTCTAAGACATGCACCAACTTTGGCTGACTGGTCTCAGCTATAGTAGGATGGTGCTTGATCCTGAAGTGCTAAGATAGCTGCTAATAGATCTTCAAGATTCTTCTCTATTCTATCTATTTTTTCATCCTTCTACTTTATCTGCTAAATGAGGTGTTGGGTCAAGTAGGCTGTGTCTTCCTGCTCAGCCTAAACACCTTCCATAGTCTACTACTCTCTAAGAAGGGATCCCCTTACCATGAAAACCCCTGATGAATCTCCAAACAAATCATCTTCATTCAGATCAAAGCTAGTCTTCACCTCATCATACCAATCATATCCTAGGATCTCTTTCTTCTCCATGAAATAATGGGCTATTATATCATCTAGAATGATAAGCTTAAATGACTTTATTTGGTGGGATCACTATCATGTCTTGTGGCCCACCTCCCCTTTGGAGAGTCAACCCTATGAGGGATATACTTGATGTAAAAAATATGCTCCTAACTATCTCTGATGCTGACTCTCCAAATAATCTTTACTGATGTCTCACTGTCATCTCAATGCGGTGGTGGTGGTGAAGGGATGACCACTATGCTTCGAGGTTGCCATTCCTTCTTCACCATTGCTAGGGAAGAAGGTCGAGCAGGAGAGCTTGGTCTCACCACAGTAGGTGGTGTAGATAGAATGGGATCTCTCGGTTGTAGCTGGATCACCAACGGGGTCCTCTTCTCCCCTGATGTGGCCTTCATGGCCTTTGGTAGAACTGGAGTTGCTGGAACATGGATCGGAGATGGCGGACAGGGGGTAGAGTTGTGTGGTGGAGACACCACTGACTCTCTCTGAAGAGGAGCTCTCCTCCTATGATGGATAGTCCCCGTGAGCAGAATACTATCGGTATGATCGATGCGGGTAGCACGCCGATCAAGAAAATCAATGAGTGTAGAGGTCACTAGCTGTCGACTAAACCTCCGCCTCTCCCGGCTGGTGATATGAACTGAGGTATGAAACTCCTTGGCCCTCTCCTATCTAAGATGCTTCCCCACGCTTAGGGGATAATTGATCTCAAATTAAACTGAGCCCCGAACTTAGATCGTCCATAGGCTCCGCCTACTCAGTGTAAAACTGAATGGAGGCTGACATATGACCTCCTACTATGACTAACTGGTGGCTGAAATTGAACTGCCGGTGGAGGCAAAGTAGAGATCCTTCTAGCATCCTCTCTGTCAGACCTAAAGAGAGGATGGAATGAGTTTGCTATAACCAGTGGGGAGACCATCATGGGCAGATCCTCTACAACCGATTGGGTAGCTGCCTCCATCTTTCTAGCGATGCGGGTGTGGTACCGCTTTATCATGCGATTCTTGTTTCTCCTTTGGGTCTTAGTAGGGTGAGCAGAGTAAGAACTAGACCCAACCTCAAAAGCAGGGGAGACAATCCCTGGGATCAGGCGAGCCTTCCCCTTGAAAGGTGCTAGTGAGTGGGTGCTAGCCCTAACTGGGGCAGCAAGGGGAACCATAGCGTGCACATGCATTGTCACTACACTATTGTTGTAGGAACCCCCACTGCCTTACTCTTCAGTAAGGGAATATCAGAATCTGACATCATGTCAACCCGAATGATTGGCTCCTGCCCAACCACTATACTTCTACTAATAGTAGTGAGGGAGGTCCCCTCGCATGTAATCTGGGCCCCCTCAAAACCTCATCCAAAGTGAATGAGGTGGGCATAATCAGAGCAAGGAAGGCTAGCCAGATCCATCCTGTGGGGAAGGTAAACACATATCTCTGTGCAACCATTGTTATCAGCTGAAACTAAAACTGAACCATAACTGAAATTGATGCTAAATGAAAGTCTGCAATGTTGAAAATAAACTTGAATTAGATTCTCTTGCTTTGTTGAATTTGAATTTGAATTTAGAATTTGAACCCATACTCAACATCTTGAAAGTGTTAAGTTGAGCTCAAATCATTTAGAGTAGATTTTGAGATTTGATTAGAAAGAGAAATTTTTGGATGTAGAATCCACTTTCAACAAATTTGGATATGTTGAAAATGAGTTCAAATATTTTTGAAGAGATGCTTCCATAGGTTCATATTTGAATTTTGATTTTGATTTTGAGGACCCTTTATTTAACAAATTTGGGTATGTTAAAGTAAAGGGTCAATTTGATTTTTGATTTGAGATTTTTGGAATCTACTCACATAGCAAATTTAAGTATGCTAGGTGAGGTGTTTGAAAATAATTTCTCCTTTTTTCTTTGTTTGCTTTATTTTATGAATCATTTGTGATTTGAAAATTGAATTCTCATTTAGCAAATTTGGGTTTGCTAAATGATAAAATCCAAGTGTGTTTTATTTTTGAAATTTTTGAAAATAGGACTCTTAGAGAATTTGAGTATGCTAAGAAAATCGTATGTATTTCTTTCATTTTTAGAGATTTTGATTTTAAAAAATAGGATCCTTAGGAAATTTGGGTATGCTAAGGAAATCCTAATGTGTTTCTTTTGTTTTTGATTTTGATTGAAAATGGAGACTTCACTTTAGCAAATATGGTATGCTAAAATGAAGTTCCAATGTATTTCTTTAATTTTGTGAAATGGAAATTTTACTTAGCAAATTCGAGTATGCTAAATGAAATTCCAAAAATGAGTTTAAAATTTTTGTGTTTTGATTTTGTTTTGAAAATGACAACTTCACTTTAGCAAATATGGTAAGCTAAAGAATGAAGTTCCAAAAGTGTTTCTTTAGTTTTGGATTTTGTTTTAAAAATGGAGATTTTATTTTAGCGAATGTGGTATGCTAAAATGAATTTCTAATGTGTTTCTTTTGTTTTGTGAAATGGAGATTTCACTTAGTAAATTTGAGTATGTTAAATTAAATTCCAAAAATGTGTTTCAAATTTTTGTGTTTTGATTTTACTTTGAAAATGGGGACTTCACTTTAGCAAATATGGTAAGCTAAAGAATGAAGTTCCAAATGTATTTTGAAATTTTGTGGAATGGAGATTTCCCTTATCAAATTTGAGTATGCTAAATGAAATTCCAAAAATGTGTTTCAATTTTTTTTTTTTTTGTGTTTTTGATTTTGTTTTGAAAATGGAAACTTCACTTTAGGAAATATGGTATGCTAAAAAATGAAGTTCCAAATATATTTTGAAAAAAATTATTTTTGTTGATTTTGAAAAGAGAGATTTCCACTTAACAAATTTGGTTATGTAAGATGGCAATCAACTATGTTTCATTTTCAAAGATGTATTTTTGTGTGTGATTATTGCTTTTTGAAAGAGAAAATTTCAATCTAATCACATATGGAATATGCTAGGTGATATTTCAAAATAATGCCATTTTATTTGGAAATGAAATTTCCATTCAATAAATTTGGGTATATTGAATGGAGATATTCATATGTGCTTTTTGAAAGTTTATTTTTGATTTTAATCTGAAATGAAGCCTCCATTCAATAAATGTGGGTATATTGTATGGAGAGATTTGATATGTGCTTTTGGAGAATTTATTTTTGATTTTGATTGGAAATGAAACCTCCATTCAATAGATATGGGTATATTGAATGGGGAGGTTTCATATGTGCTTTTTGAAAAGGTGAGAATTCCAACTTAACACATGTGGAATGTGTTGAGTGGAATTTCAAAGTTGTGATTTAGCTTGAAGATGTAATATCCATTCAACACATTTGGATGTGTTGAATAGAAAGGCCCATCTTCAAATTTTGTGCTATTTGAAAACATGATTGTTGGAATTTTATTTTTGAAAATGAAGTCTTCGTCAAAATGAATTGAATGAATAAGTTCATTTGTGCTTTTAGAAAATCATGAGTGTTGGTTTTATTTTTGAAATGTTTCTATATGTAACAATTGTAGAAAATTATTAGATGTAGTGAAAATATTTTATTAAGTGAATTTTGAAAAAGGTTCTTTTGAAAAGCAAGACTTTTATGAAGGATTTATTTTATCTTTATTTTTAGAATGAACCTTTCCTTACCATAAAGATGGTAATGAGTAAGTCTTTGATCATTTTCTTTTTATTCAATTTTTATTTTCACCCATTGGAGAACCCAATGGGGGTTTTAAGACCAACATAGAGTGAGGTCCTAAAACCTAAAGATATTGGTTAGCTTAACTTAAGGATGAAATAAGCTAAGTACCAATAGATAGAAAGATAGTCTTGGATTCACACAAAAGTATAAACCCACTATCGATACTTGGAGACAAATTGATACTTGGAGACAATGATCATTTACCAAAGATGGAGAGAGGAACCATCCCCAGTGGAGTCGCCAGAAAAATCTATGGTGAAATTATCTTATATGCTTATCTGCCATCTATCCCCTTCAAAAAGAAAGATAAATGGAAACATATATATATATATATATATATATATATATATATATATATATATATATATATATATATATATATATATATATATATATATATATATATATATATATATATATATATAATATCTTGTTGGGATGCCATGCAGATCCGTAGATGTTTTTATTGGGGTGATTAGGTATGACATTGAGGAGAGGTGTATTATCTCAAAAGATAGAAGTTACCACCCTACAATAGACTTAACCACCTCAATAAGGACTCTTAAGGACTACGGGTCTTCAGAATATACCAGAGATTCTTCTTCTACTTTACATGGAAAAGTAAGGCAAGGTTTATTTTAAACTGTTTGTTAAGTTCCCTACAAGGGCAAGCCCCAATAGATAATTACATCCTAAGGAACATGATTCCTTATGAATACTCTCGATTGAGATAAATGATCATTGTCTCCAAAGATTTCGAAAAGGTAGGACTATCAATTGATTGGTTTATTTTTAGAAAGCCAAGTAGGATCGATCAAGAAGAGGGAATTCTTATCGAAGCCAAATGAAAACAAGTAGAGGATGCTAAAGATATCAGGAAGCCTCGTAAGCACCCCAGACTACCCTATGGTTGGTATTTACATTTTTAAAATTGAATTAATGTGTTCGAGTAGAATTTTTATTAGAATGCTAGGGCTTATGACTCCATGACACAAGATCATAGAATTGCCTAAGAGGTGAGAATTTTTGCTCATAGCCCCCAAAGGGAAGTATCAACCTCTGAACCTAAATCTAGAGAGCTTTGGCAAGGGCCAAAAGCATGACCTAAATCTAAGGTGAAAATGGGTATTTGGTTTACCTCCATAAGAGGGTAAAACCACCATTATTGGACAACCGCAGGTGGTGCCAACTAACTCCTATGATTTTAAAATATGTAGGCAAGTCATATATTTATGCAAGATAGCAAAGCTGTTGTTTATTCAGAAAGATACTAAGTCCTAAAACACACTCCCTAAAGAGACTAGATCGTGTAGGGCATGAATTCATGACTTAAATATAATGCAATTTTTTATATATTTTATTCTCATTTTTGGACAATCATTTGACTCAGGCTATAGGATTTTTTTATGGTTAATGCATGAGAAATTAGATTATGGGCCAAAATCAATAAGATAGGAAGGTGTGTTTCCATCATGGCTCTCGTAGATCAAGCCAAGTTCTCTGGCAAAGGTGGAAGCCCTCCAATCAAGTGTGAAACAATATGCTTTTATGCATGATGTTAGAAAAGAAAGTACACATCCACCAAAGGGGTTGCTAATTCTTTTATCTTGATTTTAACTTAGGCTTTAGATGAGGTTATGAGTTATTTATTTTTAATGTTGAGTTGAATAATTTAGTAGAAGATTTAATTTTTCCTAAGAGCCTATTCATCATCCAGGCCATACATCAAGCAAGGAAAAAACTAGGAAAAGGATGTCATTTCTAATGCACAAGCTAAATAAAACATCAAACATTTTATATAGCTAACATAAATGAATAAAATATGGTAGGCACCACGACAAACCTGAAAAATTGAAGCTCTACCCTTATACAACCTGGATTACAAATGAATTAATTATAATTAAGCAAGGAATTCATATTATGGGGTCATTTCTTCATTTCCTCTTTCTTCTTTCTTCTTTCATCTTTTGATTCATTCTTTTAGATGGTTGGAATGTGGTTGCTCCAAAGGCTTCACATGGTACATAAGATAAAATCTTATGACCAATGCTCATCCTAATCCCCAATACCAATCATTCCAAAATACTAATTATAAAAGTACATGAAAAGGAAAAGTAAATCTAACTAATACTTGCAAAATAGAGGTTAGCTAAACAAACCATATAATTCCCAAGCATATATATTGGACTTAGTACCCCACACATGGGTAACTAAGTCCACTTGGTCGATTGGATTATGCTTAGAGGTATAAGCACCTACATAGTAAAAGTTTTTATTACAATGCCCCTTAAGCACAATCCCCTGTAGAAGACAATGATTAGACTAAATAGTCCTACCATTCAATCTATGCACATACACCCTAATATCCAGACTAAAATAAAATATCATAAAATTAAAGTAAACATCAAACCATACACTGCCCTAACCTAAAGCTAGAAGTAGTGACTTAGCCTAATGTGTGTGCTTTAAAGGTTTGGTATGTTTTATTTTAGCTTTAAGGTTTAGATTTCTAAGTATGAAAATGTTCAACTTAGAGGATGATTTTAATTTAAGTTGTTTAGTTGTTTATTGATTTTTATTTGGTGATTTTTTAAGTTTGAATGAACCTTCAATTAATTACTAAGTTGTAAAGAAGGAAAGAAGATAACTTCTCTTCCTTCCCTACCCTAAGTAATTTCTAAAGTAGATTCATATTTGATTTTTATTTAGTGAATATTTTGTTTTGTGTTTTAATTAATCCTAAGTTTAGAATAACTCTAAATAAACCTATTCAAATAGATAGACATTTTAAGATTAAGTAAAGTGAATTAATATCACAAAACACACATCACTTCATTTCTTTCCCAACATGTACAACATGCATATGAATGAATCCTAAGCATATCTATACATACAAATGGAATTATTTAGCACACCTTAATGATGAATGCTAGGTAGTGTTACTTAAGAAAATTTAGATGCTTTATGATGCATGATTTTCATTAAGTAGAAAAGGGGGTTTTATCTTTATTCATTTTCACATGAGTATGAAAGGCATAAGTGAGTATGACACCATTGTTAGCACTAGGGTGGTAAGACCTACTTAGGGCTACTTAAAGCCTCAACCAGGGTTGTCTAGACTAATATACCACTTTTCTTAAATGCATATGCATGTATAAAAGAGATAAATGGAAAAAGAAAGATGCAAAGTTTATGTTGATTTAGATTTTGGTTTGTTTATGTAATTTATGTGTGTAAATGTAAAGATCATTCTTAAGTTATAACATGGATGAGAATAAGAGTAGATTTAAGCAAGTGTTATATTTTTTAAAAGAACTATACACTTTGCAAATCTTATTCAAATCCATGTTAAGAGGGAAGAAAGGGAGCAAACATAAGACACATTTTATATTCACATGCAAGCTTATAAAAAATATAGAATATATTTTAGTTTGATATTTGATTTATAAGTTTTGAAAATAATTTTGAATTTAATAGTGATAATAGACATTCATATTTTTTACTTTAGCCAAAACATGCAATTTGACATAAAGGAAACATTTCATTTTAATTTGATTTTTAAAAGGGATGGATGCATGATTTTCACATAACATACACATTTAGCATGCTAGGAAAGAAATAAAGTGATGAAAGCAATGTAAACTTATTCACCCTAATTAATTCCTAAATACAATCCTATGAAATAAGAAAGTTCAAAGTGAATCAAAGTTTGTTTAATGTGTTTTATGTTTTGAATTTGGTTTATGTTTTATTTAGGAAATATAAAGGAATGTTTGCTGGTCCTAACCCATTTCCCCCATATGTGAGTTAATTTAGTTTGTTCTTAGGATCATTAGGTGATTTTTATATTTTGTTTAGGTTAAGGTGTGAATTAAGTGTGTTAATTACCCCTTACCTACACCACCTTAGCATACTTAACTAAATAATTATGAGCCAATAGATGACATAAAACCACACAAGAAATTTAAATCAGTAATTCACCTAAGAATGAAAGGGTCCTAATGCAATTGGCTCGTGATTAATGATTAATTAAGCTAAAGTGTTTAATTTAAGTACTTTCATAACCGCTCTCACACATGTGAGTTGGATCTTGATTTCATCAATGTACTTAGGTTATTGAACACCTAATCACCTTCCCAAGATGAATTAGTTAAGTTATAGAAGGTTTTAGAATTTTATCAAATTAATTAGGTAAGTAATTAGTGGTTAATCCTTAATTAAATTTGGATTAAAGAAGAAAGAGGAGGTTTAAAGAATTATTTAAGAAAATATCCCAATAATATTATCTAAACCTCCTGTTCATTTAAACAAACCTTAATTAACTCAAGGGATTAAACCACACATTACACTTAATTACTTAATTACATTAAGAGAATAATTAAGAATGAATCCAACAATTACCTCAATTAAACCAAAAAATTAGAAGAAAAGTCATCCCACTAAATACACATATGAAGTTTGAGATTTATTAATGGAATAATTAGAGAGTAATTAAAATAATCTCAAAAAAATTAAAACTCATTCTAATAAAACCCAAATTAAAAGTAACACTATTCAAAATCTATCAAAATTAATTTTATAATATTCTACATTTAATTATCTTTCATGCAATTTATTTCATATTTTCTAATTTTCTACATTAGATATGAATATTTGAAGATTTCCTAATTAGGTAATTAATAATTAAATATCTAATCCCATCGGTGCCACATGGAGGCTGACGCAGAACATGCTTTCCATGTGGCATGATAGAAGAGCCTATTAAAGTTATCACATCGTAGCACCACATCAACGGTGGTGCTACGCGCTTTCTCCCTGTCCGTCTGATCAAGAATCGGACGGTTGAGATTAAGTTTGTGATTCTTTAGGGTTAAAACAATAGATCTACGTGTCTTGATCATGGCTGTCCATCCAAAATGTGTGGATGGAAAACCCATGATCTATCCCTAATATTCCCTGAGGGAGATGGCCACCGTCCATCTTCTAGGGGAAGATCTGAGCTCGATTGAGCTCGGATTGAATCCAAATTCAACACACACCATCACCATGCAAGGGAGATTACATCTTATGACTAACTTCTCATGAAATTAGACTTCACTTCACAAAGGACCACTCTATGGCTAATTTAAGCTCAGTTTAATGACATACCTCACCGGAGGCTACAACTGGTGCTCGATTCTCTTGAAGTAGCTTCGTCTAGTGGAGATGAAGCCTTGTTAAAGTTTTGAGGCCTTGAGATTGAATGAATCTTCAGTAGCACCTCCCTTACCTTTGGAGCTTGGAAGAAGGTTTAGGCAAGTTCGATTGAGTCCTCTGATGAAGCTTGCAAGAAGAATTGCTTGGTATTGAGTGTGGAGTGAGATTGAATTTGGCTTGAACTCCCCTATTTTTGGTTTGATAAAATGGAGAAATGGAAATTTCAACTCACTCTATGAAGCTTGAGGAGACTTGGAAATGGTTCATCCGCTTCCTAATCAATCAATTGAGACTGAATTGAAAGAAATTAGTATATCTCCCCCTTGAGCAATCAGATGACTGAGAGTGCTTGTGCCATTTTGATCAAATTCACCAAATTTAGTGGGTTGTTTTGGCCATTTAGAAGGGCATGGCATTCAATTTTTTTTCCAGTGAAGGAGTGGAGGGGCTTGCTATGTGCAAAATAAGGTGGATAAAGGAATCCCATGTGCTAATTTCCATGGGGGTGGTTAGTTTTGACCTTGGGTTTGGTTTGGCTGACCCAAACCCATTGGGTCATGTGCACCATGTCCATTAGTGACCATTTGGTCTACTAAGAGGATGCCAAGTGTCCATGAAAAGGAATTGATGAAATTTCAAGTGGTTTTGATGTTAGGTTACCCTATGGCCTAGGGGTAAAATGGTCATTTGGCTTGGATTTAAATTTGAATAAGTTTGGTATCATTGAAAAATGGGTTAGGACAAGTTTCATTGAATTTGGAGTTGGTTTGATATGATTTGGCTCATGTTGACCCATTTAGGTCAAAATGGGTCAACTTGGGTCAAGTTGACCAATTGGTCAAATTGGGTCAAACCAAGGGTTGGGTCAAGTTCATATGACCATTTGAAATATGTTGGCATCTTTGGTTTGGTTCAATTTGATTTATATTGGAATTTGATTCATTTGATTTCATTTAGGTCAAATGGGTCAAGTTAACCAATTTGACCCATTTGACCTATTTGGGTTAGGTCATGGGTTGGTTTATATTTGGTTGGTCATTTGAAATGGAATGATATCTTTATTTCCAATCAATTTTGGTTTATATTTGGATTTGGCTCAATTTGACCCTTTAGGTCAAGTTGGGTTCAAGGTCAATTGGGCTAGGTTGGGTCTAGTTGGCCAATTGGGGATTTAGTCAAGTTCAACAAGTGATTTGGAATGAGTTTGACCCATTGGTTTCAACAATTTGGCTTAGATCAAGTTTTGACACATTTAGACTTTTTAGGTCAAGTTGGGTCAACTTGGGTCAAGTGGCCAATTGGGATAGGTTAGGCTCAAATGATGAGTTGGTCAAATTCAAACATTGGTCATGAATGAGTTTTGATCAATGGTTTCAATCAATTTGGCCTATGGTGTCTTTTGGCTATGTTAGGTTTTATTTTGGCTAAGTGTTGACTTGGTCAACCCTTAGGTTTGACTTGGTTTGACCTAATTTGAGTGATTGATCATCTTATGATGATTATTGCTCACAATGTGAGGCTTAGTTGGGCTTAGTTCAACCCAATTTGGGTAGGATTAAAATTTGGCTCAAAAGGTGTACTTTAGGTCACTTTCGGTCAAGTGTGCCTAACTGGGTCAAATAGCTTGATCAAAGCTTGATTTGAGTTTGATTGAACTCACATATGGACTTATGATTAAAATATAAATCCATTTGTAAGTGGTTTGAAGTCAAATGGGTTTTAATTCAGTTGATAATTTCAAGTTCAAAAGGGTGAACATGAGTTTGATTTGGGTTTGATTTTTGAATTGAGTTTTGGCTTGGTGATTGAAGTTTGTGTTTATATTTGGATTCATAATTGTAGGGTTGATTGAATCATGAAGAAAAATCAAGGGTTTGGCTTGATTTGAAATTGATTTGGCTAAGTTCAAGATTTTGACTTGAAAGGCATAGGTTGGATTTTGATTGAATTTGAGTTTGATTTTTGGAGTTGGTATTGGTTGTTTGAATTTATATTTCATTTATATATGTGAATATAAATGGAAATATAAATGGGTTATGAGAAAATTTCATGAATTTGAAGTGATTTGGACTTGATTTGGACTAAGTCCAGGGGATCAAAGGACTTAGGAAAGAGTTTTGGAATTTGGATTTGATTCTTTGGATTTAGTTTGATTGATTTGAATTTATATTTCATTTATTTATTTGAATATAAATGAGAATATAGGTGGGATGTGAGAAAATTCCTTGAATTTGAATTGATTTAGATTTGATTTAGGTTAAGTCCCTAAGATGAAATCAGGATGCTTAGGAAAGATTTTTAGGAATTTGAATTTGATTTTTGGATTTAGTTTGATTGATTTGTATTTATATTTCATTTATATATGTGAATATAAATGAGAATATAAATGGGCTGTGAGAACATTTCTTGAATTTGAATAGATTTAGATTTGATTTTGGCTAAGTCCATGAGAGAGAATCAAAGGACTTAGGAAATATTTTGAACTTGGAATTTCAATCATGAGCCTCAATCATTAGTTTCAATCATGAGTTTCAATCATGTGGAATTGATTTGGATTTGGAGGAAATCAATTAAGTTGGAATTGATTTAAGTTTGACTTGAAGAAAGGAAGTGAGGAATTTTGTTCAAGCTATAGGGTAGGCAAATTTTCCTAACACCCCTAAGGTATGACCTATTCCTAGGGCTAACTCTTTTAAGTCTCTAGGGCTAGGTTGAGTGTCGACCTAATCACTAGATGTGTCTTAAGACTAAGGATATCTTAAAGTCTAAGAGAAGTCCTATGTCTAAGATGGAGGGGTTGAGTGCTCATCCTAAAAATGAGGTCAACAGTGAGATTATGAGTTATTTAAAATTTATTATGAGTGATTAGTTGGATAGAAAATTTAGTTTTACCCTAAGAGCCTAATCGTATATTGGCCACACATTAAAGCATCAATCATACAAAACTATGAAAAAGCATGCTATTTTTAATGCACAATTTAAACAAATCATCAATAGATTTTATAACTACCGCAAAAGAATAAAAGGACGGTGCGATTGGGGTACCTCCATACAACCCGAAAAGTGAAAAGATGGGTAGCCGAGCTCTACCCTTATACAACCCAGAATATGAAAGAATTATTACAATTGTATTAAATGCTATGGGGGTCTTCTTTCCTCCCTTTCTTCATATCTTCTTTCTTCCTTCTCTTAATTTGAATATGCTTACTTCAAAGGCATCCCAAGGCACGTAGGACAAAATCTTTTGGCCACTGCTCATCCTAATCCCCCATAGCACTAGTCCTAATTACTATTGTAAAATTACATTCATATATGAAAAATAAATCTAACTACATCTGCAAAATAAGTGTTAGCTAAACACACATACAATCCCAAGCAGTTATATGTATAATTTAGACTTAAAACCTTGCACAGGGTAACCAAGCCTACCTGCCCCAACTTGGATTATGCTAAAGTGGCTTAAACAACCTACAAAGAGAGCATTTATATTTATTTTTAAGCGGCCCCTTAAGCACAATCCCCTACAAAAAAATATGATTAGGCTAACAAAGGCCTACCATCCAGTCTACAAGGCATACACCCTAACATCCAATCTAAAACATTATATCACAAAATAAAATATACACCATACATACACTGTCCTAACTTAGGATTAGAAGTGGTGACTTAGTCCTAATGTGTGTGTTAAGGTTTGGTATGGTATGTCCTACCAGGCATTAGAGTCATGATTTTTTAAGTTTGGAAGGATTTAATTTAACATAAAAGGTTGGTTTCACTTCAAGTTGTTTAGTTGATTTGAGAATTTTAATTTATATTTTGTTTTGTTTCATATGATTTACAGTTAGCATCTAAGTGTTATAAAAAGAAGAAAGAGGATTGCCCTCTTTCATCCCTACCTTAAGCACTTTTTAAAGCATATTAATTTGATTTAATTCTCTTTAATGAATGGCTTATTAAACATTTTAAATTAATCCTATGTTTAAGTTAACTTTAAATAATCTCATTTAATTTAAAAGGCATCTTAAGATTAATCTAATTGAATTACTACCACATGACTTATGTTTAATTCTTCCTTTCCATCATATGTAACATGCATATGATTCAATCCTATGCATCTATACATGCAACATGTTTTAGTACACTTAAATGATGAATGTGGATGTGTATATTTGGAATTTATATTTTTGTTGTGATTGATTTATGTAAACATATAAATTAAGGCTCTATCCAAATTCTAATACCAAAATACAAAAGGATGGAATCACATAAGTACGTACCATTATTAATCAGGGAAGTGAGGTAATCAAATGACCTCCTTGGGGCTAGCTAAAGTCTCATATTCTCGGGATGTCTAGACTATACACTTATTAACATTCCAAGCCTATGTAAATATATACAAGGGTAAGGAAAAGAGAGAACTAATTTATATATCACCCATTCTAATGACTTAAGAGAATATGGATGCATGTATTTTTTTGGCAACAAAAGAGGATCTTCATCTTTTAATTAAGCATACCTACACATGTGTAAAAGATGTAAGCAAGTACATGCTGTTGTTAAACTAAGGAATTGAGGTAATCAAATGACCTCCTTGGGGCTACTTAAAGCCTCATATTCCCGGGATGTCTAGACTAAACACTTGCTATCTGTTGATCTCATTCTTAGACATAGAACTTCTCTTACACCTTAAGAGTTCCTTAGTCTTAAGACACATCTAAGTGGACACTCAACCTGTGAGACTGAAGAGTTAGCCATAGGAATAGGTCATGCCTTAGGGGTGTTAGGATAACCAGCTTGAACCATCACCTTCCTTCCTTTGAAACAAATAATCTTATTTGATTTTCTTCAAACTCAAATAAATGCCACATGATTGAAATCCATGATTGAAATCTATGATTGAAGCCCATGAATGAAATTCCTAAGTCCAAATCTTTCTTAAGTCCTTAATCTTCTTTTAAGGACTTATCCAAAATCAAATCTAAACCAATTCAAACTCATGAGATTTTCTCATAACTTATTTATATTCACATATATAAATGAAATATAAATATAAATCAATCAAATCAAATCCAAAAAATTAAATTTCAAATTTAATTCTAAGTCCACTCCTCTAAGGACTTAGCCAAAATCATGATCAAACCAATTCAAACTCATGAGGTTTTCTCATAATTCATTTCTATTCTCATATATATATATATATATATATATATATATATATATATATATAAATGAAATATAAATTCAAAACTAATCAAACTAAACTAAAATTCAAAATCAATTCATGAAATTTCCAAAGTCCCTTAATCTTCTAGGACTTATCCAAAATCAAATCTAAATCAATTCAAACTCATGATTTTTTTCTCATAACTTATTTATATTATCATTTATATTCACATATATAAATGAAATATAAATACAAATCAATCAAATCAAATCAAAAAATTAAATTCCCAATTTAAAATCCTTCTTAAGTCCTTAATTTCCCTCTTAAGGACTTAGCCAAAAATCATGATCAAACCAATTCAAACTCATGAGGTTTTCTCATAATTCATTTATAATCTCATTTATATTCACATATATAAATGAAATATAAATTCAAACCAAATCAAACTAAACTCAAAATTCAAAATCAATTCATGAAATTTCCTAAGTCCTTAATTTTCTTCTTGGGACTTATCCAAATCAAATCTAAATCAATTCAAACTCATGATATTTTTCTCATAACTTATTTTTATTCTCATTTATATTCACATATATAAATAAAATATAAATACAAATCAATCAAATCAAATCCAAAAATTAAATTCCAAATTTAAAATTCTTCTTAAGTCCTTAATTTCCCTATTAAGGACTTAGCCTAAATCATATTCAAATCAATTTAAATTCATGGTATTTTCTCATCACTCAATTATTTTCTCATTTATATTCACATATATAGATGAAATATAAATATAAATCAATCAAACTAAATCCAAAATTCAAGCTCCAAACTCCAAAAATTTCCTAAGTCCTTTAAAATTCTCTCTTAAAAGACTTAGCCTAGATCAGGGTAAAATCACTTCAAACCTTGAAATTTCTCATGACCCATTTATATTCTCACTTATATTCTCATTTATATTCACATATATAAATGAAATATAAATTCAAACAATCAAAATCAATCCCAAAAATCAAACTCAAATCCACTCAAAATCCAACCTAAGCCTTTCAAGTCAAAATCTTGAACTTAGCCAAATCAACTTCAAATCAAGCCAAACTCTTGATTTTCCTTTATGATTCAATCAACTTTACAATCATGAATCCGAATATAAATACAAACTTCAATCATCAAATCAAAACTCAATTATAAAATCAAACCCGAAATCCAATCATATTCTTCCTTTGAATATGAAATTGTCAAATGGATCAAAACCCATTTAACTTCAAACCACTTGCAAATGGATTTATATTTCCATCATAAGTCCATATACAAGTTTAATCAAACTCAAATCAAGCTTTGACCAAGCCATTTGACCCACTTAGGCTCACTTGACCCAAATTGACCTAAAGTACCCTTATGAGCCAAATTCTAATCCTATCCAAATTGGATTGAATCAAACTCACCAATGCCTCTCATCATGCTCAACAATCATCATGGGATGATAAATCAACCAAATTGGGTCAAACCTAAGGGTTGACCAAGTCAACACTAAGCCAAAATAAAACCTAACATAGCCAAAATCCACCATAGGCCAAATTGATTGGATCCATTGATCTAAGCTCATTCATGAACTATGTTTGAACTTGACCAAGTAAACATTTGAGCCTAACCTAGCCCAATTGACCACTTGACCATAGTTGAGCAAACTTGACCTAAAGGGTCAAAATGTGTCAAAACTTGATCTAAGCCAAATTGATTGAAACCAATGGGTCAAGTTCATTCCAAATCACTTGTTGAACTTGACCAAAGCCTCAATTGGCCAACTAGACCTAACCTAGCCCAATTGACTTTGAACCCAACTTGACCTGAATGTTGAGCCAAATTCAAACTTAACCAAAATTGATTGTAAATAAAGATACCAATCCACTTCATATGACTAACCAAACCTAAACCTACCCATGACCTAGCTCAAATAGCTCAAATGGGTCAAATTGCTCAACTTGACCCATTTGACCTAAATGAAGTCATATGAGCCAAACTCAAAACTAAACCAAATTGAACCAAACCAAAGCCACCAAAACATTTCAAATAGTCATATGAACTTGCCCCAACCCTTGGTTTGACTCAATTTGACCAATTGGTCAACTTGACTCAAGTTGACCCATTTTGACCTAAATGGGTCAACATGAGCCAAACCATATCAAATGAATTCCAAATCTAATGAAACTTGGCCAAACCTATTTTCTCAACATACCCAACATATTCAAATTCAAAAATTAGCCAAATGACCATTCTACCCCTAAGCCATAGAACAAATATTGGTCAAATGGGGAATATGGTCATGCCCTCTTCATATCTAATTGATACCTTCCTAATAGGTCAAGTAGACCCTATAGAGAGTGGTGCACCCAACCCAATGGGTTTGGGTCAGCCCAAATGGACCCAAGGCCAAAACTTACCATATGGTTCAATTGGCCATGTGTGAAACTACCCTCTACTCAATTTGAAGCACATGGGAGGTTATGACTCCACTCCTGAGCTCAAACTGACCATGTGCCAACATCTAACAGCTCAAACAACCCTCCTAATCTTGGCAATTGGATCAAAATGGAAAACCATGCTTCAACCGTCTGATTGCCATAGGGGGAGATATACTCCCCCTAATTTCACTTGAATTCGATATGCACACTATCGATTGAGTAAGAGAGACTAAAAGAAAGCATTCTTGAGTGTTCCTAAGCTTCCTAGAATGGATTTGAATCTTGCATTTCTCTATTTTCATCCTTTGAAAATAGGGGAAGTCCATTTAATTACAAATTTAATATACAAACTCCACCAAATTCACTTTGCACACTTCGTTAGAGGGTCAAGTCGAGCTTGTCCAACCTCTTTCCCAAGCTCCAAAGGAAATGGGAGATCCACTTCAATCAAAATTGAGCTCACAAGGAGGAGGGGTTGGTCCATAGAGCAATATACTCAATCTCATGAGCTAATTCTTTCACCACAGCTTCGCCTCAACCAAATTAAGCTCCTCCAAGGGAATCGAGCGCCAGTGAGGTATGGCATTTTTCGATCACTAGACTTAAGCTGTGTTGGTCCTTTATGAAAGAAAGTGTAATGGCATGAAATTTTGACCATTAGATAGGATTATCATTAGTCTTAGATGGTGTGTGCAAAGTTTTATCCTAATTGAAGCAAATTAAGCTGGATCAAGCCTTAACATGGATGGTCCCCATGGATCACATGCTTGAGGATAGATCTGGCATCCATCCTGCATTTTGGATGGACGGCCAAGATTAAACACACATTTTATATCCGATTTATCCTTTTAAAATTGCGGGTTAATTCTTGGCCATTCGAACCTGAGTGAACAATGGATATTCAACGTCACATCCACATAGGATGGGCATTTTCCCCACATGGAAAGTGCACATAAATGCCACCGTCGCGTGTCATGCTATGGATTAAGGAATTTAATTAGGTTTTAAATAATTCTAATTAATCCTCTAATATTTAAAAATTCATATCTCTTTAAAGAAAATCCAAAAAAATATGAGGTAAATTGCTATTAAAAGATAATTCAAACTAGAATATTCTACAAGTTGGTTTTAATGGATTTTGAATTGTATCTTTCTCTGATTTTGTCTTTTATTAAAAATATTATTTTGCTAATTACTCCTTAATTAATCCTTTGATTAATCTCAAACTTCTTGGGTGTATTTTGGGGGATGACTTCTGCCTCCCCTAATTTTCTTGGGATTTATTGATGGCTTAATTGGGAAAATTGCAAATGTATTTCCTAATTACCCTCTTTATGTAGTTAAGGATAATTAAGGGTTTGATTAGTGTTTTAATCCCTTATTGAAGTTGATTAAGGTTTAATCCAGTAAGTAGGTGGTTTAAGGAATAATTTTAAAGCATTTCCCCTAAGTACTTCTTTAAACCCCCTTTTCTTTCCTTAATCCTCTCTAAATTAAAGGCTAATTCATTAATTACTCTCTTAATTAATTTCTAAAAATTTCTAAAACTTTCCATAACTTAATTAATATACTTTGGGTAGATGCTTAGGTGTTCAAGAATCTAAGTTCCATTAAGCAAATCAAAACTCAACACATATGTGTGAGGGGTGTTTTGAAATTACTTAAGTTAAACCCCTTAGCTTAATTAACCATTAATCATGAGCCAAATTGCATTACACCCTTTTTTTCCTAGGTGCATTTCAAATTTAAATTCCTTGTGAGGTTTTATGTCATCTCATTAGCTCATAATTATTTGGGTAACTATGCTAAGGTGGTGTAGGTAAGGGTTAATTAATATGCTTAATTCATACATTAATCTAATCAAAATGTAAAAATGAATCTAATCTTCTAAAAATTAAACAAAAATGTCAAACACATGTGGGAATGGGTTAGGAATAGAAAAATCAACTCATAATTTCAAAATTCAATCAAATCCTAAATCAAAAAATCATCTTAAATAAACTTTAATTTCCTTTAAGCTTTCTTATTTCATAAGATTGTCTTTAGGATTTGATTGAAGTGAATGTGTTTACATGCTTTTATTGCTTTAATTCTTCCCTAACATATTAAATATGTGTGTCATGTGGTTTCATGCATCCATGCTTCTCAAAAATTAAATTTAAAATGAAAATGTTTACTTTATGTCAAATTGCATGTGTTGGCTAAAGTAAGAATATGAGTGGCTATTATCACTATTAAATTCAAATTATTTTTAAAATATATGAATCAATTATCAAAACTGAAAGTGTGATACTTAAATTTTATTTTATGCTTGCATGTGAGTAAGATATAAGGATGTGCTTAGTAAAAGATTTCCTTCGCTTCTCTTTTAGTATAGGTTTGAATAGGATTTGGTAAGATGTGTTGTTCATTTGAAAAGAACCTAACACTTGCCTAATTCCATATCCTATTGATTCCTATACTATAACTTAGGAAGGATACATATGCTTGCACATATAAATTGCATAAACAAAATAAATCAACTAATACAAATTTTTGCATCCCTTCTTTTCCATTCATTTCTTTTGTACACATGCTAGTATTTAAGGAATGTTGTATATTAGTCCGAAAATCTTAAGGTTGCGAGGCTTTAAGTAGCCCTAAGTAGGCTTGTACCTTACACCTCTGGTTAACAATGGCGTTGTACTCACTTATGCCTCTCTTACTTTCATGTGTGCATGTAAAAATTGGATAAGAAATCCCTTTTCTACTTAATGAAAATCATGCATCATAAACTTTCCAATTTCCTTAAATGAATTACTTAGCATGCATTATAAAATGTGTTAAACATTCTCATTTGTGTGTATAGATATTCTTAGGATTCATTCATATGCATGTTATACATGTTGGGAAAGAAATGAAGTGATGTATGTTTTGTGAATTTCATTCATTTTATTTAATCTTAAAATGCCTTTCTTTTTGGATGGGTTTGTTTAGAGTTCATCTAAACTTCAGATTAATTAAAATACTTAATCAAAATATTCACTAAACAAAACTAAAAAAATATGAATCCACTTTAGAAATTACTTAGGTTAGGGAAGGAAAGAGAAGTTCTCTTCTCTTTCCCTCTCTTTACAACTTAATAATTAATTGTAGGATTCACTTGAACCTAATCAAAACATGAAATAAAATCAACCAAAAATAATTAAATCACTTAAATGAAACCCTCCTCTAAGTTGAACATGCTTCACACTTAGAAAATTCTAACTTAAAGCCATAGCTAAGCATACCACACAAATCTCCAAATCACACATATTAGACTAAGTCACCACTTCTAGCTTTAGGTTCGGGCAGTGCATGGTTTGATGCTTGCTTTTATTTTATGATATATGTTATAGACTAGATGTTAGGATGTATGTGCGTAGAATGAATGGTAGGGTGACATTAGTCTAACTATTGTTTTCTGTTGGGGATTGTGCTTAAGGTGCGATGTAATAAATAAAAATATAAATACTTTTGTTGTGCATGCGCTTATACCCCTAAGCATAATCCAATAGGCCAGGTGGACTTAGTTACCCATGTGTCAGGTGATAAGCCCAATATACATGCTTGGGATTTGTGTGGTTTGTTTAGATAATCTTTTTTTTACAGGTGTTAGCTAGATTTACTTTTCTTTTTAATGTAAATTTTGTAATTAGGATTTTGGAATCTCATCTTAGGCACCATGTGACATCTTTGGAGCATCCACCTTCCAAACATCCAAAAGAAGGAACCAAAGAAGAAAGAAGAAAAGAAGATTGACAAAATAAAGCTTGAAGACCCCCATAGTAATGAATTCCTTGCTTAATTGTATTTAATTCATTTGTAATCCAGGTTTTATAAGAGTAGAGCTCGCTACCCAATTTATTTTTTAGGTTTGTGCCATGGTACCTGACCACATTGGCTTCTTATTCTTTTACAATTAGCTTTATAAATTGATTGATGATTTGGTTAGCTTGTGCATTAAGTGGCATCCTTTTCCTAGTTTCTTCCTTGCTTTATGTATAGCCTGGATGTGGATTAGGATCTTAGGGCAAAATAAATCTTTTACCAAACATAACAACTCAAAACTAAAACTAATGAACTCATAACCTCACCTAAAGCTTAGGCTAAAATCAAGATAAAAGAATTAGTAACCCCTTAGCTGGATGAGTACTTCTTTTACAACTTCATGCACAAACTCATCTTATTTCACTCTTGATTGGAGGGCTTCCACCTTTGCCAGAGAAACTTGGCTTGACCTTTAAGAGCCATGGTGGGAACACACCTCCTCCTTTCTCATTGATTTTGGCCAATAACTTTATTTCTCATGCATTAGGCATATGAATCCTATTAGCCTAAGTCAAAATAATTGTCCAAAAAGGAAAATAAAATGAAATCTGATTGCATTAGATTTAGGTTATTTGAAAAATGTCCTTACATGATCTAGTCTCTTTAGGGAGTGAGTTTAAGGACTTAGTCTCTTTCTAAATAAAAAGTAGCCTAGCTATCTTGCATAAAGCATAAGACTTGCCTACATGAATTTAAAATCATAGGAGGAGTTAGTTGGCGGCCACCCCCAGGCGGTTGTAAGTCCAAACAGTTGGGTGGTTTGTCCTCTCCTGTGGAGACAAATCAAATACCTAGTTTCACCTTAGATTTAGGTGTTGATTTTGGTCCTCACCAAAGCTCCCTAGATTTAGATTCAGAGGTTGCTTCTCCCCTTTGTGGGCCATAAGCTTAAATCCTCTCCTCTTAGGCATTTACT
The DNA here is from genome assembly GCA_021442155.1 of Cymbidium sinense. Taxonomy (NCBI): domain Eukaryota; kingdom Viridiplantae; phylum Streptophyta; class Magnoliopsida; order Asparagales; family Orchidaceae; genus Cymbidium; species Cymbidium sinense. The sequence continues at coordinate 136,570,402 of CM038224.1, forward strand.
TAATCTTGTATTATGGAATCATAAGTCCTAAATTTCTAATGAAAAATTTAACTCAAAAAAACTAAATCGATTTCAAAAATGTAAAGCCCAAGCATAGGATAGTTTGAGATGCTCGCTAGGTTTCCTAACATCTTGGGCATCTTTTACTTATCTTCCTTTTGGCTTCGATAATAACTCTCTCTCTTTGATCAATCCCATTTGATCTTCAAAAATAAACTAATCGACTGATAGTACTTTCTTATTGAAATCTTTGAAGACAACAATCATTTAACTTAATCGAGAGTATTCTTAAGGGATCCCATCCCTTAGGGTGTAATTAACTATAAAGGCTTGCCCCTGTAGAAAACTTAATGAACTCGATTTAAAATAAGCCCTACTTTACTTTTCCATGTAAAGTAGGGGAAGAATCTCTAGTACATATGTAGACCCATTGTCCTTAGGAGTCCTTATTGAGGTGATTAGGTCCATTAAAGGGTAGTGACTTCTATCTCCCGAGATAGTACACTATTTCTAAATGTCATACCCTATCACTTGAATAAGCACATCTGCGATTTATGTGGCATCCCAAATAGATGAATTTTTATATTCTTGCTTTTCACCACAGATGAAGGCGACTATATAGAAATTTTTTCACCTCACTATCTTAAATACATATGAATGTATACACAACTATAAAGATAAGAATCATGGAAAGATTATATTTTCTTTAATTAAATAATTTAGGCATGTTGACCTCACTTTTGGAGTGAGTTGTCAACCTCCTCTTCTTAGACCTAGAAACCTTCTAGCACTAAAGTTTTATTAGTCATAAGACATTTCTAGTGATTAGGTGAACACTTAACCTAAGCTTACAGACTTAGAATAGTTAATCATAGGATTCCATTTAATTAAAGTAATACGTAACTGAACGAAGTACAACAGCTTAAATCCAATCCATGTGAACCTTCTTAAATACAATTCAAATTTAATTAATTTTTAATGAAACTCAATTTCAAATCCAAATACAAACCCAAATTCAGATCCAAATTAAATGATTGAAGCCCATGATCGAATCCAAACTTGAAATCCAAATTTGAGCCCTTTGATCCAATTCCTTTGACTCAACCAAATCCCATCTAAATCAAATAAAATTCAATTGATTTTCTGACAAATCAATGATTCCATCAATTATCATTCCAAATATAAATGAAACTTACAATCATCAAGTCAAATAAAAACCAGCCCAAGTCAAACCCAACTTAGCACATTTGACTTGAAATATTCAAATGAACCCAAACTTATTTGAACCTAAACTTATTTGAACCCAAACCAATTGCAATTGGATACATATATCAATCTCAAATCCATATATAAAATCAACTAAATCAAACTAAACCCAAAATCAAGCCAACTAAACCCAATTGGCTCACTTGACCTAAAGTGACCAATTTGACCTACATGAACCAAAATCCAAATCAGGTGAATTATACCAATCTAAACTTCATGACATGATTGTTGATCACCCTAGGATGATCAATTATCATCAATTAGGTCAAACCAAGTCAACCTAGTCTATTGACCAAGTCAACCATTTAACCCGTATGAACCAAAACTAGCCAAATTACAACCTAAGTCAAATATATTGAAACCCATAATTCATATCAACCCAAAATCAATACTTGCATATGACTTGACATTCAATTGAGCCAAACTAAACCAAATTGACCATCTTGACCCAAGTTGACCCAAATTGACCTAAATGGTCAAAATGGGTCAAATCAAAATCTATTCCAAACTGATTACAACCAATGACTCAAGTTCATTCCAAATTGATTTTGAACTTGACCAAAGCCTCAAGTGAACCCAATGGACCCGTTAGACCCAAATGACCTATTGAATCCAACTTGACCTAAAGAGTCAAACCAACCCAAAACCAATCAAATCCAATTTAAACTCAACCAAAACTCACAACACATTCCAAATGATCAACCAAACCTGAACTAACACCCAATCCAAGCTAATTTAGTCAATTTAGTCAATTTGGTCAACTTGGTCCATTTGACCCAAATGAGCTCAAATGAACCAAAATTAAATCTAAACCAAACCAAAGACACAAATACACTCCAAATGGTCATATGAACTTGACCCAACCCTTGGTTTTACCCAATTTGACCAATTGGTCAACCTAACTCGATTTGACCTAATTTGACCCAAATGGGTCAAATTGAACCAAATGAACTCCAAATGACATGAAATTTGTCCCAAATCACTTTTGACTCATTTAAAATCTTCCCAAATCAATTCTAATGCCAAATGACCAGTCTACCTTTGGGATAAGGGGGCCCACATTAGACAAAACACCCATGTAAATGGTCATTTCTCTTCCCTGGTCACTTGACACTCATCCATTAATCCACCTAGGCTCTAAGGACACTGACCAACCTGACCCAAGAGGTGGTTGGATTAGCCATGACTCATGGTGAGGTGAATTCGCCTCACCTCCCCCATTGGAACACTTGGCATCAAGAATCTCCACTTCCTCTTGCTAACACACTCACTAATCCCTCTTGGCCAACCAAATTAAGCCACCTATGATGATTCCCTGCAATTCCCTACCACCCAAGCCATAGGAAAGGTGATTTTCGGCCACCTTTGTGCACAAGGGAATAGAGGCTTCCAAAATCATTCTTCTGCTCTCATTTCACTCTCCAAGGGCTCCCCAAGTAACCAACATTCATCCCCCTACTTCCTTTGGCTAAAGCCACCAAAAATCAAGCAAATTCTGATGAGGAAGTGACAACTCTTGGTGGATACATCATTCCAAAGGGAAGCAAGAGCCTATGTCCATCCCAAAGCTTCTTCTTACATTTAGGAGAGTGCTCGGATAAACACTGCCATCGAAAATCATCCCTAATGAGGTAATTTTCAAGAACCCTAGCTGGCCTTAAGAGCTTTTATTTGCTTCAATATGTGCTTAGTTTTAGGATTTTCCCATAGATTTCCCTTGCATTCTTCATTTTATGTGATCCCCATGCATTTTGGGGTGTTTTCCTGCAAAGATCATAGGAAAATCGAGCCCAAAACCCCTTTTTCTAGTTGGTTTTACTATTATTTTGAGCTCTAGTTTACCGATTTGGGAGAAGAAGAGCAGCAGCCATCCGATCCTCTGTTAATAGGGATAGACATCTATTATTTCATGCCAGATGCACCTAGTTTTAGCCCCTGGAGTCCGATCGGTGATCATACCATCCAATCCATGCAAAAAGCAATTTCTGCTCATCGACACGGAAATTGCGATCCGGTCGACATGCCGCAATGCCGACCGGATTAAGTCAAACATCCATATTTTTAGCTTTTAAAAATTAATAAATTCACCTAAAACTTTAAAAACACATAAAAAATAAAATGTTCAATGAAAAATTGTGAACAAGAGCTTGTTGGATTTGTCTTTCTGAGAGGAATCCAACAAACCCAAAATCTTCAAATGCTATTAGTTATTATGAGTTTAATTTGAGTTTTAGTGAAAATCAAATTTCATCAATTACTCTAAAAATACTAATTGGATTGAGTTGAAATTTTAGAGTTTGAAACTGAGCTTAAAATTAACCTACCATAAAATTTTTAAGTCAAAAGGACTTTTGGATTGGGAGATATTAAATTTTAAAGTTCAAAATGCCTATTTTAGTAAAATAAATTAAATAAATTTATAAAAATTATAAATTTGATAAAGCTGATTCTAAAACACCCCAATTAACATCAAGAAGCTAAAAAATGGGAACCATTACATAATCTTCCATAAGTCAAGTTCATTTGGATAATTAATTAATTAATTCAAGTAATTAATTGAATGATTAACTAATTAATGATTTCATTAATTTAATTAAAATTTGAAACACATTAGATCCTAATTACTTAATTGAGGGGTAAGTCTTTAGGTGTTTAATAAGCCAAATTGTAATAGGCCCTTTCATTTCTTAGGATCATTACAATTTAATTTTATGCTTTTCATGTTGGCTCATAATTATTTGATTAGTTATATTACGGTGATATAGGTAAGGGTTGATTAATGTACTTAAAGCATAAAGATGACTTAATTAACTCATAAAATTCTCTTAATTACCTTTTCATTAAACTAAATTAAATCACAAACATGAGAATGGATTAGGATGAGTAAACTTCCTCTCATACTCCTTAAATCAAATCAAATATGAAATTAAAAGTGACATTTAAGAAAATTGGTTTACTTTAAATGATTTTATATGATATGATTGTACTTAGGAATTAGTTTGATTGAATGAAATATGTGTTTTATGTCTTATTATTCCTTTCCAATCATATTAAATGATGTGTGTCATGTGGTTTCATGCATTCATATTTTGAAAATGTTTAAATTTAAATAAATTTCCTTTATGTCAAGCTTGAATGTGTTGATTAACCTATGAATATGTGTGACTATTATCACTATTAAATCAAAGTTATTTTTAAAAGTTTATAAGTCAACCATAATATTTGGAGTGACAATAGTTATAAATATCTATAAGCTTGCATGTGTCTATGGATTAGAACATGTGATATGGAGTTCTCTTTGTTTAATCTATATGGATTTACATAAAGTTTGAATGTTAACAAGTGTATAGCCCATTTGAAAAGGACACAACATTTGTTTGAATTCATTCTTATGTATTTCTATGTTAGAATTTAGATAGAATTTAGCTCACATGTATAAAGAATTCAATTAAAAGAAATACAACTTTTGCATAATTTTTCATTCTTATAGTCACTTGTACATTCATGTGTATTCAAGAATAGTGGTATATCTAAGCTAGACATTCTAGAGATGCGAGGCTTTAAGTAGCCCCAAAGAGGTATTTACCTCACTCCCCTGGTTAACAATGATGAAGTATCTGCTTAAAACTTTTATACACTTGTATATGCATTTAGCTAATGAATGAAAAATATCATTTTCAACTTTAGCTCACATGTATAAATAATTCAATTGAAAGAAATACCACTTTTGCATGATTTTTCATTCTCGTAGTCACTTGTACATTCATGTGTATTCAAGAATAGTGGGTATATCTAGTCTGGACATTCTGGGGATGCAAGACTTTAAGTAGCCCCAAGTAAGTCTTTACCTCACTCCCTTGGTTTAATAATGGTGAAGTATCTACTTAAAACTTTTATACACTTGTATGTGCATTTAGATGATGAATGAAAATCTCCTTTTCAACTTTAGCTCACATGTATAAATAATTCAATTGAAAGAAATAAAACTTTTGCATGATTTTCCATTATTGTTGTCACTTGTACATTCATGTGTATTCAAGGATAGTGGGTATATCTAGTTTGGACATTTCGGGGATGTGAGGCTTTAAGTAGACCCAATGAGGTCTTTACCTCACTCCCCTGGTTTAACAATGGTAAAGTATTTACTTAAAATTTGTATACACTTGTTTGTGCATTTAACTAATGAATGAAAATCTCCTTTTCCATAAATATACATATCTACATTCACCATCTAAGTGTGCTAAAGCATATTATACATGTAGAAATATTTAGGATTAAAATCATATGCATGTTATATGTGATGGAAAGGAATGATTGAATATATGTCATGTGATAGTAATTCTATTGAATTAATCTTAAGATGCCTTTCATATTAAATAAGATTATTTACAGTGTACCTAAACTTAGGATTAATTTAAAATGTGTAATAAGTCATTCCCTAAAGAGAACTAAAACCAAATTAACATGCTTTAGAAAGTGGGTTAGGGTAGGGATGAAAGAGAGCAATTCTCTTTCCTATCTTTAGAACACTTAGTTGTTAAGTGTAGGTCATAGGAAACCAAATAAAAAACAAATTAAAATTCTTAAATTGATTAAAGAACTTGAAGTGAAATCATCCTTTATGATTAAATTGAATTCCTTTCACATTTAGAAAATCATAACCTTAATGCCTAGTTAGGACTTACCACACAAGCTTTAACACATACATTAGAACTAAGTCACCACTTTTAGTCCTATGTTAGGATGGTGCATGGTGTGATGTATGTTTTATTTTGTGATGTATTATTTTAGACTGGATGTTAAGGTGTATATTTCATAGACTCGATGTTAGGGTGTATGTTTCACAGACTAGATGTTAGGCCATGATTAGCCTAATCATGTTTTCTATAGGGGATTGTGCTTAAGGGGCCGTTGTAAAAATAAATATAAATAATTTTCTTATAGGTTGCTTAAGCCCCTAAGCATAATCCAATTTAAGATAAGTGGACTTGGTTAGCCATGTGTAAGGTGCTAAGTCTAAATAATAAATATAACTTCTTGGGTTGTATGTGTGTTTAGCTAACACTTATCTTGTAGGTGTAGTTAGATTTACTTTTCCTATTTTTAATGCAATTTTGTGTTAGGAATTAGAATTAGTGCTATGGGGGTTTAGGATGAGCAGTGGCCAGAAGGCTTAGTTTTGGGGTGCCATGTGATGCCTTGAAGCCTACCAAATTAAAGGAGAAAATATATGAAGAAATGAAGGAGACATGAAGACTTGAAGATTTGAAGACCCCCTATAGAACTTATCATTTATAAATTGTAATTATTATTTTATTTTTCAGGTTGTATAAGGGTAGAGCTCGGCTACCCATTTCTCTTTGTGAGTTGTACGGTGGTACCCGACCGCACCAGCCTTTTATTCTTTTGTGTTAGATTTATAAAATTGATTGATGTTTTGTTTAAATGGTGCAATAGAAATGGCATGCCTTTTCATAATTTCTTTATGATTGATGATTTAATGTGTGGCCTGGATTCGATTAGGCTCTTAGGAGAAAATAAATCTTTTACCCAACTACAACTCATAATTAAAGTTTTAAATAATTCATAGCCTCACATAAAGCCTAGGTGTTAAATCAAGATAATTAAAAGATTTAGCAACCCCGTAGTTGAATGTTGTATGTTTAACATCATGCATTCATATTGTCTCATTCTTGTTAAAGAGGGTTTCCATACTTGCATGATAGGGGAAGACTTGATTGACCTTTGAGAGTCTCCTTTGTGGTGAAAAATACTTATTTCTCTCTAATTTAGCCCATAATCTCATTTCAACATGCATTTAAGCATAAGAAATCATATGTCCTTTGTCAAAATAAAGAGTAAAAAAAGAAATAAAAATTGAAAAGATTTGCATTATACTAAGTCTCTTTAGGGAGTGGGTTTAAGGACTTTAGTCTCTTTTTAAATAATAAAAACCTAACTATCTTGCAAAATCATATGACTTGCCTACATGATTTTAAAGCATAGGAGGAGTTAGTTGGCTACCACTCCAGGTGATTATAAGTCCACCAGTTGGGTTGTTTATCCTCTCTTGTAGAGGTAAACTATATACTCATATTCGCTTAGACTTAGGTCATGCTTTAGTTTATGCTAAAGCTCCATAGATTTAGGATCCGAGGTAGTTGTTTCCTTCGGGCTACAAGCATAAATCATCACCTCTTAGGCATTTTCATAATCTTGTGTTGTTGGATTATAAGTCATAGTTTTCTAATAAAATGTCAACTCAAAACATATAAATTCCTTCAACTTTAAATATATAAAGCCCAATTATAGGATAGATTGGAATGCTCACTAGGCCTCCTAGTATCATGAGAATTTCCTACATCCTCCCTTTGGAAATAAGTCTTCTTCTTGAACAATCCCATTTGATTTTCCAAACATAACCAATTTATTGATAGTCTAGCCCTGAAATCTTTGGAGACTTTAATTTCTACTTTAATCGAGAGTATTCTTATGAGATTTCATCTCTTAAGATGTAATTAACTATGGTGGCTTGCCTCCATAGGAAACTTAATGAACCTAACTTAAAATAGACCTTGTTTTTCATGTAAAGCAGGGAAAAAATCTTTGGTACATTTGAAGACTTGTCATGCCTTAGGAGCCCTTACTAGGTGATTATGTCCATTATAGGGTGATGATTTCTATCTTTTGAGATAGTGCATAATTTCTTAAAGTCATACCTAATCACTTTAATAAGTACCCCTTAAGATCTTTGTGGTGTCCCACATCTCAAAAATAAACACCGCAAGACATATGAGTTAAAGCTCTATCTAAATTCTAATATCAAAATACATAAGAATGAAACCAAACGAGTACATGCATTATTAAACTAGGGAAGTGGGATAATCAAATTACCTCCTTGGGGCTACATAAAGCCTCTTATTCATAGGATGTCCAAACTATATACCCATTATTGTTCAAACTCATGTAAATCTATATATGAATTATAAGAAAAAGAGCTTTATCTAATATGCTTAAGCTATAAACACATGCAAATCTTATGTGCATTCATAACTATCAACAATTTAAGTATTATAATTGATTCATAAGCTTTTAAAAAATAGTTTTGAATTTATTAGAGTAGCCACACATATTTTAATTAAGCCAACACGTGCAAGCTTACATAAAGGAGGGTCAATCGATTTATTGGTTTTGAAAAGATGAATGCATGATTTAAAATGGCATACAATATATAACATGATTGGAAAAAAATAAACATAAACACATGATTTCATTTAATCAAATTAGTTCATAAGGACAATCATATTAAATAAAGTCATTTAATGTAAACTAAAGCTTTCTTAATATCATTTTTAATTTCATATTTTGATTTGATATAAGAATATGAGAAAAGGTTTGCTGATCCTAACCCATCCCCATGTTTGTTAATTAATTTGATTTAATGAAATGTAATTAAGTTGATTTTAAGAGTTAATTAGGTTATAATATGAGTTAAATATATTAATTAACCCTTTCTTATGTTACTTAACATAATTATCCAGATAATTATGAGCCAACATGATATGCACATGAATTGAAATTAAATTAGCAATGATCCTAAGAAATAATAGAGGCATAATGCAATTTTAATTAAGTTAAGGAACTTAATTAAGTACTCTTATGGCCTCCCCACACATATGGGTTAATCATAATTTCCTTAAGTTATCTTTAGGTTATTGAACACCTAAAGGTCTACCCAAGAGTTGATCAACAATCATTGCCCGGGATAGTCTAGTAGCACAACCACCATCCGAGTCTAGTAATTCCTCCATCATTCCAACTACCACCTCTTCTGCTAGCTCCTCTTCTACTGACAGTAGTGTTGTATCTATGGATACGGGCACTAAATCCCTTACTCTGCTTACTTTACTTGATTTCTATCATGTACCTCCACCCAAAAACAAATCAATGAAGAAAGCTGATTCTACTTATATCTTGTCTACTTCTAATGCTCTTAATTGTATTCCTATTAAAAGGTCTCCAAGTCTAAATAATAATAGCTCTAATAATTTAAATCCTTTCTTTTCTGATTCATAGTCAGAATATCCTTCTCTGAATCAATCGAGTTCACCTCTTGAGATTGACTTAGAGTCATCTGACTCTAAGGATCCTATAGGAGAAGCTGTAGGTATGCCCAATGAGAAGGCATAACTTCATACAAACTCATCATTCCAAGAAGTCACTGGAGTCAACCTACACAGTGGCAAAGTTCTACCTCCTTGGGTAGCACCTTAGGATAAGGGTAAGCAAGTCATTGGTTCCAGTGAGCAAATATTGCCTCCAAAGGATGGTCCACCTATGAATATGCTTGTGGAGGACCAATCCAGAGTTGATTACAATGTCCTAGCTCACGTTAAAAAGTTGTCAGCTAAGTTAACCATATACGACACCCTTGTCTTATCCAAAGAGATGAGGGAATCTCAAATCAAGGCCTTACTTGATCCAGAGATATGCTTAGCTCAGCTAACCACTACTGAAGAGGAGGCATGCCACCCGAAGGACATCTTAGGAGTTACATTCAGTGATGAAGTTTTACTTCTAGGGATGATCGAGCACAACCGTCCTCTTTACATTATAATGGATGTTAGCAGATATAGGCTATCCAGAGTTTTGGTTGACCTAGGTCCATCAGTCAACATTATAAGTCTAAGAATCCTTACCTACTTGAGGATCAACATCTCTAAACTCCAAAAAGAAAATATGATATTGAGAGGATTCAATGAGCAAGGTGAAAGGGCCTTAGGCTCCATAGTGTTCCCCTTGGAGATAGATGATTGAAAAATTGAAGCAAACTTTCACATTATATACTTGGATACATCTCTGAACACTTTGCTTGGGAAACTATAGATACTTGAGAATAACACGGTTCCATCCTCTCTACATCAGTGTGTATGAAGTTCATGAGAGGTGGGATCATTTACTATGTCAAAGGAGATCTTAAACCATTTATAGTTCATGAGGTCGGCATATATGAAGATGCGGCTTACTACCTCCCACAAAATAAATAAGTTTATTCTTGCAAACTTGGCCAAAGTTCAAAAATAAAAGAAAAAGAAGAAGAAAAAGAAAAAGAAAGAGAAAAGAAAAATAAAAGAAAAGAGAAAATGAAAAAGAAAATAAAAGGGAGCAAGAAACAAACTTGGAGGAGGAAGTGGAGCCTAACATTAGATTCCACCCACAGTTCATAACTCCATTCAAACATATGGGTAGGAAGACTCGACCTCCACCAAGCAGAAGAAGAGGCCAGTTCAGATGCAATCCCAAGGGTGGAAAATCTCCTTATTGGCCACCCAATAGGAGATATGTCTAAGCTACTAAGAGTACACCAAGTATCCACATAGATTTAGAATCTAGTTCAGAGGGTGAGTCTTATATGGTTAACACCTAGCTTTTCTGAGTAGATTCCCTTGGAGGTGGCACTGAGCTAGCAATGAAGATCAAGAAAGCAAAGCATAAGTGTATCCAAATCTATGTGTGAAACAGTTAGGAATCAGTTGGGAACCTTTGCTTTAACCCCACTTTCCTCAGAAAATGTTGAGGGTTTGGTAGTTAAGGAAGCCCGAAAGTCATCCATAGATGTAAAGACTTAGAGGTTCTTCCTGGGAGTATCATCCTCAAGTCAAGAAGTTGATTTAGAACTTGTGGAGGATTCATATAAATATTTAATAGAATTACATTTTGATTGGTACTCGCCTTGTGTTCTAAATTTAACAAAGAAAGGGTTAATCCCACATACTTCAAAAGAATATGAAAGAATAAATCAAAAGCTATAAATCAAGACTGGGACCAATTTATTCAAGATGGGTCTAATCGATGATGCATGCATAGTCATCACCAATCATTTGGAATCTGATAGATTCTTTTCAAATCACATTAACTAATATGAGGAGGTGTGCTTAGAAACTTCAAATAATCCAGATGATTTTGAAGTCAAAGATGCACCGCTAGAGTTTGAAGAAGATATCAAGTTAACCACCGATGAGCTCAAAGAAACCAACTTAGGAACTGAAGAAGATCCATGCCCAACATACATCAGTTTCTTGTTGAATGAAACTAAAACCAATGACTTAGTCAGGCTATTGACTGAGTTTAAGGACTACTTCACATGGAGTTATGAAGAGATGCCAAGTTTGTCTTCTGACATATAAATCCACAAACTAATAATATAGCCTAGTGTTAATCCTATCAAGCAAGCTCCTAGACGATGCAATTAGACATAAAAAATAGGTAATTTCTGAAGTCAAGAAATTGATAAATGCTGGCTTCATCTGAGAAGAAAAATTCCCCACCTGGTTGGCCAATGTCATCCCAATTAAGAAGAAGAATGGCCAAATTCACATATGTGTCAATTTTAGGGATCTAAATAAGGCATGTCCAAAAGATGAATTTCCACTATCGATACCAGAATTGATGGTGGATATTGCCTCATCTCATGTAATCTTCTCTTTTATGGATAGCTCATATGGATATAACCAAATAAAGATGGTCCCTGAAGATGAAAGAAACACTACTTTTAGAACCTGGATCAGAATCTATTACTATAAGGTCATGCCTTTCGGCCTTAAAAATGCAAGTGCTACATACTAGCGCGCCATGACTTGAATCTTCGACGAACTCATTTATCATCAAGTCAAATGTTAGGTCGATGATCTCGTGGTCAAAAGTATAGAAAGGAAGACCATCTCTTTGACTTGAGAGTAGTTTTTTTTAATAATTAAGATAGTTTAACCTCAAAATGAACCCCCTAAAGTGTGCATTCAGAGTAGCTTTAAGAAAATTCCTTGGGTTTGTTGTCTAACACTAGGGAATCGAAATTGATCTAAAGAAAATTAAGGCAATATTAGAAATGACACCCCTTAAAAGTTTAACTCAACTCAGATCATTCCAATGGTGGTTGGCGTATCTAAGATGCTTTATATCCAACCTATCGGGACGATGCCAACCATTCTCAGCACTTGTCAAAAAGGATTCCAAGTTTAAGTGGGATCACAAGTGCCAGCACGCCTTTGAAGACATCAAGCATTATCTGATGATGCTGTCAGTTCTATCAGCCCCTATCCAGGGTAAGCCGCTCATACTATATACTACTGCATTAGATGAATCCCTTGGTACTTTGTTGGCTCAAGCCAATGAAGAAGGGAAGGAAAATGCACTCTACTATCTCGGCCATCTTCTAATCCCTAATGAGGCTAATTATTCATTTATTGAGAAGCATTGCCTAGCTTTAATCTTTGCATCGCAAAAGCTACGACATTACATGCTTTCTCATAAGGTAAACTTGATCTCTAGAATCAATCCACTACAATATCTCATGACACGATTGATGTTATCCGGTCAGTTGGCATGATGGTCCATGATCCTATCATAGTTTGATATCACATTTATACCCCTCCATGCGGTGAAAGGACAAGCATTAGTAGATGTCTTAGCAGCACACCCACTTCCTATTGATTGTCCGCTTAGGGATGAACTCCCTGATGAACAAATCATGAACTTAGGGGATACTAGCATTCACTACTAGGAGATGCACTTTGATGGTGCAGCTTTTTTTCAAAGGGGAGAAGAACCATAGTCAACTCTTCCAGGAAAGGCAGGGGTAGGGATAATTCTCCTAAGTCTAGACCATGATGTGATGAGATTCTCATATCATCTATCTAATCCTTGCACCAAAAATGAAGTTGAATATGAGGCTCTAATTGCTAGTCTAAAGTTAGTTGTTACTTTAAGCATCCAGAACATCAACATATTCAAGGATTCTCAGCTATTTATCAACCAAATCACTGGATCCTATAATGTTCTAAAGCCCAAGCTCCATCACTACCACAAGTACACCATGGAGTTGTTGGCCCAAATCCTAGAGGTTACCATTTATAAGATTCCTCAAGGGGAAAACATCATAGTGGATTCCTTAGTCAAGCTTGCCAAGGAGTTTGCATGTTCGGAAGGTGTGTCCATATCAATAAAGGTCCAAAATAGACAAGTCTTATCCATTATTGATGCTAAACTTATCAAAAAGTACTCTCTTGAAGGGGAGGTTATCATTGCCAAAAGGATGAGGAGCTAGATTGGAGGCAATAATCCATAGATTATCTAAATATAGACAAACTACCTCAAGAGAAGTCAAAAGCTCATCAGATGAAGCAAAAGGAACTTTCCTACGCCCTTGTGGATGGTGTCTTATATCGATGGTCTTTCGATCATATGTGGTTACGTTGTGTAGATAAACATGAATCCCGTAATTGAGGTACACTCAGGTTTATGTGGAGCTCATCAGTCCTGTCCAAAGATGAAAGCCAAGATCAAGAGACTAGGATACTACTGGCCATCGATGATCATAGAATTCATGAACATTGCTAAGAGATGCCACCAGTGTCAGGTGCATGATGTGGTCTTACACCAGCCACCCAACATTCTACACCCTACATGGGCCTCATGGCCATTTGAGTGTTGGGGTACCGACATAGTAGGTCCAATTGATCCTCCTTCTTCTAAGGGTCATCAATTTATCCTAGCTTCCACCGACTACATTTCCAAGTGGGTGGAGGTGATCCCACTCAGAGAGGTCACAGCTCAGCATGTGCTCTAATTTTTCAGGATCCATATCATATATAGGTTTGGGGTGCCTCGATGAATTATATTCAATAATGGTGCTACATTCAAGAGCACCAAGATCAACAACTTTTCCTGGAGACACAACATAGATTGAAGATATTTTATCATCTACTACTTGAGGGAAAATGGCTTAGTAGAAGCCTTCAATAAAACTCTCATCCAAATACTGAAGAAGACACTCGATGATAACAAGCGAGAGTGACATGAGTAGTTAGTTGAAGCCTTGTGGGCCAATCGCATCACATATAAAACACCAACTCAGTCTACTCCTTTCTGTTTAGTGTATAGATCTGAAGTCAATCTACCATTAAAAGTCTAACTCCCACCAGTAAGGATAGTATTGGGTAGCAAGATCATAACAGAGCAGAATGCCAAGTTACAGTTGGAAGAGCTCGATGATTTGGAGGAGAGATGCCTACGGGCATGCCAAAATCTCGAGTTGTACAAAGCCAAAATGATTCAAGCTCATAATAAGTTGATCTGTCTTAGAGCTTTTCAAGTAGGAGAGATTATTTTAGTTCTAAGGAGACCAATTGTTGCCCGTTACAGGATGGGAGGCAAGTTTGAACCCACTTGGGAAGACCCTTTTGCCATAGAGAAGACCTACCAAGGAGGATCTTATCAGCTTATTAATCATAAGGAGAGCAATTCCAATGGGCTCAAGAAAAATTATCCATAAATCATGTTTGAAAATAATTATCATCAATGAAAATTCCATTTTGAATCCAATATCTTTCATGTTGAAAATATTCTTGTTTGCAAATCCAGCATGATGTGTTTAGGGTAGGTGTAAGGAACCCAAGCAGCATCCTATTCTTCACCAACACAACACAAACATAAACTGCACACAAACACATAAAATAAACACTTATCTTTTATCTCGGGCTACTTCGAGTTAAGATAATGCCTCCAACAGCACTCACTCAGTAGCTGCTCTAGGTCAGACTAATATGCTATCTTGCTAGAATGTCACCCCAATGGTCTTCTTACTTTGGAGGATGTAAGTTTGCTATGCTATGCTTTCTTCTTGACTCGACAATTGCACATCAATGAGCTCATTATTAGTATGGTAGGCCTTACTGCGTGGCCGGTAAGCTACCTCATGTTGGATTCGTTTAAGAGGATGTAAGTCTACTACACTTTTTTCTTAGATTAGGCTTCGTACACTAATTGGGTTGAGTATATTTGAGCTTTAATATAAGTTTCCTAATAGCTCCTCTCCTCCTAACTGCTTCAAGTCTGGGTCTAATCTTTCCTTGGGGCTCCCTGCTTAGTAGTCGCTTTAGGTCAGATATCATCTGTCCTGCCAATGATAGACTATCCCAATGATCCGTTCCACTTGGAAAGTTGTAAGTCTACAAGCTTTCTTTCCAGATTGATCATTGCACACTGATGGGCACCTTAGGTTGGTTGGTTCTCGCTCTGTTGACAATGACCCACCCAGTGGATACACCACTCATTGCAAATGTAAGTCTGCTACGCTTTCTTCTTGAGTTGGCTACTGACACCGATAGGCTTTCTTTTCCAGGGCTCAGGATTGTGCCCCTAGTGGCACCTCCCCTATGAGCACTCTATTTGGATCACGTCCTTTGTGACCCCATTTAGACACAACCCGGGTTACTATCGGATTAAACATTTCACATTTCCTAGTAACCACCCTTATTGTTGGAGAATCCATCTTGCGGATGTGCATATTCACCCTTGGTCTAGTAAGTCTGAGATAGGTGAGGCTGATATAGCCCATTCTCATTGTGGTCCCTCGCACACCAACAGGGTCCATGCAAACATAGAAATAAAATATATATTCGCATGTGAATTAAGAGGACACCCCTAGCGGGACCTTTTTTTAAGAAAGCATCCTACCTTTAGGACACTATCACTAAAACTCCCTATAAGAATTGTCTGACTACTCTTGAGTTGACATAAGTCCCCAACAACATTCACTCAGAAGTGACCCTAGGTTGGGTTCGATTTGTTGTGCACCCAACATGTCACCCCTGCAGTTGTTCCCCTCTTTGAAAGATGTAAGTCCGCTACGCCTTCTTCCTAGCATAGCCATTGCACACCAAAAGGAAATCCCTCAAGTTGGCTAGCTCTACCCTACAGCCAGTAGACTATCCCTTTGGATTTATAAATCTGAGATAGGATAAGGCTGATATAGCTCATTCTTAGTGGGTCCATCACACACTGACAGACTCCATAAATTAAATCTATTAAATTTGACTGAGCTCACATCCCCAACGGATATGCTTTCAATTCAAAATCAAACTAAATCAAACAAACCAAATCAAATTAAATCAAATCAATTCAAACAAACCATATTAAATCACATGAAATTAAAATGAGATCAATCCTAACTACTCTTGAGTTGACATAAGTCCCCAACGACACTCACTCAGTAGTCGCCCCCAGCGGTTGTTCCCTAGTTTGAAAGATGTAAGTTTGCTATGCCTTCTTTCTAGCATAGCCATTGCACACTGAAAGGTAACCCTTTAGGTTGTCTAGCTCACTGTGGGTAGACTATCCCTTTAGATTTGTAAACCAGGTAGGTCAAGGCGATATAATCCCTTCTCGTGGGTCCATCACACTGAGGTTCATACATTAATTAGATTAAATTATACCCGGTTCTCTCGGAGAAATCATCACACCCTTCTCCCCAGTGGAGCCCCAAATCATATATAAACATGTCAAACAAATAAATCAAATTCAAAACCAGCCTCCCTAGTGGAGCCAAATTAAACCAACTCCCCCAGTGGAGTCTAAATCAAAAAAATCCAACCAAAATCTTATCCTCAGTGGATACATCCCCAAACAAACCTATGAAATCAAACTCAAATCTTGATCCCCAATGGACTCGAGCCCATATCCCTATTGGATATGTCTCCACACCAATTAAAATAAAAGAAATTAAAAGCAATTCAATCTTAATCTCTAACAGATTATATATTATTATCCCCAACGGATCTTCTTTCCACAAATCATATAATAAAATCAAATTCAAACCTTATTCTGAGTAGATTTTCTTCTTCTATGCCCTCAGCATAGACCCCTCACATGTCATGTCCAATGCTTGCGTGATCCCCTAGCATATCTTCCTCCATGTCCTTGACATGGAATTCTCGTCAGATCCTCTAGGCTCTTTTATGCCCTCGACATAAAGAGAGCTACATTGCACTAAGATCGTGATTCTATTTACCTTCTGGGTTTAGGTATAGATCATTTTCGTTAGCGCTTGCAGCCCTTTGGATGTTGTTGATTGTCTCGGTCAATGCCAATACGTGCGGTGTGCCTTGTTAGTTACACCACACCTATTGGTGGTCCTTTTGGAGTGAAGATTCCATCTTCCCATATTAGACTTAGGAGTCTTCTAGACACTAAGACTTCCCTAAACATAAGACACTTTTAACAATTAGATAAACACATAACCTAAGTCTAGAGGCTTAGAAGGGTTAACTATAGGATTAGGTTATGTCTAAGGGATTAGGATGATCCACCTACCCTACAACCCAAATCCAATCCATGTTCATCTTCTCAAACCAAACATCAAGTTCAATTAAAACATCAATTTCAAATTTAAATCCAAACTTAAATTCCAAAAAAAAAAAAACCAGGTGATTGAAGCCCATGATCACATCCAAACTTGAAATCCTTCCTAACTCCTTTGAATCAATTTCACGAACTTAGCCAAAATCCCCTTCAAATCAATCCAAAATTAATTTATTTTCTCATAATCGATTTATATCTTCAATCATCTTCCTAGATATAAATCAAATCTACATTTAAATGATCAAAACTAAGTCAAACTAAATCAAATTAAATTAAAACCCTCCCCTAAGCCCTATGACTTACCTTCATGGACTTAGCTAAATTTAGTTTCAAATCAATCTAAAATCAATTGATTTTCTTATAATCAATTTATATCTTCAACCATCTTCCTAGATATAAATCAAATCTACATTCAAATGATCAAAACTAAATCGAACTAAATCAAAACCCTTCTTAAGCCATATGAATCAATCCCATGGGCTTAGCCAAATATTAATCCAAACCAATCCAAACTCAATTGATTTTCTCATAATAAATTCATTTCTTCAATCATCTCCATAAATATAAATGAAATTTACATTTAAATCATCAAAACTAAATCAAACTAAATCAAGATCTTTCCTAAGCCACATAAACCATTTCAATGGACTTAGCCAAAAATCCACTCAATTCAAACCCAATTCAATTAATTTTCTCATGAATCAATTTTTCCTTCAATTATCATCCTAAATATAAATGAAATCTACTATCATCAAGCCAAATCAAAATCAACCCAAGTCAAACCCAACCTATCCATCTTGACTTGCAATATCCAAATGAACAAAAACTCATCCAAACCCAAATCAATTTATTGAATTTATATATAATCCATATATAATCTCAACTAAATCAAACTCAACCCAAAATCAAGCCAACTAAACCCAATTGCTCCACTTGACCCAAAGTGGCCAATTTGGCCTATTTAAGCCAAGTTCCAGACCTACCCAAATTGGATTGAACCAAGCCAACCAAAGCCTCCTATCATGATTGTTGATCACCCTAGGTTGATCAAGTGTCACAAATTGGGTCAAACCAAGTCAACTTGGTCATTAGACCAAGTCAACCCCTTAACCCATATGAACCTAAACTAGCCAAATTATAACCAAAACCAAATCCCTTGAAACCAATGATTCATACCAACTCAAAATCAATATTTGAACATGACTTGACCTTCAATTAAGCCAAGCCAAACCCAATTGGCCCTCTTGACCTGAGTTGACCCAAATTGACCTAAAAGACCAAATTGGGTCAAATCAAATATAAACCAAATTGATTGCAACCAAGGGCTCAAGTTCATTTTAAATTGATTGTTGAACTTGACCAAAGCCATGATTGGACCCAATTGACCTAACTGAATCCAATTGGCTTACTTAGCCTAAATTGACCTAAAGGGTCAAGTTGGCCTAAATCAAAACTAAATCCAAATTAATTGAAACCAAAGCCTACAATCATTTCTAATTGGTCATCTAAACCCAAACCAACAGTAATCCAAGCCAATTTGGTCAAATTGGTCAACTTAACCCATTTGACCCAAATGAACTCAAATGTGCTAAAATTAAATCTCAGCTAAACTAAACCAATGACACCAAAACATGTCAAATAATCATATGAACTTGACCCAATCCTTGGTTTGACTCAATTTGATCAATTGGTTAAGTTGGCCCAACCTAACCCAATTTGACCTAAATGAGTCAAATTGAGCCAAATAAAACCAAATCAACTCCAATTGACTTGAAATTTTGGCAATCCACTTTTGGCTCATTTCAAATCTGCCCAAGTCAAATCCAATGCTAAATGAGCATTCTACCCTTGTGTCATAGGTATCACATGAGACAAATCACCCATGTAAGAGGTCATTTTCATTCCTTGGTCACTTGGCACTCTCCCAATGGTCCACCTAGGCACTAAGGACACTACCCAACTTGACCCAAGGGGTGGTTGGGTCGGCCATGACCCATGGGAGGTGAACTCACCTCACCCTCCCCATTGGAGCATTTTAAACTCATAGGATGCCCACTATCCGTCCTTCTCAACGACCTCCACACATTCACCCACTCAGTCCAACTCCAAATGAGCACTAGACCTTAGTGATAATCCAAGCACGAGAGCATCCCAGAGCTATTTCCAAGTTCCACAAGCTTCCCATTATTGGTTTCACTCAAGTCAAAATAGGACATCCCTCCTTCAATCCCAACTTGTTCAAACCTCCATAGAAATCAAATTAACTTTGAACACACCATTCCCACACTTCATCCAGTAAGAACGAATCACCTCCTGAGCCCTCCGACCACCGAACATGCGACTTTGATCAGAATTGAGCTTTTGAAAAATATGGGTGTGTATGGGGGACACCAAGCAGATTTGAAGGGGTACTTAGTGAACAGATCGGGTACGACATTGAGGCATGATGTACTATCTTGAAAGAGTGAGACATCACCCTCCAATGGACCTAGTCACATAATAAGGACTCCTAAGGCATGATGGGTCTTCGAATATACTAGAAATTTTTACCCTACTTTACATAGATGAATAAAGTAGGGTTTATATTAAACAGGATTCTAAAGTTCCCTATGGAGGTAAGCCTCCATAGTTAATTACATCCTAATAAAAGTGAGTTCCTTAGAAATACTCTCAATTAAAGTAGGCAATTATTGTCTCTAAATATTTTGCAGTTAAGACTATCAAAGAATTGACTATATTTAGAAAATCAACTGGGAAAGATCACAGAGAAGACTTATTTTGGAAGCCAAAGGAGATGATTAGGGAATGCTCATGATATTAGGAAGCCTAGTGAGCATTCCAATCTATCCTATGGTTGGACTTTATAATTTTGAAAGTGATAATTATTTTATTTGAGTTGAAATTTTTTTAGATTACTACGACTTATAGTCCACATACAAAAGGTTAGGGAAATGTCTGAGAGGTGAGGATTTATGCTTATAGCCTAAAAGAAATAGCAACCTAAGATCCTAAATCTAAGGAGCTTTAGTAAGAGCCAAAGCATGACCTAAATCTAAGCAAAGATGGGTATAAGTTTTACCTCCACAAGAGAGAGTAAACCACTCGACTGTTGGACTTATAACTGACTGGAGTGGTAGCCAGCTAACTCCTCCTATACTTTAAAACCATGTAGGCAAGTCTTATGATTTTACAAGATAGTTAGCTTGTTATTATTCAGAAATAGACTAGAGTCTTTAAACCCACTCTCTAAGAAATTAGAGTATGAGTGGTATGAGCAATGACTTAATCTAATGCAAAATCTTTTCAAGCTTTATTTTAATTTTGAAACATCAATTTGACAAAGGCTTTGGGATTTTCATATGTCTAAATGCATGATGAAATTGATTATTGGTCAAATCAAGAGAAAAGAGGGTGAAGGTTTGTTAGTAGGGGTTGCTCTCATAGGTCAAGCGGTTCCCATGCGTGTAAGGATGGAGGCCCTCATTTTATAAGAGTGAAAGAATATGTATGCATATTATTAGACATACAACCATACAACTTAGGGGTTGTTAAATCTTTTTATTATCTTGATTTACATCCTAGGCTTTTATTGTGAGGTTATGAGTTATTTAAAACTTTAGTTATGAGTTATAGTTGGGTAAAAGATTTATTTTTTTCTAAGAGCGTAATTGTATCCAGGCCATCCAACAAACACTAATCATAAAGAAACTATGAAGAGGCATGTAATTTAAAATGCACAAGATAAACATAACATCAAATATTTTATAGCTATCGCAAAATAATAAAATGTCAGTGCAGTCGAGTACCATTGTACAACCCGAAAAGAGAAAATGGGTAGGAAACTCTTACAACCTTATGAAAGAATAATTATAATTTACAAATGAATAAATGTTAAGGGGGTCTTCTTTTATTTATTCTTTATGTCTCCATGTCTTCATTTCTACATTTGATTTAGTAGGCTTCAAGGCATCACATGGCTCCCAGGACTAAGCCTTTTGGCCAATGCTCATCCTTATCTCCTATAGCACTAATCCTAATTCCTAATGAAAAATTATATTGAAAATAGAAAAAATAAATCTAACTCCACCTGCAAAACAAGTGTTAGCTAAACACACATACAATCCCAAGTAGTTATGTTTATAATTTAGACTTAGAACCCAGCACATGGATAATTAAGCCCACCTATCCTAATTTGCATTATGCTTAGGGGCTTAAGCAACTTGCAAGAAAAATATTTATATTTATTTTTAAGCCTCCCCTTAAGCACAATCCACTGTAAAAAATATGATTAGGCTAATATCGACCTAACATCCAGCCTATGAAATAAACATTCTAATATCCAGTCTAAAATAAAACATACATCATACCATGCACCGTCCTAATATAAAGCTAGAAGTGGGGACTTAGTTCTAATGTGTATGTATTAAGGTTTGTGTGGTATGTCCTAAATAAGAATCAAGGTTATGATTTTTGATGTGTGAAAGACTTTCATTTAATATAGAAGGGTGATTTCACTTTAAGTTACTTAACTAATTTGAAGACTTTTAATTTATATTTTATTTTGTTTCATATAACTATACTTAGCAACTAAGTGTTATAAAGAGAGGAAAGAGGATTGCCCACTTTCATCCCTACTTTAAGCCACTTTCTAAAGCATCTTAGTTTGATTTAGTTCTTTTTAGTGAATGGCTTATTACACATTTTAAAATTAATCCTGAGTTTAGGTTCACTTTAAATAATTCTATTCAATATGAAAGACATCTTAAGATTAATTTGATTGAATTACTATCACATGACATATATTTAATTATTCCTTTCCATCACAGATAACATGCATATGGTATTATTCCTAAGTATACCTATACATATAACATATTTTTGGCACACTTTATATAATGAATGTAAATTATTTAATCATATTAATTTAAAGCTCTATCCAAATTCTTATACAAAAATACATGGGAAAGAGAGAGCTCCAAATCATATGACTAATTAATTCAACAACTTAGTAACTTATGAATGCATGGATTTTTGATAAAAGAAAAGGGCTTTCAATTCCATAATTAAATACACACACATATGTATAATAGACTTAACCTAGTATATGTCATTGTTAACTAGGGAAGTGAGATAATCAAATGACCTCCTTAAGGCTAACTAAAGCCTCGTATTCCCGGGATGTCCAGACTAATCAATTGGTTTTCTCAAATACATGTGAATGTATACATAAGTAAAGAAAGTAAAACCATGCAAAGATTGCATTTTTATTTGATTTAAACATTTATGCCTGTGGATTAAAGTTCTTATTCAAATTCTAATGTATAAATATATATAAATGAAATCAAATAAGTACTTATCGCTGTTAACTAGGGAAGTGAGGTAATCAAATGACCTCTTTTGGGCTAACTAAAGCCTCATGTTCCCGGGATGTCTGGATTATATACCTATTAACATTCAAATGGATGTAAAGCTACACTTGAATCAAAGAAAATAAAGCTTTAATCCATACACTTAAGGTATAATCACATACATTTCCTATATATTTATAACTAACATTCATAGCATATGTAATCATTCATTTATAAGCTTTGGAAAATACATTTGGATTTAATAGTGATATTAGCCACTCATATAAAATTAAATCAACACATGCAAGATTGATATAAAGGAAACATTTGATTTAATTAATTTTGCAAAGGATGAATGCATGAATCAAATGGCATACAAAATTTAATGTGATTGGAGAGGAATAAATGAATATAAACATATGCTGTCTTTCAATCAAATTAATTCCTAAGGATAATCATATCAAATAAAATCATTTAAAGCAAACCAAAGATTTTTAATGGCATTTTTAATTTCATGTTTAATTTGATTTAAGGAATGTGAGAAGAAGTTTGCTAATCCTAATCCTATCCCATGTTTGAGAGTTAATTTGCTTTAATGAGAGGTAATTAGATTGATTTTATGGATTAATTTGGTTAAGGTATGAATTAAATCAATTAATTAACCCTTACCTATGTTACCTTAAGGTAATTAACTAAATAATTATGATCCAATGTGATATGAAAATGAATTGAAAAGTAAATTAGCAATGTCCCTATGAAAAAAAAGGCATAATGATATTGACTCACAGTTAATAGTTAACTAAGCTTAAGGAACTTAATTAATTACTTTTATGATTTTCCCAAACATATGGGCAAATCATAATTTCATTTCTCTTTAAGTTATTAAACACCTAAAGATCTACCCATGATTAATTAAGGAGAATCAGATATGATTACATTTTAATTTGATTAATCAAGTCATTAACTAAATGATTAATTTATTTTTACTTAATTTCCCAAGTTTAATTAATTATCCTTTGAATGAAATGGGCTTAAGGGGAAAAGGTTGGGAAAGAGGTCCCAACCTAATTCCATGAGTCCTCTCATTCACTTAAAGATGATTTGATGTGATTTGAACTTTAATTTAACTAATTAAGTAATTAATTAATTCTTTAATTAATATTTCTTAAGGAAAATGAAGGTTAAAGAAAGAGATTGGGAAAGAGGTCCCAACCTAATTCTGTAAGCTCCTCACTATTAGAGAGTGATTAAAAGACTATATTAATTGATTAATTACTGTTCACATGATTAATTACTACTTAATTAAGTTAAGAAGGTAATTAGGATTTAATCAATCAATTTCCTTAATTAATCAACCAATAAATCCCAGGAAAAATAAGGGAGGTACAGGTCATCCCCTTAAACAATCCCAAAAAATTTGCGTTTAATTAGTTAATTAATTAGGGAGTAATTAGGCTAATTTAACTTTT
The DNA here is from genome assembly GCA_021442155.1 of Cymbidium sinense. Classification (NCBI taxonomy): domain Eukaryota; kingdom Viridiplantae; phylum Streptophyta; class Magnoliopsida; order Asparagales; family Orchidaceae; genus Cymbidium; species Cymbidium sinense. The sequence continues at coordinate 136,594,682 of CM038224.1, forward strand.
AAATTAAACTTTAATTAAACCTAAATTAATTTTCAAAATTAATTAAGGATAATTTTAATGGATTCTTCTCTAAAATATCTTTAAAATGAGCCTTTATTTGTATTTTTGGATTTTTTTATAATTTGTAGTGAATTTATGAAGTTTCAGCCTTAAAAATAGATTAGTTAGGCTTAATTAAGCATAATCCCATCAGCGCCATATGGCGTGCTTTCCACGTAGCACCATGAGATTAATTATTTAAATTGTCACCTCCCATGGCTGACTCTGCTGATGGTGGGATGCCCTATTGATCTCCACTGTCTGTTCTTGGATTGGATGGTGTAGATCAATCCTATGATTAATAATGGCTCGAATAAGATGGATCTAGCGTGATCTAATAATGGCCGTCCATTCTGATCATGCAGAATATACCACGCATGATCTATCAGATTCAAACGATGAATGACGGAGCCCATCCGCCATTGATCATTCGATCCGAGCTCACCCGAGCTTGGATTCACTCCAAATTAACTCCACACCTTTGTACAAGGGATCCACAAAGATCCAATGGCTAAGATAAGCTAACATGCAAATTTTCTTCATAGAAGACCAACACCACTTTGCCTAAAGCTCAGTTTCATGAAATTACCTCACCGAAGCTAAGACCGATGGCTTGTATGCTTGAGGTACCTTCATCTAGTTGAGACAAAGCCCTGTGGAGCAACAATTTGTTTGGTTCCATGCGAACTGCTTGGAAGGCCCAAATGGTGCTTCAAAGCTTCAGCTTTGATTGAACCCCTTGCTCCGATGGGTTCAGAACTTTGGGGAAGCTTCAGGTAGCCTTAATGAGGTATGTAGAAGGTGTAGAAATGAGCAATTGGATTTTCATTGAGGATTAGAGAAGTTGGGATCAAAGAGATGCTCCTTTGTTTCAATTTTGCTCAGGGAGGAGAAATTCGAAGTGGGGAGGCTTTGGAATTGCTCAAGAGCTCACAAGGAGATTCAAAAATGCTTTAGGAAGCTTGGATGATGCAAATGGTCTCATTCCCATTTGAATTGAGGGGGTATACCCCTAAATTGGCTGAGGTGGACGGATGGGATCAATCCCCCATTTTTGGCTGGCCAGCCTCCACCAGAGCACCAGAGTTGTCCCCATCAAGTCCACATGGCTCAGTTTGAGTGGAGGAAAGCTTGAGATGTGGCTTAAGGTGGGATATTGCTGGTTGCATCTTCCTTGATCCATTGTATTTTCATTTTGTAAGAGAGATGAGTTAACTCACCTCCCTTTGGTCCATGGCAAGCCTAGCCCACTTAGGGTGGGCTAGGTGGCTAGGTCAGACCCCAAAGTGGGTGAGAGAGGGCTGCCAAAGGGAAAGGAGGAGTGGACTTTGCTATAAATGGGTGGAAGCTTATATGGGGGGAGGAAACATGAGGGATTTATTTTTGATTTGACTCTAACTGGGTTTCGACTGATTTTGGGTTGACCCAAGATGGGTTTGGGTCAGGTTTGGTTAGGTTCCAAGGTCCCATGAGTTTGTTTCAAAGGATTTGGCTCAATTTAAGTCATTTGGGTAAATTGGGTCAATGATGGGTTAGATAGACCAATAGGTCAAATTAGGTCAAACCAAGGCTTGGATTAGGTTCAAATGGTGATTTGAATAGTTTTGGTTTAAGTGGTTTCAATCAATTTGTCCTAGGTTTAATTTTTTGCTCATTTGGATTTAAATGGGTCAAGTTGACCAATTTGACCAAATTGGTCAAATTAGCTTGGGTTGGGTGTTGGTTCAAGTTCAAGTGGTTAATTTGAAAATGATTGTAGGCTTTGGTTTGAATCAATTTAGGTTTAATTTAGATTCTGACCATCATTGCAGTGATCGTGTTGGAAAGTGCGTGACTTACATCTTCAAAAGCTACGATTATCGAGGACTTTGGTGGCACAACAAGTCAACGACCTAAGGAGACTCTTGAGAGTGCCACCGGGACTTATCTCAACTCAGGAGTAGTCAGGCAATTACTATAAGTTGTTTTGCTGACATTGTCAAAAAAATAGGATGCCTACTTGGGAAAGGTGCCTCTAGGGGCATTCTCCTAATCCACAAGCAAATATATATTTTGTTTATTTGTTATCATGGATCCTATTGGTGTACAAGGGATCACAATGAGAAGGGGCTATATCAGCCTTGTCCTATCTCAGACTCACTAGACCAAGAGAGAATCTGCATATCCTCAAGATGGATTCTCCAACCACAAGAGTGGCTACTAGGAAAGGGGGACTGTCCAATCCAAGAGTAACCTGGGTAGTGTCTAAATGGGGTTGTTAAGGACATGATCCAAATAGAGTGCTCACAGGGGAGGTTTAAGGACATTATCACCCTAAAAGCCTATAGGTGTGCGGTCATTTGACTCAAGGTGAAGGCGTGGCAGACTTACATCTACCATGAGTGGTATATCCACTAGTTGGGTCCCTGTCAGCATAGCGAGGACCAAACAACCTAAGGTGCCCGTCATTGTGCGATGATCAATCTAAGAAGAAGGCGTGTAGACTTACATCTTAATATATGAAAATGATCATCAGGATAGTCTGTCATTGGCGGGACAGATGCTATCCGACCTAGGGAAACTACTAAGAGGAGAGTCTCTCATAAGGACTGGACCTAAACTTGAAGTAGTTAGAAGGAAAGAAGCCACTGGGGGACTTACCCTAAGCCTGAAATATACTCAACCCAGTCAGTGCATGATGGCTAGTTCAAGAAGAATGCGTAGTAGACTTATATCTTTTTAAATGAAGCTGACATGAGGTAGCTTACCGGCCGTGTAGTAAGGCCTACCAAACTAATAAGACTCTCATTAGTGTGTAATGGTCAAGTCACAAAGAAAGCATAACAGACTTATATCCTTTTAAACATGAAACCACTAGGGTGACACACTAGTAGGGTAGCATGTCGGCGACTAGAGTATTCTGAGTGTCATGGCATTATCCCAACTTGAAGTAGCTCGAGATAAAATATATGTGTTTATTTTATATGTGGTTGTGTGTAGTTTGTGTTTGTGTTGTGTTTATAAAGGATAGGATGTCACTCAGGTTCCTTGCACTTACCCTAAACACATCGTCATGGATTCACAAACAAATATGTTTTCAATCTAGAAGAAATGGAATTTGAGATAAAAATTTCATTGATAATTATTTTCAAATAAGATTTATAGATAATATTTTTGATTGGAAGCATCAGGAGCTCTCCCTTATGATTTATGAGATGATAAGATCCTCATTGGTAGGCCTTCTCTATGGAAAAAGGGTCTTCCCAAGTGGGTTCAAACTTTCCTCCCATCTACGATGGGTAACAATTGGTCTTCTTAGAATTAAAATAAGCTCTTCTACTTGAAAAGCTCTAGGACAGTCCAACTTGTTGTGAGCTTGAATCATTTTGGCTTTATATAACTCGATATTCTGGCATGCTCGTAGGCATCTCTCCTCCAAACCTTTAAGTTCTTTTAATCGTAACTTGGCATTTTTCTCCATTATGATCTTGCTACCTACACCTATCCTTAATAATGGGAGTTAGACTTCTATTGGTAGAACAGCTTTGAACCCATACATTAAGGAGAAAGGGATAGATTGAGTTAGAGTTCTGTATGTGGTGTGTCTAACTGCTCATTCCATTATCGCTTGTTATCGTCAAGTGTATTCTTTAATATATGGATGAGAGTTTTGTCGAAGTTTTCTGCTAAGCCATTTTTCCTCAGGTAGTAGATGGTAGAATATCTCCAATCTATGCTATGTCTCTAGGCAAAGTTATTGATCTTGGTGCTCTTGAATGCAGTACCATTATTAGATATAATTCATCGGTACCCTATATACAATATGGTTCTAAGAAACATCTTGGTGACCTCTCAGTGGGAGCCACTTGAAAAGTAGTGATGGCGGCGATAAATGATGACCCTTTGAAGAAGAGGATCAATTAGACTATTCGGTACCCCAACACTCAAATGGCCATGAGGCCAATGTATGTAAAATGTTTAAATTAGTAAACCATCATTACTAACATTGGTGGCATCTCTTAGCAATGTTCATGCAGTTTGTGATCATCGATGGACAGTAGTATCTTAGACTCTTGATCTTGGCTTTCACCTTTGGATAAGACTGATGAGCTCCACATAAACCTAAGTGTACCTCAGTCATAGTCTTAAGGGCTTCATGTTTGTCCAAAAAAATGTAACCACATATGATCAAAGGACCGTCGATACAAGCTGCCATCCACGAGAGCATAGGAAAGTGTTCTCTGCTTCACCGAATGTGCTGAGGACTTCTCTTGAGATAATTTTCCTATAATTAGATAATCCATGAATTGTTGCATCCAATCTGACTCGTCATGCTTTTTAGCATTGACAACCTCCCCTTCAAAAGGGAGTCTCTTGATGAGTTCAGTGTCAATAAGGGATAAGACTTATCTATTTTAGACCATTATTGGTATGAACTCATCTTCTGGACATGCCAACTCTTTGGCGAGCTTGGCTAAAGCATCTGCTATGGCGTTCTCTCCTCAAGGAATCTTATAAATGGTAACCTCTAAGATTTGTGCCAACAACTCTATAGTGTACTTGTGGTAATGATGGAGCTTAGGCTTTAGAACCTTTTAGGACCCAGCGATTTGGTTGATGATTAACTAAGAATCCTCGAAGATGTTGATGTTCTGGATGCTTAGAGTGATAGCTAACTCCAGATCAAAAATCAAAGCCTCATATTCAGCTTTGTTGTTGATGCATGGATTGGATAGATTATTTGAGAATCTCATCATGAGTTAGAAAAACTATTCAACCCTTCCACAGATAGTAGATCATGATTCTTCTCCCTTTTGAGAAGAAGTTGCACCATCAAAATACATCTCCTAGTGAAAAATGCTAGTGTCCCCTAAGTTCATAATTTGTTCATCAGGGAGGTCATCACTAAGCGGGGAATCATCAAGAAGTGGGTGTACTGCTAAGAAATCTGCTAGTGCTTGTCCTTTCATCACACGGAGGGGTACAAAAGAAATATCAAACTATGATAAAATCATGGACCAATGAGCTAACTATTTGGATAGCATCAGTCGTGTCATGAGATATTACAGTGGGTTGATGATAGTGATCAAGTTCACTTTATGAGAAAGCATGTAATGCCGTAGCTTTTGAGATGCAAAGATTAAAGTTAGGTAATGCTTTTCAATGGGAGGATAGTTTTCCTCAACAAGGATTAGATGACGGTTGAGATAGTAGAGTGTGTTCTCTTTCTCTTTCATGGTAATTAATAAAGTGCCAGTCGTAATGCAATAGTGTATATAATATCTGCACAGGATAGATGCTAAGGTGGCATTATCGGTAGTGCTTGAAGGCATCCTGGAACTTGTCATCTCACTTGAACTTGGCATCCTTTTTAACAAGTGCTGAAAATGGATAGCATCTTCTTGATAGGTTGGATATGAAGTGTCATAGATATGCCAATCGCCCCTGAAATGATTTAAGTTGAGATAAACTTTTAGGGGGTGGCATTTCTAATATGAATCTCCTCGATGATATCAATTCTAGTGTCGGACAATAAAGGAATTTTCTTGAAGCTACTAATTCACACTTGATTCATTTTGAGGTTAAATTAATCCATTCAAAACTACTTTCAAGTCAAAAAGATGGTCTTCCTTTTCTTTACTTTTGACTAAGAGATTATCGACATAACACTTGACTTGATGATGAATGAGTTCATCGAAGATCCGATCATGGCTTCTTTATTAGATGCATTTTAAGGCGAAAGGCATTATAACAAAAGATTGATCGGGGTTTGAAAAGGTGTTTCTTTCATCCTTGAGGGCCATCTTTATTTGATTATATCCAGATGAGCCATTCATGAAAGAGAAGACTTCATGAGATGAGGCAATGTCCACCATCAGTTCTAGTATCGATAATGAAAATTCATCTTTTGGACATGCTTTATTTAGATGCCTAAAGTTGGTGCATATACAAATTTGTTCATTCTTCTTCTTAACTAGGATGAGGCTGGCCAACCGGGCAAGGTATATTTCTTCCCTGATGAAGCTAACATTGATCAGTTTCTTGACTTAAGAAATGACATGTTGTTTAATATCTAATCTCAAGCGTCTAGGAGCTTTCTTGATAGGGTTAACACTATGCTTTATTGCTAGTTTATTGACTGCTACATCAAGAGATAAACTAGGCATCTCTTCATAACTCCATGTGAAGCAGTCCTTAAACTCAGTCAACATCTTAACCAAGTCATTGGTTTTAGTATCATTCAACAAAGAATTGATGTATGTTGGATGTGGATTGTCTTCAGTTCTTAAGTTGATTTCTTTAAGCTCATCGATGCTTGATCTGATCTCCTCTTTGAACTCTAGCGGTGCTGCTTTGACTTCAAAATCATATGGAGCATTTGAAGTTTCTAAACACACCTCCTCATATGAGTTAGCATGATTTGAGAAGAACATCAGATTTAATGATGACTAAGTAGTATCATCATCATGGCAGACTATTGTATCAAATCCTAGTCTTGGTCTTGATTGAGAGCTTTTGCATTCATTCTTCCACATTCTTTTGAAATAGTCTGACTTGTGCTTTGACCAAGTATGTGGGATTAACCATTTCTTTGTTAAGTTTTGAACACATGGAAAGTACTAATCAAAAGGTAATTCTATTAAATATTTACATTAATCATCCTTAAGTTCTACATCAATTCTTGACTTGAAGATGATGCTCATAGAAAGAACCTCTGAGTCTTGACTAGAGCTATTCTGAATCAAAAGAGAGAGGATCACAATGACTAGAGCTATTATTATTTTCTAGACTTGGAGAGTTTTCAACAAGAATAAAATCAAGAGTATTAGAAGTTGACAAGATGTTAGTAAAATTTATTTTCTTCATTGATTTCTTTTTGGGTGGAGGTACATAATAGAAATCAAGTAAAGTAAATGGATTAAGGAATTTAATGCCCTTGTCCACTGATACAACACTCCTACTGGTAGAAGAGGAGCTAGCAGAAGAAGTAGTTATAATGGTGGATGGTCTTTGGATGGTGGTTGCGCTACACTATCAGGAAAGTATGGTGGCTCTCTTTTTTGTCACCTTCTCTGAGTTATCCTTTACAACTAGCAAACCTTCCTTAGTTTTGAAGGTTTGAGCTGCTTCAGGCATCTGCAAAGAAAGCTTCATGATCTTATTAATGATCTTTTTGGAGGTTCGAGATAAGGAGATATCCCAACCTTCCTTGGGTAGAGGATCAAGTATCTAGCAATTACCCTAAACTAGATGGTTGTTCCAAGAGGTATTCCTTAGGGATAACTACAGCACCAGACTTGTAGCTATGCTTAAGCTAGTCTTTAAAAGTAATATAATCTTCTAAGACATGGCCTAACAATCTTGAGAAGACTCTCAATGGCATCCTATTTAGATAGCTGCAGCTTGCATTTCATGGTCAGGTTGCACCACTTGAGAATATAATCAATAAGGGACTCATTGGTATTTTGCTTTACTACAATGTGGTCGCCTACAATCACTCTTTGCTGAGTTTTAGCTAACCTTTTAATGAAGAGGTGCTCCAACTTCAAAATTTCTGCAACGGTAGTTGACCAATCAAATGCAACCGCTGGCTAATGAAAAGTCGAGCAGTGCGTTCCATCGATTGCAATAATGCAAGTGTAATATGTTATTGGTTATGAAAGATCTTGAAGGAAGGTACGTTGACCTCATTTTTAGGATGAGTTCTCAACCCCTCCATCTTAGACATAGGACTCCTCTTAGACTTTAAGAGTTTCCTAGTCTTAAGACACATCTAATGATTAAGTGGACACTCAAGTTAGCCCTAGAGGCTTAGAAGAGTTAGCCATAGGAATAAGTCATGCCTTATGGGTGTTAGGAAAATTTCCTATGCTTAGCTTATACCTTTTCTCACTTTCCTTCATTCAAGTCAAACTCCAAATCAATCTTAATTGATTTTATCCAAACTCAAATCAAACTCCATGATTGAAATCTATGATTGAAATCCATGATCAAAATCCATTCAAAATTTAATTTCTTCCCCTTAAGGACTTAGCCAAAATCATGATCAAAACCAAATTAAATCTTTGAGATTTTCTCATAATGCATTTATATTCTCATTTATATTCACATATATAAATAAAATATAAATTCAAATCAATCAAACTAAAATCAAAATTCTAAATCAATTCATGAAATTTCCTAATTCCCTTAATTTTCCATTAATGTTCTTAGCCAAAATCAATTCTAAACCAATTCAAATTCATGGGATTTTCTCAAAACTCATTTATATTCTCATTAATATTCACATATATAAATGAAATATAAATATAAATCAATCAAATCAAACCCTCAAATTAAACTCCAAATCTCAAAATTTCTTAAGTCCCTTAATTTTCCATTAAAGGACTTATCCAAAATGTTGATCAAACCATTTCAAACTCATTTATGTTATCATTTATATTCATATATATAAATGAAATATAAATATAAATCAATCAAACCAAATTCAAAAATTTAAACTCTAAACTCCAAAAATTTCCTAAGTCCTTTAAATCCTTCTTAATGGACTTAGCCTAAATCATGACTGAACCACTTCAAATCCTTGAAATTTTCTCATGATCCATATATTCTCATTTACATTCACATATATAAATGAAATATAAATTCAAACAATAAAAATTAATTCCAAAAATCAAACCCAAGTCTGCTCAAAATTCAAGCTAAGCCTTTCAAGTCAAAATCTTGAACTTGGCCAAATCAACTTCAAATCAAGCCAAACTCTTTATTCCTCTTCATGATTCAATCAACCCTATAATCATGAATCCATTTGTAAATACAAACTTCAATCACCAAATCCAAATCCAATTCAAATATCAAACCCCAAATCCTTTCATATTCTTCCTTTGAATATGAAATTGTCAAATGAATCAAAACACGTTTGACTTAAAACCACTTGTAAATGGGTTTATATTTCAATCATAAGTCCATATACAAGTTCACAAACTCAAATCAAGCTTTTAACCATTTGACCCAGGCTCACTTGACCAAAGTGACCTAAAGTACCTTATGAGCCAAATTCTAATCCTAACCAAATTGGATTGAACCAAACTCACCTATACTCATCATGATCAATACATCATGGGATGATCAATCAATCAAATTGGGTCAAACTAAGTCAAACCTATGAGTTGACCAAGTCAACAATAACCCAAAATGAAACTAACATAAATTCCACCACAAATTGATTGAAACCATTGATCTAAGTTCACTCATGACCTATGTTTGAATTTGACCAAGTCAATTTTGAGCCTAACCCAATTGGCCACTTGACCCAAGTTGACCTAACTTGACCTATAAAGTCAAAATGTGTCAAAACTTGATCTAAGCCAAATTGATTGAAACCAATGGATCAAGTTTATTCCAAATCACTTGTGAAACTTGACCAAAGCCTCAATTGGCCAACTAGACCTAACCTAGCCTAATTGAGCTTAAACCGAACATGACCAAAAGGGGTCATGTTGAGTTAAGTTTGAACTTCACCAAAATTGAATGGAAACAAAGATACCACTCCATGACTAACCTAACCTAAACCTACCATGACCTACCTCAAATAGGTCAAATGGGTCAACTGTCAACTTGACCCATTTGACCTAAATGAAGTCATATGAACCAAATTCAAAACTATATCATTTTGAATCAAAACCAAAACATTTTAAATGGTCATATGAACTTGAACTTGGTTTGACCCAATTTGAACAATTGGTCAACTTGACCTAAGTTGACCCATTTTGACCTAAATGGGTCAACATGAGCCAAACCTTACCAATTGAACTCTAAATTTCATGAAACTTGGACAAACCTAGTTTCTACACATATCCAACATATCCAAATTAAAAAATCAGCAAAATAACCATTCTATCCCTAGGCCATAGAATAGGTTTTGGCTTAATTCATGGGTAATTTAGTCATATCCTCTTCATATTCACTTGATGCTTTCCTAATAGCTCAAGGGGACCTAATGAAGAGTGCTACACCAAACCCAATGGGTTTGGATTAGTCCAATTGGCCCTAAGGCCAAACCCGACCCCATGAGTCAAAATGGCTAAATCCATCTCCACTCAAATTCAAGCACATGGGAGGTGGGCATTCTCAAGGCCTCAAACCCATGTGCAAAGATCTAACTGATCAAACAACCTCCCATTGTCAATTGGATCAAATGGAAAATAGGCTTGGCCATCCAATCCTTCAAGGGGATATACTCCCAATCAAATTCAAAACTATCATCCTCATTTGATTGAACCTAGCGAGTCAAAAGCAATTTGATCCCAAGCTTCCAGAGTGATATCAAACTTCATCTCATTTTGCAGTGAAAATAGGGAGCTCACTTGAACTCCTAACTTCCTCCACACTGAAAACCATCCCAATTCCTGCACAAACTTCAAGAACCAATCAGCTCACCCAAGCTTCCATTAGAGTTCCCATAGCAAGGAGAGGAGAATTGATTAAGGGCGATCTTCAAGTGGCGTTGGTCCATAGAGCAAGCCACTCAATCCCAAGGCCTAGGAATTTCAACAGGGCTTTGTCTCCACCAGATGAAGCTACCTTATAAATCTCGAGCACCGGTGATCACCTCTGATGAGGTATGGAATTTTCTGACCACCTAGCATAGGAGGTGTTGTTCCATTGTGAAGAGAATTTTCAATTCAAGTAAATCCCACCGTTGGATGTGCTCCTCATTAGTTTTAGATGGTATGGGTTAAGTCTTGTTTAAATACAAGCTCAATCGAGCTCAAATCTTCCCCTAGATCATGGATAGTCTCTATTTATCTAACGAGAAGAAATAGGAAGATCCTCTTTAAAATGGAGATCTTTGATCTTTGATCGCGGTGAGATCAAAGCGCATCCATACCTTTTGATTTACATTTAGTGATGGGTTCATGGCGTGATGCAAAGCAAAGCCGTTGAATACCATCATCATGATGAGAGATTAGTTAGAGATCTTTAATTAATTTTAGTTAATCTAGGGATCTTTTAAAATTCATATATCTCTCAATAAAATTCAGAAAAATATGAAATAAATTTCTATGGAAAGATAATTCAACCTAGAATATTTTAAAATTATTTTCAAGTGATTTTCAATTATGATTTTATCTTATTTTGGGTTTTATTGGAAATTTTATTTTTCTAATTACATTTTAATTAAGCCTCTGATTAATCCCAAATTTCTTGGGTATGTTTTGGATGACACTTTCCTAATTTTCTTGGGATTTATTGATTAGAGAATTGCATATGGATTTTAATTACTTAACCTAATTAAGCATAATTAGGGTGTGATTAGTGGTTTTAATCCATGATTAGGGTTGATTAAGGTTAGATCCAGTAGATAGGAGATTTATGGAATAATTTTGGGGCATTTATCCTAAGATATTCCCTAAACACCCTTTTTCTCTCCTTAATCTTCTCTTAATTAAGGGTTAATTCATTATATATCCCCTTAATTAATTTCTAAAAATTCTAAAAAAAACTTCCAGAACTTAATTAATCTACTTTGGGTAGATTCTTAGGTGTTTAAAACTCTAAGTTCAATTAAGAAAATCAAAACCCAATTCATATGTATGAAAGGGTGTTTTGAAATAACTTAAGCTAAACCCATTAGCTTAATTAATTATGAGCCAAAGCATTAGGGTTTTTCTTATTAGGTGCATTGCAAATTTAAATTCCTTGTGAGTTTTATGTCATCTCATTGGCTCATAATTATTTGGTTAACTATTCTAAGGTGGTCTAGGTAAGGGCTAATTAAGATACATAATTCATATCTTAACCTAATCAATACTTAAAAATGAATCTAATCATCTAAAAATTAAACAAAAATATCAAGCACATGTGGGAATGGGTTAGGAATAGCAAACTCATCTCACCTTTTCAAAATTAAATCAAACTTCAAACTAAACAAAAATCACATTGAATACACTTTGATTTATTTTAAACTTTCTTATTCCATAAGAATGTCTTTGGGATTTAATTAAAGTGAGTTAGTTTACATTCTTTCATTGCTTTGAGTCTTTCCCAACATGTTAAATTTGCATGTCATATGATTTCATGCATTCATATTTTTCAAATTCAATTTTAAAAATAAAATTGTTTACTTTATGTCAAATTTGCTTGTGTTGGCTAAAGTTGAAATATGAGTGGCTATTATCTACTAAATCCAAATTATTTTCAAAACATATAAATTAATTATCAAATCTGAAAGTGTGCTACTTATACTTTAATTATAAGCTTGCATGTGAAAGAAGGTGTATTATAATATAGATTTCCCTTCTCTTTTTATGTTAGCATAGTTTGAATAGAATTTGGTAAGATGTAAGGGTTCATTTGAAAAGAACCTAACACTTACCTAATTCTATATCCTATTCATATCTATGATACCACTCAAGAAGGGTTACCTATACTAGCATACATAAGTTATATAAGCAAAATGAATCCATAAATACAACTTTTGCATTTTTCTTTTCCATTTCATTTCTTTTATACACATGTTTGTATTTAAGGAAAGTGGTATATTAGTCTGGACAACCCCAAGGTTGCGAGGCTTTAAGTAGCCCTAAGTAGGTCTTGTACCTTACACCTCTAGTTAACAATGGCTTTGTACTCACTTATGCCTTTCTTACTTTCATGTGTGTATGTGAAAATTTGGATAAAGAAACCCTTTTCTACTTAAAAAATCATGCATATTAACTTCTAAATTTCCTTAAATGGATTACTTAGCATGCATCATAAAGTGTGTTAAATATTCTCATTTGTATAGATATGTTTAGGATTCATTCATATGCATGTTATACATGTTGGGAAAGAAATGAAGTGATGTGTGTTATGTGAATTTTGATTCATTTTATTTAATCTTAAAATGCCTTTCTTTTTGAATAGGTTTGTTTAGAGTTTTATCAAAACTTAGGATTAATTAAAATATTTAAACAAAACATTCACCTAAATAAAATTAAAATTTGAATCCAGTTTAGAAATTACTTAGGTTAGTGAAGGAAAGAGAAGTCTACTTCTCTTTCCCTCTCTTCATAACTTAGTAAGTAATTGTAAGATTCACTTGAACCAAATCAAAACATGAAATAAAATCAATCCAAAATGATTAAACCACTTAAATGAAACCCTCCTCTAAGTTGAACATGTTTTCACACTTAATGAATTTGAACCTAAAGCTATAGCTAAGCATACCACACAAACCTTCAAAATACACACATTAGGCTAAGTCACCACTTCTAGCTTTAGGTTAGAACGGTGCATGGTTTGATATTTTTTATTTTGTGATATATGTTTTAGACTAGATGTTAGGGTGTATGCTCGTAGAATGAATGGTAGGACGCTCTTAGCCTAACTATTCTTTTCTGCAAGGGATTATGCTTAAGGGATGCTATCATAAATAAAAATATAAATACTTTTGCTTGTAGGTGCTTTATTACTCTAAGCATAATCCAATAGGCTAGGTGGACTTAGTCACTCATGTGTGGGGTGATAAGTCTAATATACATGCTTGAGATTTGTGTGATTTATTTTAGCTAACCTTTATTTTGTAGGTGTTAGTTAGATTTTCACTTTTTATTTTTCATGTAAATTTGTGTAATTAGGATTTTAGAATGATTGTTATGGAGATTAGGATGAGCATTGGTCATAAGATCCTATCTTATGCACCATGTGAAGCTTTGGAACATCTACCTTCAAACCATACAAAAGAAGGAATCAAAGAAGAAATGAAGCTTGAAGACCCCCATAATAATGAATTCCTTACTTAATTGTAATTTAATTCATTTATAATTCGGGTTTTATAAGGGTAGAGCTCGGCTATCCATATTTGATATTTTTGGATTTGTGTCGTGGTTCCCGACCACAATGACCTTTTATTCTTTTTTGCGATTAGCTTTATAAATTGATTGATGAATTGTTTAGCTTGTGAATTAAGTGGCATGCTTTTCCTAGTTTCTTCCTTGCTTTATGTATGGCATGGATGTGGATTAGTCTCTTTAGGGAAAAATAAATCTTTTACCCAACTTAACAACTCAAAATAAAAATTAAACAACTCATAACCTCACCTAAAGCTTAGGTTTAAAATCAAGATAAAAGAATTAGCAACCCCTTAGCTAGATGAGCATTCCTTTTACAACATCATGCACAACAACATCTTATTTCACTCTTGATTGGAGGGCTTCCACCTTTGCCAGAAAAACTTGGCTTGACCTTTGAGAGCCATGGTGGAAGCTCACCTCCTCCCTTCTCACTGATTTTAGCTAATAATCTCATTTCTCATGCATTAGGCATATAAATCCTATTCGAGTCAAAATAATTGTCTAAAAATTAAAATAAAATGAAATTTGAATTGTATTAGATTTAGGTCATTTGAAGCGCGCCCTTTACATGATCTAGTCTCTTTAGGGAGTGAGTTTAAGGACTCAGTCTTTTTTTTTTAAATAAATAACAGCCTAGCTATCTTGCATAAGAATAAGGACTTGCCTACACATATTTAAAATCATAGAAGGAGTTAGTTGGCAGCCACCCCTAGGTAGTTTTAAGTCCAAGATGTCAGGTAGTTTATCCTCTCTTGTGGAGGCAAACCAATTACCCATTTTTGTCATAGATTTAGGTTGTGTTTTCGGCACTCGCCAATGCTCCTTAGATTTAAGTTCTGAGGTTGCTTCTCCCCTTTGTGGGCCATAAGAATAATTCTTCACATCTTAGGCATTTTCTTAATCTTGTGTTAAGGAATCATAAGTCCTTACTTTCTAATAAAAAAATATAACTTAAATAAACTAAATCAATTTCAGAAATGTAAAGCCCAACTATAGGATAGTTTGAGATGCTCGCTTGGTTTCCTAGCATCATGGGCATCTCCTACTTATCTTCCATTTTGGCTTCGATAATAACTCCCTTTTTTGATCAATCCCATTTGATATGCAAACATGAACAAATTGATTGAAAGTCCTTCCTATTGAAATCTTAAAAGACAACGATCATTTACCTTAATCAAGAGTTTTTCTAAGGAATCTCCATTCCTTAGGATGTAATAAACTATGGGGGTTGCTCCTGTAGAGAATTTAATGAATCTGATTTATAATAAATCTTGCTTTACTTTTTCATGTAATGTAGGGGAAGAATCTCTACATATGCCCATAGTCCTTATTGAGGTGATTAGGTCCATTAAAGGATAGTGATTTCTATCTTTTGAGATAGTACACCATTTCCTTTATGACATACTCGATCACCTAAATAAGTACATCTATGGATCTACGTGGCATCCTAAAAAGATGAATTTCTATAGTCTTGTCTTTCTTTTCTCACTGTAGATTTAAAAGGTGACTCGTATAGGAATATTTCTCCACAAGGTGGCTCAAAACTCGTGGGGTATTGAACTATATGGAATTCCTCCAGGTATGGTCTATCCTTTGGAATGGATGAGCTCCCCTTGGTTGTGTCATCGCTTCCCTCACTTATTGTTCCACCATATGCTTAATATCCTTCTCATGCATGGGGGGTACCATCTGTGACCTTCCTACACAAACTACCAGCATCATCATCTTGTAGGAGAGCACCTAGGATGGTCTAAAGTATGTACCAACTATGGTCAGTTGGCTATTATAGGATAAGGTTGTGAGAATGGGGCTAAGTTCTACAATGCTAAAACCACTACCATCAACTCTGCTACTTTCTTCTCCATCCTATCTATATGATCATTTTTTTGCTTGAGCTAGTGGAGGAGGTGCTGAGTCGAGTGAGAAGTGACACCTTCCTTGAACACTGCACCTTTCTGGCTATGCTAATCCCACTGTAAGGACCCTCGTGTGTTGACCATGTGGACCTCAGCTGTGTCATCCAACATGTCATCTTCATCAGGATCAAAATAGACTCTATCCTCTAACTGAAGTTATTCATTCCAAGAAGTTGTTCCTTCTTGGCAAAGTAGTTCTCTAGGATATTATCGAGTGATTGATCTTGTATTCTACCTAGCTGGACCGGTATAAACACCCGTTGATGGCTGACCGTAAGATGGTGCTCATCTAACTCTATGCACCAGATACTGCCTACTAATAGGACTCTCACTGGGAGGATCAATCATCATAGGGCCTATGTTTATGTCTCCTCCCCTCTCCCCCTCTATTTGCTGTAGAGGTGGTGCAACCATGACACTTTTTGGTCGACACTCCTTCTTGACCATAGCTGAGGCAAGAGATCGAGCAGGAGAGCTCAATCTCACCTTAATAGGTGGAATGGATGGAGCTGGATCCTTAGGCCATAATTGGATCACCAGTGGGGATTGTCTCTCCCTAGATAGGGGTTTCTAAAGCTTGGCAGGGGTGGTAGATGCTGTAAGCTGGATGGGTGATGGTGGGTGGTGAGTGGAGCGGTGTGATGGCAAAGACACCAACTGCCTCTCAGATAGAGATCTCCTTTTATGTCAAATTGTGCTCATGAGAATAATGTTATCTGAATGATCAGCCCTGTCAAGGTGACAATCAGGGAAGTCGATCAGGGTAGAGGCCACCGATTGCCTGGAGTACCTCCGTCTCTCTCTCTCTTTACTCTTGAGCCTCAAAGCCTCCATTTCCCTACTCATCGATCTTGACACTCCTGGGAATCATGAACCTCAAATCAAATAATGCTTTGGAATCTAAGCATCTGTAGGCTCTGCCATCCTGACGAAGAATTGTCCTAAGATTGGCATAGGGCTTCCTATGCTCCCTAATCGGTACCTCAAAGTGTACTGATGGTGGAGGCGATGCAGCGATCCTCCTGTAGTCTTCCTCTCCTATTAAATCTACTGCCACTCAAAAGTGGAGAGGTCTCACAGGGAGAACCCTCCTCAGTGACGTGGGAGGCAGCATTGATCTCCCTAGCTGCTCGCTCATGGTGCCTCTTAATCTTTCTATTTTTATTGCGGTGCTGGGTGAGGGTGAGAAAAGCAGAGAGAGCTGGAACCTACCTCAAAGGTAGGGGAGACTATTTCAGAAGCCAAGATACACTCCCCTGTTAGGGTGACCAAAGAGGAGGTAGTAGCCCTCACTGGAACTACGGTAGGGGCGACTGATTGAACCTGTGTTGAAGCATCCGATACTAACACTAACACTAATCAGGTGTGGGAACCATGACATCCTTCCTCTTCAGTGAGGGGAACTCAGAGTTAGATGGAATGTTAAAGCAGATAAGTGGCGTCTGTCCCACCACCACCTCCCTACTAATAATTGTGAGGGCTGGCCCCTCATAAGTAATCCAGACTACTTCAAAACCTCGACCAAACTAAATTAGATTGTGGTGCTAGTTGTGGTGAGTTTGGCATGATCCAAGGCCAAATCTACACTCGATAGGAAGGTGAAATGAACTTGCTGAAATTATAGTAGCTGCATTGATTGAAGACTAAGAAGACTGATTATGCTGAAATCACTGCATTTGTTGAAACATCACTAAGTCAGACTCCTGTCTTGATATTTTTCTTCAATCATTGATTTCTAGATTGGATTAGGAATTTGAACCCACACTTAAGAAATTTAGGTATGCTAAGTTGGGTTCATTGAATTTTGGAGAGATGTTTTATGTTTGGAGGATAGAATTTGCCATAGGATTTTGATTTATGACCCATACTCAACCAATTTAAGTAGGTTGAGCGGGGTTCAAATATTTGGAGAGAATTTGTAGATATATATGTTGTGTGTTTTGTTTGAAATTTTGATTTGAAAAACCTTTACTTGGCAAATTTAGGTATGCTAAAAGGTTTTGATTATGTATTTGAATATTTTTTGAAAACATCTTTGCTTGTGATGATTTTTTGTTATATGTGTGATATATGTTGATTTGATTTGAAAATGGGGCCTTTACTTAACAAATTTAGGTATGTTAAGCGAAGGCCAAATATGTTTGATATGTGTTTGTTGTTTTATTGATATATGTGTTGATTACTTTGATATGAATTGGGGAACTCTCATTTAATTAATTTAAGTATATTAAATATTGTTCAATGTGTATATGTTTGATATCTGTTAGTTCGATTGCTATTTTGAAAATGAGGGGGAACTCTCATTTGCCAAATATGGTATGTCAAATAGAGTTCAAATATATGTGTTTGTATTTTGATATTTTGGAAGTGAGCTTCATGCTTAACAAAATTTAGGTATGTTAAATAGAACTCACTTATATGTTTGTTTGCTTGTTGATATGTGGATTTATTTTGGTTATGAAGATTGAATTTTCATTTAAAAAATATGGGTATGTTAAATGGAATTCAAAATATGTGTTGGATATTTTGGTTTTAATTTGATTTTTGAAAGTGAAATTCTCATTCAACAAATATGGGTATGTTAAATAGAATTCAATTATGTTTTTCTTATCTTGATTTTGTTTAAGTTTTAAAAATTGAAACCTTCACTTGATAAATTTGGGTATATTAAGTGAGGTTCATGTGTGTTGTTTACTTTGATTTTGGTTTGAAAAAAGGGGAAATCCTATTTAACAAAATATGAATGTGTTAAATGGATTTCAATCATATCTTGATTTTAGCTTCAAAAGGAAACTCTCATTTAACAAATATGGTTATGTTGAATGGAGTTTGGTTGTTTGATTTTACTTTGAAAATGTGCTTTTAAAAATTTAATTTTGAAATGAAAGGATTTTAATGATGTATATTTGTTGAAAAGAAATTTTCATTTAACAAATGTAAGTATGTTAAATGAGTTTTGTTTATTTATATTATTTTGAAAAGAGATTTGAAAATTTTATATTTTGCAAACTTTATGTTAAGTGCATGATTTTATTTTAAAAAAGTACTTTTGAAAAGTTTTGCAAAAGACTTTGCTTATTTAGTTTGAATTTTATTGGAACTTTCTTAAGTATGGGATGAACCTTGCCTCACCAACTAAATTTAGTCATCTCCTTTTATTAGTTGATTATTTTTAACTTATTTGGGGGACCCAATAGGGGTTTCAAGATCTACATTGAGTGAGGTCCTAAAACTTAAAGGATATTGGCTAGCTTTACATAAGGATGAAATAAGCTAAGTGCCAACGAAAAGAGAGATAGTCTTGGGCTTATATAAAATATAAGTCCACTATCGATGCTTGGAGACAACAATTATTTACTAGAGATGGAGAGAGGAACGATCCCCAGTGGAGTCACAAGAAAAATCTGTGGTGTTTATTTTTGGATGTGTATGGGGGGACATCACACATATTTGAGAGGGTACTTATTAAAGTGATCATTTATGACATTGAGGCGTGATGTACTATCTATAAAGATAGAGACATCATCCTTCAATGGACCTAATCATCTAATAAGGACTCCTAAGGCATGATGGGTATTCGAATATACCATAAATTTTTTTTCTTTACTTTACATGGATGAATAAAGTAGGGTTTATATTAAACTGGGTTCTAAAGTTCCCTGTGGAGACAAGCCTCCATAGTTAATTACATCCTAAAGAAGGGGAGTTTCTTAAAAATACTCTCGATTAAAGTAGACAAATGTTATCTCTAAAGATTTCAAGGTTAATACTATCAAAAAATTAGCTATATTTGAAAAATTAACTGGAAAAGATCAAGGAGAAGACTTATTTTAGAAGCCAAAGAAGATAAGTAGGGAATGCTCATGATACTAGGAAGCCTAGTGAGCATTCTAATTTATCCTATGGTTGGGCTTTACAATTTTGAAAGTGAGGAGAATTATTTTATTTAAGTTTAATTATCATTAGATTACTAGGGATATAGTCCACCAACATAAGGTTAAGGAAATACTTGAGAGGTGAGGATTTATGCTTGTAGCCCGAAAGAAATAGCAATCTCAAATCCTAAATCTAGGGAGCTTTAGTAAGAGCCAAAGCATGACCTAAATCTAAGCGAAGATGGGTATAAGGTTTACCTCCATAAGAGAGAGTAAACCACCCAACTACTTAACTTATAATCACCTGGAGTGGCAACTAGCTAACTCCTCATGTGCTTTAAAACCATGTAAGCAAGTCTTATAATTTTGCAAGATAGTCGAGTTGTTATTATTTAGAAAGAGACTATAGTCCTTAAACCCACTCTCTAAGAGACTAGAGCATTAGTGGTATGAGTAATGACTTAATCTAATGCAAAATCTTTTCAAGTTTTATTTCAAATTTGACACTTCATTTTGACAAAAGCTTTGGGATTTTCATGTCTAAATGCATGATGAAGTTGATTATTGGCCAAATTAGAAGAGAAGAGGGTGAAACTCTATCACTAGGAGTTTCTCTCGTAGGTCAAGCAATTTCCATGCATGTAAGAACGGAGGCCCTCATTTTTCAAGAATGAAAGAGTATGTATGCATGTTGTTAGACACACAATAATATAGCTAAGGGGTTGCTAAATATTTTAATTATCTGGATTTACATCCTAGGATTTTATTGTGAGGTTATGAGTTATTTAAAACTTTAGTTATGAGTTGTAGTTGAGTAAAATATTTATTTTTCTCTAAGTGCCTAATTGTATCCAAGCCTTACAACAAACACCAATCATAAAGAAAATATGAAGAGGCATGTAATTTCTAATGCACAAGCTAAACATAACATCAAACATTTTATAGCAACCATAAAAGAATAACAAGCCGGTGTGATCGAGTACCACAGTACAACCCGAAAAGAAAAAAGGGGTAGCTGAGCTCTACCCTTGTACAACCTAGAACATGAAAGAATAATTAAAATTTACAAAGGAATAAATTCTATGGGGGTCTTCTTTTCTTCATTCTTCATGTCTCCATGTCTTCATTTCTCCATTTGATTTAGAAGGCTTCAAGGCATCACATGGCACCCCAAGACTAGGCCTTCTGGCCAATGCTCATTTTTATCCCCCATAGCACTAATCCTAATTCCTAATGTAAAATTACATTGAAAATAGAAAAGTAAATCTAACTATACCTGCAAAATAAGTGTTAGCTAAACACAAATACAATCCCAAGAAGTTATGTTTATAATTTGGATTTAGTACCTTAAACATGGGTAACCAAGCCCACCTATCCTAATTTGGATTATGCTTAGGGGCTTAATCAACTTGCAAGAAAAATAATTATATTTATTTTTAAGCGGCCCCTTAAGCACAATCCCCTGTAGAAAACTTGATTAGCTAATATCGGCTTAACATCCAGTCTACAAAATATACACCCTAACATCCAGTCTAAAATAATACATCATAAAATAAAATATACATCATACCATGCACTGTCCTAACATAAATCCAGATGTGGTGGCTTAGTTCTAATGTGTGTATTAAGGTTTGTGTGGTATGTCATAACTAAGCATTAAGGTTATGATTTTCTAAGTGTGAAAGACTTTCATTTAATATTGAAGGGTGATTTCACTTTAAGTTACTTAATTGATTTGAAGACTTTTTATTTATTTTAACTTTTATTTCATATGACAATACTTAGCAACTAAGTGTTATAAAGTGAGCAAAGAGGATTGACCTCTTTCAACCCTATCTTAAGCCACTTTCTAAAGCATGTTAGTTTGATTTAGTTATTTTTAGTAAATGGCTTGTTACACATTTTTAAATTAATCCTAAGTTTAGGTTTACTTTAAATAATTCTATTCAATATGAAAGGCATCTTATGATTAATTTGATTGAATTACTAACACATGACATATATTTAATTATTCCTTTCCATCACATATAACATGCATATGGTATTAATCCTAAGTATACCTATACATACAACATATTTTTGGCACACTTTATATGATGAATGTAAATTATTTAATCATATTAATTCAAAGCTCTATCCAAATTCTTTTGCAAAAAATACATTGGAAAGAGAGAGCTACAAATCATATGACTAATTAATTCAATAACTTAGTCACTTATGAATGCATGGATTTTTGATAAAAGAAAAGGGATTTTAATTCCATAATTAAATACACACATATATGTATAAGAGACATAAGCTAGTACATGTCATTGTTAACCAGGGAAGTGAGATAATCAAATGACCTCCTTGTGGCTAACTAGATCCTCGTATTCCCAAGATGTCTAGACTAAACACTTGCTTTTCTCAAATACATGTGAATGTATGCATAAGTAAAGGAAGTAAAACCATGAAAATGTTGTATTTTTATTTGTTTGAAACATTTATGCATGTGGATTAAAGTTCTTATTCAAATTCTAATGTATAAATATATGTAAATGAAATCAAATAAGTACTTGTTGCTATAACTAGGAAAGTGAGGTAATCAAATGACCTCATTGGGGCTAACTAAAGACTCGTGTTCCCGGGATGTCTAGACTATATACCTATTAACATTCAAATGTATGTAAAGCTACACATGAATCAAAGAAAATAAATCTTCAATCCATACACTTAAGGTATAATCACATACATTTCCTATATATTTATAACTAGCATTTATAGCATATGTAATCATTCATTTACAAGCTTTGGAAAATACATTTGGATTTAATAGAGATAATAGCCACACATATATTAAATTAAATCAACACATGCAAGCTTGACATAAAGGAAACCACTTGATTTAATTAATTTTGCAAAGGATGAATGTGTGATCAAATGACATAGAACATTTAATGTGATTGGAGAAGAATAAATGAATATAAACATATGATTTCATTCAATCAAATTAATTCCTAAGGATAATCATATCAAATAAAATCATTTAAACTAAACCAAAGCTTTTTAATGGTATTTTTAATTTCATATTTAATTTGATTTAAGGAATGTGAGAAGAAGTTTGTAATCCTAATCCCACCCAATGTTTGTGAGTTAATTTTATTTAATGAGAGGTAATTAGATTAATTTTATGGATTAACTTGGTTAAGGTATGAATTAAATCAATTAACTAACCCTTACCTATGTTACCTTAAGGTAATTAACTAAATAATTATGAGCCAATGTGATATGCAAATGAATTGAAAAGTAAATTAGCAATGGTCCTACGAAATGCAAGGGCCTAATGAAATTGGCTCACAATTAATAGCTAATTAAACTTAAGGAACTTAATTAATTACTTTTATGATTTTCCCACACATATGGGCAAATCATGATTTCATTAAATCATTTTAGGCTATTAAACACCTAAAGATCTACCCATGATTGATTAAGGATAATTAGATATGATTCATTTTAATTTAATTAATCAAGTCATTAACTAATTGATCAGTTTCTTTTTTCTTAATTTCCCAAGTTTAATTAATTATCCTTTGAATAAAATGGGCTTAAGGGGAAAAGGTTAGGATAGAGGTCCTAACCTAATTCCATGAGTCCTCTGATTCAATTAAACATGATTTGATGTGATTTGAACTTTAATTTAACAAATTAAGTAATTAATTAGTTAATTAGTCTTTAATTAATATTTCTTAAGGAAAATGAGGGGGTTTAATGAAAAGAGATTGGGAAAGAGGTTCCAACCCAATTCTATAAGCTCCTCACTGTTAGATAGTGATTAAGGTACTCCATTAATATTATTGTTCACATGCTTAATTAACATTTAATTAAGTTAAGAAGGTAATTAGGGCTTAATCAATCAATTTCTCTAATTAATCAACCAATAAATCCTAAGAAAAATATGGGACGAAGAGGTCATCCCCTTAAACAATCCCAAAAAATTTAAGGTTAATTAGTTAATTAATTATGGTGTAATTAAGCTAATTAACATTTTAATTAAATCTAAATTAAGCCTAAATTACAATTCAAAATTAATTAAGGATAATTTTAATGGATTCCTCTATGAAATATCTTTAAAATGAGCATTTGTTTGTATTTTTTATTTTTCTATAATTTATGGTGAAATCATGAGGTTTCAGCCTTAAAAATGGATTGATTTGCCTTAATTAAGCCTAATCCCATCAATGCTACATGGCGCACTTTCCACATGGCGCTGTGGGATTGATTATTTAAGTTGTCACATCTCACAGCCAACTCACTTGGCGGCGGGACATGCTATTGATCTCCACCATCTGATCCTGGATTGGATAGTGTAGATCAATCCCGTGGTTAATAACTGCTCAAATCAGACGGATCTAGCTTGATCTAATCATGGCCATCCATTCTGATCATGTGGAAGGGACGACACAGTGATCTATCAACTCGTGAATGATGAATGATGAACGACGGAGCCTGTCCGCCATTGATCGTTTGATCCAAGCTCACCCGAGCTCGAATTCACTCCAAATTAATTCCACAACTTCACGTGAGGGATCCACAAAGAAACAATGGCTAAGATCAGCTCACATGCAAATTTTCTTCACAAAAGACCAACACCATGTTGACCTCATTTTTGGATGAGGTTAATTTGAACCTTGAAACTAGTAATTAAGATTTCCTAATTTCAATTAGGAACTCCTTAATTCAATGCTTAAGATGCTACACCAAGTGTCTTAAGGAATTTTCATTGGGTTGACTCAGGTGGACACAACCCAAATGATTAATTTAGATTAACTCAAAGTAAATCCAATTAAATCAAATTAAAATGAATGAAAGAATCCAAACTCATTCCAATTAAATTAAATTGGTCACTTGAATTCAATTGGAACCAAACTTAACCCATTTAAGCCAAATATGTTAAAATGAAATAAAATCCAAACTTAAATGGATCAATTAAATCAAAAATTAATCAATCATCAATTTAAGATGATTGAATTAAAATTTAAAAAAAGGTTTAAACTAAAATCCAACACTTTGAATTCAACTACTTGGTTTGGATTTCAATTTCCAATCCAAGTCAAATGGATTCAAACCCAATCTCAAATCCTTTAGAGATTAATTTGGGCAGCCATACATTAGTCAAACACTATGTGATGATGCCATAAAATAATAAAATAAAAGAATGGAAAATGAAAATAAAAAAGAATCAAAAAAAGGAAAATGGAAAGAAGAAAAATGCAAACTCCCTTCTTCCCACCTCATCCCACTCCACCTCTTAAGCCACTTCTTAAGAGAAGGCTGCCTTCAAGTGAAGGCAGGCAATCAAACAACCAAGCAAGCTTCCAAGGATTCCTATCACTCTAGCCGACCAAGGAGAGGAAGAAAAGGAGGAGAGGCTCACAACCAAAGGGGTTTTTCACACTTAGACCCTTCCACAAGACAAAATAACCATCCCATCACCTTCTATAGCCCAAAATAGGAAGAAATGAAACTTCCCCTACTTCCCACACTGACGGAAGGCCGAAAAATCATCAAACACCTCAAAATTGAAATGCACCTTGGTCTAGGGACCAATCAACAAGGAGATAGCTCGATTCCTTTGGCACACAAGTTTCCCTGAGAGTTTCAAAGCTAGTCGAGTTGATCCCATCGCTTGAAATCATTTTCTCAAAGGTACACCATTAACGACCTCCATTTTTCTTTAAAGCTTGCAATTTTGGTTATTTGTGAAGAAGAATTGATTTCAAGTGAGATCAAGCCATATAAATAGACAGTGAATCATTCAACGATCATTTTGTAATTGAAATCATTGAATTTCAATGCTTGGTTCATGAGAAATTTCCAAAAAACATTCAATGGATCTCAACTCATGCAGAGAAGGGAAAAGAGATAATCTCCATCGTCTGTTCATTTTTTAAAAAAATGGATGGCTCCGATCTAGGCGTACCACTTGGTTCAGACCCTTAAGGAACCATAGGAATGATCTAGACCATCCCATCTTTGATCGGATGGCCTAGAATTATCCTATGTGGCACCGCTTTTGATGCAGATGCCAATTGGATCCTGCATGGACCAATTCACGTGCGACACGCGACAAGGCTGCCACGTCAGCCCACTCACTTAAAAAATTGTTAAAACCCATTAAAAATCAATTAAAAATTGATTAAAAATCACAAATACTTCTAAAAATCATAGAAATATGAATACAAATAAAAAAAATGCTAATAAAGGCTCTATGCATTCATCTTGATGAGAGGAATCCATAACAATTAATACTCCCAATTTATTTTGGGTATTTTAGCCTTAATTTGGGTTTAATTTAAAATCATTAAACCCTAATTACTTTTAAACCATAAATCCAATTAAATGGAAACTTTGGGAAAATGAAATTGAGGTTAAAACACATCTTAGGTAAATTTTTCATAATTTATCTCATATTCAAAAAATAACCCCAAAATTAATTAAATAAATTAATTTTAAATGAAATAATTAATGGAAATGAGTCAAACACCTTAAATCAAAAAAGAACCCTAATGAACATTAAAACACCATTGAAATTTATCTGAACTTAATAACTCATAAATTAGCTTAATTAACCAATTAAATGAATTAATTAAATCAAATAATTAACCAGACCTTAATTAAATCATAACAAATCAACTAGTTATCCAAAAATTACAAATGAACCCTCATTGGAAACATATTCTAGAGAAGAATCCATGAAAAATAAAATCTCTATATAAACTTCATTAAATTAAGTTTAATTGAGGTTATAAGAAAATCATTAAAATCTTAATTACACCTTAATTATAAACTAATCAATATGAAACTTTAGAAACATATAATTGGAATGTAACCCCACTTGCCAAAAAAGTTTCAAACCCAATTGATCTATAGATGTGGAACTATTGATTTTCTAATTCTCTAGGCCAATATAAATTAAATGATAATTTAAAAAAGCAATAATCCATTGGATCATCAAATAAATTGAACTAATCTCAATCAAACATTAGAAATACTTTGGAAAAATTCTCTAAATATCCTAAGTCAAAGAACTTAATCAAATTAGAGCTTAAAGTTTAAGAAAATTAATAAACCATATTAGAAAGTAATTAAACCTTAAGTTCATAAATGCATAATTAAACAACTTGAATTAAAAGGAATTAAACTTTAACTACAATACTCTAAGTTAACATGAATCAAACTAAATGAAATTAACATAACTAAACCTAACATCAATACAAATAAATGAAATAAACTAAAGTCAAATCATAAATCAAATTAAACCAAACAAAAGGAATGAATTAATTCAAAAAAAAATCAAATGAAACCAACATAAATCCAAACTAAATGAAATCAAAAGGATTAATTAAAATATTTAAGGATCTTAGTTAGACCTTTAGGATGAATCTTCTTTTTAGGATGAAGATTTCATTTCATTAGGAATTATGATGTAGAATATAATGAATTCTATCCAAAAATGGGATATATTCTATTCTTCATTCTTAAAAACCTAAATATTATTTTAACCAAATAAAATGGAATAAAAAATGGAAATAAATTATAAAGCATTTGAATTGAAACCACCCAAAGGTAAAATTTAAACAATTAAAATCCTAAATTGAAACTTGAACTAAAAGAGGCTTAGTAAAGACCTACCACACAAGCCCATATTCTACACACACTAGATTATTTAGGTCACGAACTCTAGATTTAGGTTAGATCACTCTGTGATTTTTTTATTAATTCTCTGTAATGTGTTGTGATATGTTGTGCTTCATATGTCTGTGTGGTGTTTTGCTTTATACTAGATGTCTAGGCTTGTTTTCTCGTTAGATTGGATGGTAGGGCATTTTTTCTAGAATTAACTCTATCTTCTGTAGGGGACTATGTAAAAGGGATCGTTGTGATAAAGAAAATTATAAAATTGTTATTTGCTTGCAGGTGCTAAAAATCCCTTAACATGGTCCATAGGACATGTGGGCTTGGCAAGCAACTAATGCTAAGCCCGTATGTTTATAAAATACAACTATTGTATGTTGTTTATATTTCATAACATTTATTTTATCGAGCTTAGGATTTCTTTTTAAATTTTAAAATATAAATTTGAGCTTAGAATTATGTTAGGATCTATGGGGTCTAGGATTAGCAGGAGCTGACCCTACTAGGAGATGGTGCAGTGGTCCCCTATGGAGACCGATGGATGTCCCTAAAGAAGGTGATTATCTTGGAAAGAAGACCCATATATCTAGACTTGTAGTTCTAGGCTGTATAAGGGCGAACTCACGCATTTTTCTTTCTTCTGTACAAATGCACACCACATTGGCCTATTTTTTAAATTTGATTGGCTTGATTTATTTTGAGTGCGAAATAAAATCAACTGACTTTTCTTAGTTTCTTTCTATGCTGTGTTCTTTTGTGAATGAATGCCTGAATGTAGGCTTATAGTAAAAAACTAAATTTTCTACCCAATTAAACTTAACCAATTAAAACATAAAATAAATACAACTCAAAACATCATATAATTAAAGCCTTGGGCATAACATAAAATCAATTAGAAGCAATTAGGTTTGAAATCATAGAATCATCTTATTTTCATTCCTTGAATTAGGCAACTTCACCTATTGCACATAAGGGGCTTTTGTCCTCTGAGGATGACCAACTTCTTGGGAAAACCTACCTTCTATTATTGATTTGGCTTATAACTATTTTTTATTGCATGACATTAGGCATAAAATGCATACCCATGGCCTAAAATAAATCTTGAGTCAAAATTTTAAAAAATCTAAAAAATATGCATTAGTTAGATGCATCTTCATACCCTACATGATTCTAGGGATTAGGGAGTGAGTTTAGGTTCATAGATTCTTTTCTTAAAAATGTAATAAAACAGCCATCTTGCATTCATAAGACTTGACTTCATGAATTTAAAATGTGCTTAGGTGGTGTTAGCTGGTAGTCCTCTCCAGGCGCGTTGTAAGTCCATAAGAGTCAGGGATATGTTAATTCTCTCAAGTGAGAGGAATAATTGATAATTCCTAATAATAGAACTAGGTCGAGCATCTGACATGTGTTAGAAGCACCTATAGACTAGGTTACAAATCATCAGTTTCAGGAATAAGTCTTCAATCCTAGGCATTTCTGCAGTCTTATACTGCTAGAATCTATGTCCTAGATTTCTAAGAAAATGTCAATTTGAAACTTAAATTAAATTCTAAATTTAAAGCCCAATTATAGAATAGTTTAAATGCCTACTGGGTATCCAAATATCAATAGGCATTTCCTACTTCATCCTAATTGGCTTCCAAAATAACTCTCTCCAATTTGGACCGTTCCCAATTAAAATTTCCAAAATAATCAATCCTTTAAAAACCACCTTATAAATCCTTAGAAATAACAACTTATTTTTTTAATCAAGAGTATTCTTAGTAAGATACCCTTCTAAAGATGTAATTAACTATAGGGGCTTGCCTCTATAGCGAACCATGAACCTAGTTTAAAATAAACCCTATTCTGCCCCTCCATGTACTTCAAGGGAAAAATCTCTGGTACACAAAAGACTCATTAGCCTTAGAAATCTTTTATTGAAATGATCGAATCCATTATAGGATAACATGTTTATCTTCTGAGATAATATGTTTATTCCTTAATGCAATATTCGATCATATAAATAAAACATTCCTAAACCCTACATGGTCTCATAATTATTTTCCTCAGAGATATTTTTTGGCGACTCCGCTGGGGAGTGATTCCTCTCTCTATCATTGGAAATAAGTGGTTATTTCAATATATCAGCAGTGTACCAGTGCCACTCACTAGTCAAGACTAAGTTTCTTTCCATTGGATACCTCTCCATTTCATTCTTGGTTGAGCCTATTCAACATCTTGTTCTAAGGTTCTAGAACTCTTCGTTTGCCATAGTTAAATGATTGGGTCCTAGAACCAAATCCTGAAATAATGAAGCGAGGGAAATAAATGAAAATCAACTCATTTTTATTAAGACCAAAAGTAGGTCAAGATGGATTTAAAATCATTCCAATGTGAATAAGAAATGTTAAAATTAAAAAAGTTTGAAAATTACTTCAAAATTTGAAAAGTAAATTTCAAGAATAAAATCTCAAAGTTAAAATTTGTCCTTGATCTTACTTTAGCTTTGTACTAAAGCTAAAGAGAATCAAGATAGGGTCCTTGAGTGGGTACCCTTTGCTCTACTATATTCAAAGGTAACAAATACCTAAGAATGTATGTTAAAATGAAGGAGTTCCAAAGCCTGAGAAAATCTTAATAAAAAAGAGGCATAGTTGTGCCTATTGCCCCTTACCACTATGATTGAAGCTTGAATTGCAATTAAAAAGAATCAACTCAAAAGAAAATAAAAAGAGGGATAAAAAATCATCCAAAAGAATGCCTTATTGACCTTAAGCAGAGGTTGATTAAGGAACTAAAAGTTAACCTTCTATCCTTATAGAAGAAAATTTTACATAAATGCAAACCAGCTTTAATCTTAATTCATCTCCACATGTCCACTAGAATATTAGAAAATGAACCACTCAAGGTGATTGGCCAATTCTAGGAAGTGACTTAGAGGAAACCCTCTTTTATACCTTCCAAAACCTTAAATTATTACAAGTTTAGGAGAGAGTCAAAAGAGGAAGATGACATGACATAAATAAAGATAAAGTGATAGGATTCATTTTTGCTCCTAATCAATAAAAGAAAAGATAGGGTAGTGAAAGAGAATTATGATTCTCTTGATAAAGTTGAAATGAATGAAATTTAAATCTAATAAATTTAAATCAACTTCTTAATGTGAGTCTTCTCCCATTGAATGAAATGATATTCCATGAATGGCTTTAATTAACTTTAAGGCCACATCATGAAGAGAAAATAAATGAAGATTCTAATCCTTCTAAGGAAATCATGACCCTAAGATTGGGTCCTAAGGGTGATATTTCTATCTCTTAGAGTGAAAGTATGAAGCTTCTATCTCTGGTTAGTTGATAGATAAATCACTAAGGATTTTGATAGTCCAAATGAATAAAGAAATCCTTAGTTTTCTTCATTAAAAAAAACTAAGGCATTATATGCTTTTTATTCAGTGAATCTAAGGAGAATCCTTTGCAATATCTTATGACCTACTTGACATTGTCCTAATGTCTAGCATGGTGGTTAAAGATTTCATTGCAGTTAAGATTACCTTTAATCTTGTATGTGCTATAAAATAATACAAGTCAAATTTGACTTTTTAATAGCACATCATTTGCCCTAGAGGGTCCTCTTTTAAATGATGATCCTCTAAATGAATAGATCATGAGGTCTATTGATCTATTGAGGATAGAGTTAGACCTATCTTCCCTTCATATCAAAAGAGAAATTCTCGAAATCAAATCCAAAATGGTAGAGTTATACCACCTCAAATGACATTGAAAAGAAATGGAAAATAAGTCATCTTCAAAATGTGATGTCTTGCCAATCTTAGAGAAGTCGCTTGCAAAATCAAGAATCATAATTCTCTATAAAAAATGAAATGAAATAAAATAAATAAAAAAATGAAAAAGAAATGAAAGTAAAGCAAGACATTACATAATCATGTAATCTGCCTTGCTTAACTATAAGCAACTTCTTGATGTGGCATTCCACTATAAAGAAGTTCTAAGGTTATCTCCTATGATGAAGATAGACTGCTAAGAACTTATCAACATCATGGTCGATGTGGAAAATTCAAAAGATGAAAATCTATAAAATATATGTTGAACTAGGTGCATCAGGCAACATGAAAGTGAATTTATATAGTCCCAATTCTAATCAAACTTTGATAAGATGGTGCCATATAAATTCAATCAAATAAAGAAAAAGAGTTTTCAATTTCATGAAAATTTAATCTTGAAAACTCAACTTAGAAAAATAACTTAGTCTCAATCACATTGTTGATTGAAGATAAAAAGTCAAACATGAAAAAAAAACTTTGAAATTCATGAAACATCTTTAATACTCTTGGATGGCCCTGTCTAGCCCAAATTAAAAAAATATAAAACAAAAAAAGAAGAAAAATATTGATTATAGAAGGATGTTCATATTCATCCTAAATTGAAAGTGTTGAGTCTTTAGGAATATCATTGAGCTACTCCTAAATGGCCTCACTAAATCTTTGATTCTAATAGAAAATTTTTTACTTCGGAAGTGTAAAGTTTTCAAGGAAGTCATTTTGTCAATCTTAAATGACTCCACTAAATAATTTTTGAATTCAGAAGTGTAACATCTTTAGAAAGTCATTTTACCAATCTTAAATGTCTTTACTACATGAAATGATGAAAAAGCAATTGAAGTGTTGGATTATAGTATGTTTTCAACTAATCAAAATAAAACTTTGAATCATATCAAAAGTCAATCAATCAAATGTTGTATTTGGACAAAAGTCAAATACATCTGATTTCCTAGTAAATCATTTAGTGGAGCCATTTTATAAAGAATGAAATGTTATTAAAATGAGTCATCCAATCTTCTAGTAAGTTTTGTAACTAGGAAAATGTCTAATGTAACAGTTCACAAAAAAAAAGAAATGTTATCAGAATGTTGAAAGAAAGAAAGAAAAGTAAAGGGATGGAAGGACTATATCCAAGAACAAAAATATGGAGTCTAAAATTTCTAAGTAAGTTGATATTTTGACTTTAAACTCCTCCACATCAAAATAAAGTGGTAGGGTTAGAAGTCAAAAATTGTCCCTAGCTAAACAAAAATAATCATATGCTAGATACTTTGTCATTATAGCCTTTGGCCTGATTGGGTGAGCTCGATCGACATGTTAAAAGGATAATCGATCTTCTTTTCCAGAGGTCCATTTCCTTTGTATGCCAAAGATTCCATTAAGTATACTCTAATTCCATTGCAAGTGGCCTATAATCGTAAATAAGAGAAGTTATGGAACCATAGAGCCATTACAAGCTTAAGTAGTCGGGTCACTTTCTTTTCAAAAGGCACTCTAACATATTGCATGAATGTTGTTTAGATGTGTCGGAGATTTATATAATCTTCAAGTTTGGAATGCACCCTAGAATTTGAAGAGGAATCCAACAATTGAAAGAAACAAATAAAACAAAATAAGAGAAATTTATCTACATCTGATATCAATAGTCTAACTCTTTAATGAGTCAACTATTTATGACTTGATCAAGCTATCTTTTGAGTTTAAAGAAAACTTTATCTGGAAATAAATTAAAATGATCTCTAAATTTAGTGATCTATAAACTTAAGCTTAATGTCATTTCAATAAACGTAGTCCCTTGACGACTGTGGTCAAACTCCAAAAGAAAAGAAAGATTTTGCTAAATTAAAAGTTAAAATATGGTGGCTTTACATGAGAAGAAAAAAATCTTCATGGTTAGCTAACATCATTAAAAAATGAATGATAAAAAGAAAAAAAAAAGATTGAATCCATGTGACCCACAACTTGGGACTAGGATAAAATATTTACATTGAAAATGGGTTCATATTACCCATACTTCATTTTAAAATCAAAAAGACTTTCATGCATAGGATTATCTTTTTTAAGGGTAACTTATCTGAAAATTATCAAATCAATGCAATTCTAGAAAAGAAAATTGAAAGCATATGATATGACATTCTGAATCCTTACACAAATGTTCTGTTACATAGTCATCAATCAATCCCAAAAAGATCAAAATAATTTATCAAAAGGTCATGATCAAGATTTCTTATAATCTCACTTTCAATTAAGTGGAGAGTTATATTGAAAATCTTGCAAAAAAAAAAATGAAAATAAAAGAAACTTCAATATGATTTGAAAAACAACCATCTTACTACATATAGAGTCTTGAAATTCACATTTGAAGTGATTTCAAAGACCTTGTAGTAAAATGTAGAAGGATAAAAAATGCAAAAAAAGAAGAAATTAATCAAAGAAATTTATGAAATTTCATTTCATAAATCCCTTAAAAGAACAATAAATCAACGGAAGAAATTCAATTTCAAACTTATCAGGAGAATCTTAATTTCTCTAATAAGTTAGTCCTTTTAATTCTCTTATTGATTAAGGACAAAAGAATAAAAATATGTCTCCATGAGAATTCAAGGGTTTGCTTATCTTGATTCTCATTCACTTTAAAAAGCTTCAAAAGAATCTCTTAATCTTTATTGAATCCAAGGGAAGGCCTTATAAGCTGTTGATTCATGTCAACAAAATAAAAATGGCATACATGTTCAAACAAAAAGAAAAGAAAATTCCATTTAAGAAGAACTGGTAGACTTTGGTTCTTAATGCCTAAAGAACTACACAGTCACATGCAAGCTCAAAAAGATAGAATTCTCAAGTTGGTACCCTATGATGTCTTGCCTTCAATGAATTAGATATCTAGAATGGTTATATGTAACTTTGAGATTAAGAGAAAATATATAAATGATGATGAACTTCTATGCTCATGGCAAAAAGCATCCAAAATATACCCAAATCCTCCTTTTGAAACCTTCTTCATTAAACTTCATCATGTGTAAAGAGTATTAGTGAAATCAAGAAATGGAAGCAAACCTTCCATTGCCATTTCATCAAGTTAGACTAATCAAGTAAGGATTAAGTCCGTGGGACTCTTGCTTATTAGTCAAAAGTTTTGAGGATTAGGAATTAAGTCACTTTGACCCCTTTTCCTCATCCATATCACGTGTAGGTTAGGAGTAAGCCCTTTATGACACCTTTCCTATACATAGCTTGAGATGGGAGCAAGCCCTTTGTGCACCTTTCTCATGTCTTTCTTTATGAGTTTGTAGTAAGCCTTTGTGCACAGAGTAAGCCCTAATGGTTTAACTCTTCTCTATAGGATATACATAGTTTGAGATGAGCAAGCCCTTTGTGGAACCTTTCTCCTTTCTCTATGAGTTTAGTAAGCCTTTGTGCACCATTCTCATCAAAGTAAGCCTTTAATGGCTTAACCTTTCTTTCTAGGATAGAGCAAGCCCTCACACCTATACATAGTTTGAGATGGGAGCCCTTTGTGGCACCTTTCTATCTTTCATGAGTTTGAGTAAGCTGTGCACCATTCTCATAAAAGTCTTTAATGGCTTAACCTTTATTTCTATATAAGATGTCATTGGCACCTTCTATATATGCATTGAGTTAGGTCCCTTTATGGCACCTTTCTCATGTCTTTTGGGTTTGGAGTAAGCCTTTGTGCACCATTCCTATAGGTTTGGAGTAAGCCCTTTGTGGCACCATTCCTACTTTCCATAGGATAGGAGCAAGCCCTTTGTGGCACCTTTACTATACATAGCTTGAGATGGGAGTAATCCCTTTATGGCATCTTTCTCATGTATTTTTGGGTTTGGAGTGTGCACCATTATATAGGTTTGGAGTAAGCCCTTCATGGCACATTCCTTTTCCATAGAGCAAGCCCTTTATGGCACCCCATACAAGCTTGATATGGGAGTAAACCCTTGTGCCACCTTTCTCATGTCTTTTGGGTTTGGTAAACCTTGTGCACCATTCCCATAGGTTTGGAGTAAGCCCCTTTGGCACCATTCCTACTTTCCATAGGATGGGAGTAAGCCCTTTGTGGAACCTTTCCTATACATAGCTTGAGATGGGAGTAAGCCCATTGTGGGACCTTTCTCATGTCTTTTTGGGTTTGGAGTAAGCCTTTGTGCACCATTCTCATAGGTTTGGAGTAAGCCTTTATGACACCATTCCTAATTTCCATAGGATAGGAGCAAGCCCTTTGTGGAACCTTTCTCATGTCTTTTTGGGTTTGGAGTAATCCTTTGTACACCATTTCCATAGGTTTGGAGTAAGCCCTTCATGGCACCATTCCTACTTTCCATAGGATAGGAACAAGCCCTTTGTGGCACCGTCTATAGCTGAGATGGGAGTAAGCCCTTTATGGGACCTTTCTCATGTCTTTTTTTTGTGAGTAAGCCTTGTGCACCGCTCCATAGGTTTGAGTTTGTGGCATTCCTACTTTCCATAGAGCAAGCCCTTTGTGACATTCTTCTACATATCTTGAGTTGGGAGCAAGCCTTTATGGCACCTTTCTCATGTCTTTTAGGTTTGGAGTAACCCTTTATGCACCATTCCCATAGATTTGGAGTAAGCCTTAATGGCACCATTCTTACTTTCATAGGTATGGAGCAAGCCTTTTATGGCACCATTCCTATTATGTACATGTTAGGATCAAGTCATCAAAGACCCCTTTCATGCCACTCAAGCTATTTAGGTTGGATCAAGTCTCTAAAGACCCTTCCTTAGCTAACCAAAAGTAAATCCCCTAGCTATCTTCCCTATTAAATGTCAAGTAGTATGGAGTTCCACATCGATCATTTCCAACTCTTTTCTCAATAGAGTAAGTCCAGTGCCCCATTATAGTGTGAGGTTTAGGATTAAGTCATCAAAAGACCCATTTTCTTCCACTCAAGTTATTTAGGTTGGATCAAGTCTCTAAAGACCCCTTCCTAATAGCTAACCAAATAAGAGTAAATCCCCTAGTGGTGTATTCACTGGTTAAAACATCAGGTACTTTGGAACAGGAGTAAGTGTCCACATTGGCATCCTTTCCAACTACTATTCTCAATTAAGAGTAAGTCCCTTGACGGTATCTTCTGTGAACATAGTGATTTCATTAGGACCAGACCATCCTTTGGGTCCATTCCTAATGACATTCCTGTTCATCCTAGAACTTAATGAAGTTAAATCCCTAAGAATGAATCATTCCAAGACAAGTATAGGCATACATATGCCTATCTTTCATAACAAATCCAAGCCACAATCAAAATCTTGGATTTGAATCCCAAGCCAGGCTTGATTAATTTGATCAACATGTGCAATGTATTCTAAATCCACTACACATATTGGGGTCCATTTGTTGACCTCATTTTTGGATGAGGTTAATTTGAACCTTGAAACTAGTAATTAAGATTTCCTAATTCAAATAGAACCTTAATTCAATGCTTAAGATGAAAATCAAGGAAATTTCATTAAATTCAAGTGGACACAACCCAAATGATTAATTTAGATTAACTCAAAGTAATTTCAATTAAATCAAATTAAAATGAATGAAAGAATCCAAACTCATTCCAATTAAATCAAATTGGTCACTTGAATTCAATTGGAACCAAACTTAACCCATTTAGGCCAAATAGGTTAAAATGAAATAAAATCCAAACTTCAATGGATCAATTAAATCTCAATCAATCAAGATGATTGAATTAAAATTTAAAAAAGGTTTAAACTAAAATCCAACACTTTAAATTAACTACTTGGTTTGGATTCAATCCAAGTCAAATGGAATCAAACCCAATCTCAAATCCTTTAGAGATTAATTTGGACAGCCATACATTAGTTAAGCACTATGTGATGATGCCATAAAATAATAAAATAAAAGAATGGAAAATGAAAATCAAAAGAATAAAAAAAGGAAAATGGGAAGAAGAAAAATGCAAACTCCCTTCTTCCCACCTCATCCCACTCCACCTCTTAAGCCACATCTTAAGAGAAGGCTGCCTTCAAGTGAAGATAGGCAATCAAACAACCAAGCAAGCTTCCAAGGATTCCTATCACTCTCGCCAACCAAAGAGAGGAAGAAAAATAGGAGAGGCTCACGTCCAAAGAGGTTTTCACACTTAGACCCTTCCATAAGACAAAACAACCATACCATCACCTTCTTCAGCCTAAAATAGGAAGAAACGAAACATCCCCTACTTCTTACACCGATAGAAGGCCAAAAAACTATCAAACACCTCAAAACCAAAATCCACGTTGGTCTAGGGACCACCCCTTCAAATAATCTTACAACCCATTTTTCTTCAAAGCTTTTGATTTTGGTGATAGAGAAGACTTGATCTCAAGTGAGATCTATAAAATGAGAGAATCATTCAACAATCATTGCAATTGAAATCATTGTTTTTGCTTGGGTCAGAATTAAAAACCTTCACCCACCCAGTAACGCTTGATTTGGACCCTTATGAAACCACGGGAGTGATCCAGACCATCCGATCTTTGATTGGACAGCCTAGAATTATCCTGCGTGGTGCCACTTTTGACATGGATGCCATGTAAATCCCATTGATCCGCCACATGTAACGCAGGCGCCACATCACACAAAAATTGTTAAAAATCAATTAAAAATTGATTAAAAATCACAAAAACTTCTGAAATTTATAGAAACATAAATACAGATAAAATAAATGCAAATAAAGGCTCTATGGATTCATCTTGATGAGAGGAATCCATAAAAATTAAAATCCATAATTTATTTTGGGTATTTTAGCCTTAATTTGGGTTTAATTTAAAATTATTAAGCCCTAATTACTTTGAAACCACAAATTCAATTAATTGGAAACTTTGGGGAAATCAAAATTAAGGTTAAAACACACCTTAGGTAAATTTTTCATAATTTATCTCACTGTATTTTGTGAAAAATAAAAATTTAAACCTTAAACCTCCAAAATTAATTAAATAAATTAATTTTAATGAAATAATTAATGGAATTGAATCAAACACCCTTAAATTAATCTAAAGAACCCTAATAAACATTAAAACACCCTTGAAATTTATTTGACCTTAATAATTCATAATTGGCTTAATTAACCAATTAAATGAATTAATTAAATCAAATAATTAATGAGGACTTAATTAAATCATAACAAATCAACCTGTTGTCGAAAAATTACAAATGAACCCTCATTGGAAACATATTCCAGAGGAGAATCAATGATAAATGAAATCTCTAAATAAACTTCATTAAATTAAGCTTAATTGAGGTTATAAACAAATCATTAAAATCTTAATTACACCGTAATTATAACACTAATCTATATGAAACTTCAGAAACATATAATTGGCCAGTTACCCCACTTGCCATAAAATTTCAAACCCAATTATTCTATAGATGTGAAATTATTGATTTTCTAATTTTCTAGACCAATATAAATTCAATAATAATTAAGAAAAATCATTAATCCATTGGATCATCAAATAAATTGAAGTAATCTCAATCAAAATTAGACATACTTTGGAAAAATTCTCTAAATATCCAAAGTCAAAGAAATTAATCAAATTTAAACTTAAAGCTTAAGAAAGTTAATAAACCATATTAAAAAGTAATTAAATGCTAAGTTCATAAATGCATAATTAAACAACTTGAATCAAAAAGAATTAAACTTTAATTGCAATACTCTAAGTTAACATGAATCAAACTAAATTAAATTAACATAACTAAACCTAACATCAATACAAGTAAATGAAATAAACTAAAGTCAAAGCATAAATCAAATTAAACCAAACAAAAGGAATGAATTAATTCAAATAAAATCAAATGAAACCAACATAAATTCAAACTAAATGAAATCAAAGGGATTAATTAAGATATTTAAGGATCTTAGTTAGACCTTTAGGATGAATCTTCATCCTAGAATGAAGATTTCATTTCATTAAGAATTATGATGTAGAATAGAATGAATTCCATCCAAAAATGGGATCTATTCTACTCTTCATTCTTAAAAATCTAAATATTATTTTAACCAAATAAAATGGAATAAAAAATGGAAATAAATTACTAAAGCATTTGAATTGAAGCCACACAAAGGTAAAATTTAAATAAATTCAAATCCTAAATTCGAATAAAAAAGCTTAGTAAAACCACACAAGCCCATCTTCTACACACACTAGATTATTTAGGTCATAGATTCTAGATTTAGGTTAGATCGTTCTATGATTTTCTTTTTAATTCTTTGTAATGTGTTGTGATATGTTGTGCTTCATATGTCTGTGTGGTGTTTTGCTTCAGACTGGATGTCTAGGCTTATTTTATCGTTAGACTGGATGGTAGGGCATTCTTTCTAGAATTAACTTTATCTTCTGTAGGGGACTGTGTTAAAGGTATCGCTATGATAAAGAAAATTATAAAATTATTGTTTGCTTGCAGGTGCTTAAAAATCCCTTAACATAGTTTATAGGATAGGTGGGCTTGGCAAGCAACTAATGCTAAGCCCATATGTTTGTAAAATATAATTATTGTGAACTATTTATATTTCCTAACATTTATTTTGTTGGGCTT
Source organism: Cymbidium sinense (assembly GCA_021442155.1). NCBI lineage: Eukaryota > Viridiplantae > Streptophyta > Magnoliopsida > Asparagales > Orchidaceae > Cymbidium > Cymbidium sinense. The sequence continues at coordinate 136,634,395 of CM038224.1, forward strand.
AAGATTTCTTTATGAATTTTAAAATGTAAATTTGTGCTTAGAATTAGGTTAAAATCTATGGGGTCTAGGATTAGTAGAAGGCGATCTAACAAGAGATATGGTGGTCCCCCTGGGGCGATGGATGTCCCTGAAGAAAGAGATTGTCTTGGAAAGAAGACCCATAGATTTAGACTTGTAGTTCGAGTTGTATAAGGCGACTTCACTATCCATTTTTTTCTTTCTTTTTGGGTGTATAATTTTTAAATTTGATTGGCTTGATTTATTTTGGGTGTGTAATAGAATCAACTTGCTTTTTAGGTTTCTTTCTGTACTATGTTCTTTCGTGAATGAATGCCTGGATGTAGGCTCATAGGAGAAAACTAAATTTTTTACCCAATTGAACTTAACCAATTGAAACATAAAATAAATACAACTCAAAACTTTATATAATTAAAGCCTTAGGCATAACATAAAATTAATTAGAAATAATTAGATTTGAAATCATGGAATCATCTTGTTTCCATTCCTTGAATTGGGCGACTTCACCCATTGTACATAAGGGGCATTTGTCCTCTGAGGATGACCACTTTCTTGGGAAAGCTTGGCTTCTATTATTGATTTGGCCCATACCCATTTCTAATTGCATGACATTAGGCATAAAATTCATACCCATGGCCTAAAATAAATCTTGAGTCAAAAATTTATAAAATTTAAAAAATATCATTAGTTAGATGCATCTTCATACCCTACATGATTCTAGGGATTAGGGAGTGAGTTTAGGTTCATAGATTCTTTTCTTAAAATTGCAACAACACAACCATCTTGCATTCATAAGACTTGACTTCCTAAATTTAATGTGTTCTTAGGTGGTGTTAGCTAGTAGTCCTCTCCAGGTGGGTTGTAAGTCCAGAAGAGTCAAGGATAGGCTAATTCTCTCAAGTGAGAGGAATAACCGATAATTTCCAATGATAGAACTAGGTCGAGCATCTAACATGCATTAGAAGCACCTGTAGACTAAGTTATGAAGCATCATATTCAAGAACAAGTCTTCAATCCTAGGTATTTCTGCAGTCTTATGCTACTAGAATCTATGTCCAAGATTTCTAAGAAAATGTCAATTTGAAACCTAAATTAAATTCTAAATTTAAAGCCCAATTATAGGATCGTTGAAATGCCTACTATGTATCCCAATGTCAATAAGTATTTCCTACTTCATCCCAATTGGCTTCTAAAATAACTCTCTCCAATTTAGACCGTTCCCTATTAAAATTTCCAAAATAATCAATCCTTCAAAAACCACCTTAGAAATAACAACTTATTTCTTTAATCGAGAGTATTCTTAAGAAGAGACCCTTCTTAAGATGTAATTACCTATAGGGGCTTTCCTTTATAAGGAACCATGAACCTAATTTAAAATAAACCTTGTTCTACCCTTCCATGCAGTTCAGGGAAAAAATTTTTGGTACACGAAAGACCCATTAGCCTTAGGAGTCTTTTATTGAAATGATTGAATCCATTATAGGATAACATGTTTATCTTCTGAGATAATATGTTTATTCCTTAATGTCATTTGATCATCTAAATAAACATTCTAAACTCTATGTGGTGTCATAATTTTTCTCCATAGAGATATTTTTTTGGTGACTCCGTTAAGGAGTGATTCCTCTCTCCATCTTTAGAAATAAGTGATTATTTCTATATATCGACAGTGTACTAGTGTCACTCACTGGTCAGCACTGCCTTTCTTTCCATTGGATACCTCTCCATTTCATTCTTGGTTGAGCCTATTCAACATCTTGAACTAAGGATCTAGAACTCTTCGTTTTCCACAGTTAAATGATTGGGTCCTTAAACCAAATCCCTAAATAAAGAAGAGAGAGATATAAATGAAAATCAAGTCATTTCTGTTAAGACCTAAAGCTAGTCAAGACATATTTGAAATCATTCCAATGTGGATAAGAAATGTTAAAATAAAAAAAGTTTGAAAATTACTTCAAAATTTGATAAGTAAATTTCAAGAATAAAATCTCAAAGTTAAAATTTGTCCTTGATCTTACTTTAGTTTTGTACTAAAGCTAAAGAGAATCAGGATAGGGTCCTTGAATGGTCACCCTTTGTTCTACATTCAAAGGTGTAAAACCTAAGAATGTAGAAAGGAGTTTCAAATCCTGAGAAAATCTAAATTTAAAGGAGGCATAGTTGTGCCTATTTCCCCTCACCACTATGATTGAAGCTTGAATTGCATTTAAAAAGAATCAACTCAAAAGAAAATAAAAAGAGGGATAAAAAAAATCATCCAATAGAATGCCTTATTGACCTTAGGCAGAGGTTGATTAAGGAATTGAATGTAAACCTTCTATCCTTATAGAAGAAAATTTTACATAAATGCATATCAGCTTCAATCTTAATTCATCTCCACATGTCCACTGGTATTGGAAAAACTCTACTACTTAAGGTGATTGGCCAATTCTAGGAAGTGACTTGGAGGAAACCACCCTCTTTTAGACCTTCTGAAACCTTAAGTTCTTAAGAGTTTAGGAGAGAGTCAAAAGAGGAAGATGACATGACATAAATAAAGATAAAGTGATATTCATTTTTTCTAATCAATAAAAGAAAAGATAGCAAAAGAGAATTCTAGCCTCTTGATAAATGAATGAAATTTAAATCTAATTTAAATCAATCTTCCTTAATGAGTCTCTCCCATTGAATGAAATGATATTCCGAATGGCTTTAATTAACTTTAAGCCAAATCATGAAAGAAAATAAATGAAGATTCTAATCATTCTAAAGAAATCATGACCTTATTTAAGGGGATATTTCTATCTTAGAGTGAAAGTATGAAGCTTCTATCTCTGGTTAGTTGATAGATAAATCACTTAGGATTTTGACACTAAAAGTGAATGAATAAAGCCATCTCCGTTCAAAAAACTAAGGCATTATATGCTTTCAATATAAAGTGAATCTAAGGAGAATCCTTTTCAATGTCTTATGACTCGCTTGATATTGTCATAATGTCTAGCATGGTGGTAAAAGATTTTATTGTAAGCTGAGATTACCTTTAATCTTGTATGTGCTATAAAATAATACAAGTCAAATTTGACTTTCTAATAGCACATCATTTGCCCTAGAGGGTCCTATTTTAAATGATGATCCTCTAAATGAATAGACCATGAGGTCTATTAATCCATTGAGGATAGAGTTAGACCTATCTTCCCTTCATATCAACAAGGGAAATTCTTGAAATTAAATTCAAAATGGTAGAGTTATACGACCTCAAATGACATTGAAAAGAAATCACAAATAAGTCAACTTCAAAATGTGATATCTTGCCCATCTTAGAGAAGTTGCTTGCAAAATCAAGCATCCTAATGCTCTATAAAAAAAATGAAATGAAATAAAAGAACTAAAAAAATGAAAAATAAATAAAAGTAAAGCAAGGCATAATATAATGTAATTTGCCTTACTTAACTTTAAGCAACTTATTGATATGGCATTCCACTATAAACAAGTTCTAAGGTTATCTCCTATGATGAAGATAGACTGCTAAGAACTTATCAACATCTTGGTCGATGAGGAAAATTCAAAAAAAGAAAATCTCCAAAATATATGTTGAACTGGGTGCATCACGCAACATCAAAGTGAAATTATATATGCCCAATTCTAATCATCCTTTGATAAGATGGTGCCGTATAAATTCAAACAAATAAAGAAAAACATTTTTAGTTTCATGAAAATTTAATCTTGAAAACTCAACCTAGAAAAAAAACTTAGTCTCAATCATATTGTTGATTGGAGACAAAAAGTCAAACATGAAAAAGAAACTTAGAAATTCATGAAACATCTTTAATACTCTTGGATGGTCCCATAAAAAATTAAAAAATTAAAAAAAAAAGAAAATTATTGATTATAGAAGGATGTTCATATTCATCTTAAATTGAAAGTGTTGAGTCTTTAGAAATATCATCAAGCTACTCCTAAATGACCTCAGTAAATATTTGATTCTAGTAGAAAAATTTTGACTTTAGAAGTGTAAAGTTTTCAAGAAAGTCATTTTGTAAATCTTAAATGACTCCACTAAATAATTTTAAATTTAGAAGTGTAACATCTTTAGAAAGTCATTTTACCAATCTTAAATGGAGTTACTAGATTTGTTGTTCCATGAGATGATGAAAAAGAAATTGAAGTGTTGGATCATATTATATGATCAACCCATCAAAATAAAGCTTTGAATCATATCAAAAATCAATCAATCAAATGTTGTATTTGGACAAAAAGTCAACCAATCAAAATAAAGCTTTGAATCATATCAAAAATCAATCAATCAAATGTTGTATTTGGACAAAAAGTCAAAAACATCTAATTTCCTAGTAAATCTTTTGGTGGAGACATTTCATAAAGAATGAATTGTTATGAAAAAATGAGTCATCCAATCTTCTAGTAAGTTTTGTAACTAGGAAAAATGTCTAATGTAACAATTCAATATATATATATATATATATATATATATATATATATATATATATATATATATATATATGTGTGTGTGTGTGTGTGTGTGTGTTATGAGATTGTTGAAAGAAAGAAAGAAAAGTAAAGGGATGAAAGGACTATATCCAAAAATGAAAGGATGGTGTCTAAAATTTCTAATTAAGTGGACATTTTGACTTTAAACTCCTCCACATCAAAATAAAGTGGTAGGGTTAGAAGTCAAAAATTTTCCCTAGCTAAACAAAAATAATCATATGCTTGATACTTTGTCTTCATTGCCTTTGCCATGATTGGGTGAGCTCGATTGGTAAGTTAAAAGGATAATCGATCTTCTTTTCCAGAGGTCCATTTCTTTTGTATGCCAAAGATTCTATTAAGTATACTATGATTCCATTGCAAGTGGCCTATAACCATAAATAAGAAAAGTTATGGAGCCATAGAGCCATTGCAAGTTGAAAAAGCTTAAGTAGTCAGCATCCTGACTTTCTCTTCAAAAGGCGCTTTAACATATTGCATGAATGTTGTTTAGATGTGCCTTGAGATTTATATAATCTTCAAGTTCAGGATGCACTCCTAGAATTTGAATAGGAATCCAATTCCATAATTTTTAAGCTGAAAGAAACAAATAAAACAAAATAAGATAAATTGATCTACATATGATATCAATAGTCTAACTCTTTAATGAGTCAGCTATTGATGACTTGATCAAGCTATCTTTTGACTTAACTCACCTCCTTTTAGTCCATGGCAAGCCTAGCCCACTTAGGGTGGGCTAGGTGGCTAGGTCAGACTCCAAAGTGGGTGAGTGAGGGCTACTAAGGGAAAATGAGGAGTGGACTTTACTATTAATGGATGGAATCCTATGTGGGGGGAGGATTCATAAAGGATTTACCTTGGATTTGGCTCTATTTGGGTTGGGGCTGATTTTGGGCTGACCCAAGATGGGTTTGGGTCAGGTTTGGTCAAGTTCCAAGGTCCCATGGGTTGGTTTCAAAGGATTTTGCTTAATTTGGGTCATTTAGGTCAATTAGGTCAATGTTGGGTTAGGCTGACTAATTGGTCAAATTGGATCAAACTAAGGCTTGGGTTAGGTTCAAATGATGATTTGAAGAGTTTTGGGCCAATTGGTTTCAATCAATTTGGCCTAGGTTTGATGTTGGCTCATTTGGATTCAAATGGGTGAAATGGGTCAAGTTGACAAATTTGACCAAATTGGTCAAATTGTCTTGGGTTGGGTGTTGGTTCAAGTTCAATTGGTTAAATTTAAAATTATTGTAAGCTTTGGTTTGAATCAATTTTGGTTTAATTTGGATTCTAGCCAATTAGACCCTTCAAGTTAATTTGGGCTATGTTAGCCAATTGAGTTCAATTAGACAAATTAGGTTCAATCATGGGCTTGGTCATGTTCAATAATCAATTTGGAATGAACTTGAGTAATTGGTTGTAATAAATTTTTGTTAGACCATGATCTGACCCATTTTGGCCTTTTAGGCCAATTTGGGTCAACATGGGTCAAATGGCCAATTGGTTTGGTTTGGCTCAATTAATGGTCAATCTATGTTCAATCATTGATTGTGGGTTGGTGTGAATCAATAGTTTTGATTGGTTTTGTGTATGGTGAGTTTTGGGTATTTTGGGTTTCATATGGGTTAAAGCTTGACTTAGTTTGACCCAATTCAAGGCAATTGATCATCCCAGGGTGATTAATGATCATGGTGTGAGGTTTGGATGGGATTGGTTCATTCCAATTTAGGTTGAATTAGAACTTGATTCAAATGGGTTCTTTAGGCCACTTTGGGTCAAGTGGACCTAAATGGGTTAAGTGACTTTGTTTGGGCTTGATTAAGGTTCAGTTGAATTTATATATGAGTTTAGGATTGAAATATAAATCCAACTGTAATCAATTTAGGCTATGATGGGTTTTGGTTCATTTGGAAATTTCAAGTTAAAAGGGCTAAGTTGGGCTTGACTTGGGTTGATTTCAATTTTTCTAGATGATTGTAGGTTTCATTTATATTTGGATAGATGATTGAATGAATGATTGATTCAAGAGAAAATCCACTAATTTTATTTTGATTTAGGTGAAGTTTGGCCAAGTTTAAGGAATTGGCTTAAAGGGTTTAAATTGGGTTTTGATTTGTTTTTGGCTATTTGAATGTATATTCAATTTATATTTGTGAATATAAATGAAAATATAAATGATTTATGAGAAAATAAATTGATTTTGGAGTGATTTGAAGGAAAATTTGACTAAGCTCATGGAGATAGGTCAAAAGGGCTTAAAAGGAAATTAATTTAGTTTGATTTAATTTTAATCATTAGAATGTTGGTTTCATTTATATTTGTGAATATAATTGAATATATAATTTATTTATGAGAAAATCAATTGATTTTAGGTTGATTTGGGTTAAGTTTGGCTAAGCTCATGGAGGTAGGTCCATATGGCTTAGCTTGGGATTTAATTGGATTTGGACTTAGTTTGATTTAGTTTTGATCATTTGAATTTGGATTTCATTTATATTTAGGAATCTAATTGATGAAATAATTGATTTATAAAGAAATCAATTGAGTTTGGTTTGGTTGGAAGGGGGTTTTGGCTAAGCTTATGAAAGTGGACCATATGGCTTAAGAAGGATTTTGGAGCTTGAATTTGATCATGGGTTTCAATCATTTAATTTAGAATTTAGATTTGGATTTGGTATTTGAATTGAATTTGAGGATTGGTTTGAGAAGGTGAACATTGGTTGTGTTTAGGCCACAGGATGGGCAAGTCTCCCTAAATCCCTAAGGCATGATCTACCCCTATGGCTAACCCTTCTAAGTCTCTAGGCTTAGGTTAAGTGTTCACATAATCACCAGAAGTGTCTTAAAATAATGAAACTCTTAGTGTCTATAAGAGTCCTAGATCTATGATGAGGGGGTTGAGAACTCACTCCAAAAGTGAGGTCAATAATGGATTGGAGCTTTTTGGAGAAAATGTGCATCTCGTGTGATCTTGATCGTAGATCCCCTCCAATTGATGTCGTGAAGGTGTGGGATCCTTTTGGAGTTGATCCGAGCTCGGGTAAGCTTAGATCAAGCGAGTAATGGTGGACAAACTCCATTCTCCCCCGCTTGCATGATGAAATATCACACACCGTCTATTTTGCGTGATCGAAATGGACGATCATGATTAGATCTGATAGTTTAATATGATTTAATCCTATTAAGCTACAGGATTAATCATAGATCAGATGATGAATGAGAAAGTGCATTCACTGCCGCCAGGTAGGCACTGAGTCAGATAAGTTTTAAGTAGTCAATCCCGTGGCACCACGTGGAAAGAGCGCCCTGTCAGCACGCCACATGGCGCCGATGAGATTAGGCTTTAATCAGGGCTAATTAATTAATTTTAATAACTTAAACTACAAAATTCATAATAAATCATAGAAAAATAAAAAAATACAAATAAATACATATTTTAAAGGTATTTCAGAGGTGAATTAATTAAAAATAATCTTAATTAATTTTTAATAGTAATTAAGGTTTAATTATAAGATTAATTAGCTTAATTACTCCTTAATTACTGGAGCAATTAATCCAAATTTTGTGGGTTAATTTAATGACATGACCTCTGCCTCCCATGATTTTCTTGAGATTTATTTCTCACTTACTTAGAAAAATTAACTAATTGAACCGTAATTACTCTTTCAAGTTAATTAATGATTAATTAATCTCATGAATAGTAACAAATTGCTTAATTGAGTTTATTAATCATTGCTCAACAGTAAATGAACTACGGAATAGGGTTGGGACCTCTTTCCTAACCTATTCCCCTAAGTTCATTTCACTTTTTCAAAAATGAAATTAATTAATTACATCACTTAATTAAATTGAAATCATAATCATATTAAACCTTAATTAATCAACTCTTTGGTAAACCTTTAGGTGTTCAATAACCTATAGATATCTTAAGAAAATTATGGTTAACCCACATGTGTGGGGAGGCCATAAGAGTACCCAATTAAGTTCCTTAACTTAATTAACCATTAATAGTGAACCAATTGCATTAGTCCCCTATTATTTCTTAGAATCATTGCTAATTTAATTTCAAATTCATGTGTATATAATGTTGGCTCATAATTATTTGGGTAATTATGTTAAGGTAATATAGGAAAGGGTTAATTAATGTATTCAACTCATATTACAACCTAATTAACTCATAAATCAACTTAATTATATTTCATTAAACCAAATTAATTAATAAACATGGGGATGGATTAGGATCAACAAACCTTTTATCACATCCTTAAATCAAATCAAAATATGAAATTAAAATGATATTAAGAAAGCTTTGATTTATATTAAATGACTTTATTTAATATGATTGTACTTAGAAATTAATTTGATTGAATGAAATCATGTGTTTATGTGTATTTATTCCTTTCCAATTATGTTGGATATTGTATGTCATTTGAAATCATGCATTCATCTTTTCAAAACTAATTAAATCAAATGACCTTCCTTTATGCAATCTTGCATGTGTTGGCTTAATTAAAATGTGTGACTATTTTCACTAATAAATTCAAAACTATTTTTTTAAAAGCTTATGAATCAATTACTTAGAGTGTTGATAGTTATGAATACACATAGGATTTGCACATGTTTATAGCTTAAGAATATTAGATACAGCTCTCTTTCTTATAATTCATATATTGATTTATATGAGTTTGAACAATAATGGGTATATAGTCTGGACATCCCAGGAATATCAGGCTTTAAGTAGCCGCAAAGAGGTCATTTGATTACCTCACTTCCATGGTTTAACAGAGGAACATACTCGTTTGGTTTCATTCTTATGTATTTTGATATTAGACTTTAGATAGAGCTTTAATTCATGTTCTTAAATGATTTAATTAAAGAAAATACAATCTTTGCATGATTCTTATCTTTATAGTTGTTTATACATTATATGTATTTAGGATAGCAAGTATTTAGTCTGGACATCCCGGGAATACGAGGCTTTAAGTAACCCCAAGGAGGTTATTTGATTACCTCGGTTCTTTAAACAAGCATTACTTGCTTACATCTTTTACACATGTGTAGGTATGCTTAATTAAAAGATGAAGATCCCCTTTTGTTACCAAAAAAATACATGCATTCATATTCTCTAAGTCATTAGCATGTGTGATATATAAATTACTCTCTTTTTCCCTTATATGTATATAGTATAGGCTTGGAATGTTAATAAGTCTATAGTTTGGACATCCTGGGAATATGAGGCTTTAGCTAGCCCCAAGGAAGTCATTTGATTACCTCGCATCCCTGGTTAACAATGACACATACTTATGTGATTCCTTCCATATATATTTTGGTATTAGAATTTGGATAGAGCTTTAATTTATATGGTTACATAATTCAACCACAACAAAATTATAAATTCCAAATATACACATCTGCATTCATCATTTAAATGTGCTAAAACATGTTGCATGTATAGATACTCTTAGGATTGAATCATATGCATGTTACATGTGATGGAAAGGAAGAATTGAACATAAGTCATGTGGTAATAGTTCAAATAGATTAAACTTAAGATGCCTTTCACATTAAATAATATTATTTAAAGTGAACCTAAACTTAAGATTAATTTAAACTGTGTAATAAGCCATTCATTAAAGAGAACTAAATCAAATTAAAATGCTTTAGAAAGTGGGTTAAGGTAGGGATGAAAGAGGGAAATCCTCTTTCTTCTCTTCATAGCACTTATATCCTAAGTGTAAATCATATGAAATAAAATAAAATATAAATTAAAATTTTGAAATCAACTAAACAACTTGAAGTAAAACCAACCTTTTATGTTAAATTAAATCCTTCCAAACTTATAAAATCATGACTATAATGACTAGTAGACATACCACACCAAGCCTTAACACACAATTACTAAGTCACCACTTCTATCGTTATGGTATATGTATGATGTATATTTTGTTTTATGATATAATATTTTAGACTAGATGTTAGGATGGTTAGGACCATGAATCCATTAGCCTAATCATATTTTCTCAATTGTGCTTAAGGAGCCAATAAATAAAATGCCTTCTAGGTGGGCTTAGTTACCTAATGCATGGTCTAAGAATATGTAAGCTTGGGATTATAGTAGCTAACACTTATTTTGTAAGTGTAGTTAGATTTATTTTTCATATGTGAATGTAATTTTGTAATAACAATTAGGATTAGTGCAATGGGTGATTAATGAGGATGGAATTTTTCTTGTGAAGGATGCCTTTGATGTAAGCATATCCAAATCAATAGAATGAAGAAAGAAGATATGAAGAAATGGAGGAAAGAAGACCCCTATAGCATTTAATACAATTATAATTATTCTTTCATATTCTGGGTTGAATAAGGGTAGAGCATGGCTACCCATCTTTTCTTTTAGAATACTGATCACATCACATTTTGTTCTTTTGTGAATTACAAAATTGATTGATGATTTGTTTAAATTATGCATTGATCTTTTCCATAGTTTCTTATGATTGATGCTTTAATGTATGACCGGATAATTCTAGGTAAAATAAATTTTCTATCCAACTAATCACTCATATTTAAATTTTAAATAACTCATAATATCACCATAAAGCCTAGGCATTCTTAAGGTAGTTAAAGATTTATTAACCAATGGTTCTATTTTACATCATGCATGCATTGAATCACTCTTGCAAAATGTCAATCATTCTTACACTGGGACCACTTGACCCATAAGAGCAACTCTGATGAGCTTCACCCTCTTTCTTCGATTTGGCCAATAATCTACTTCATCATGCATTTATTTAAAAAAAATTAAAGCCTTTGTCAAAATGATATGTCAAAATTTAAAAAAAATTAAAATGATTTTGACTGATCTAAGCCATTATTCATAAAACTCATGCTCTTCTTAAAGTTTAAGGACTTTATTCTCTTTCTAAATAAATAAGTAAACCATTCAAGTAAATTCATAATACCACATGGATTTAAATCATAGGAGGTGTTAAGTGTCACTGGAGTTATAAGTCTTATATTCTCTCTTGGAGGAAAATGTCCATGTGCTTGATTTAGGTCATGCTTTAGCTCATACTAACACTCCCTAGATTTAGGATCTGAGATTGTTATTTCCTTCGGGCTTCAAGAATAAATTCTCACTCTTAGGCATTTCTACAATCTTGTGTTGATGGATTATAAGCCTTAGTAATTTAATAAAATTCAACTCTTACAAATAAATCTCTTCACTTTCAAATGTAAAGCCTAATCAAGGTAGATTGAATGCTCAAAGCTTCTAGTAATTTTACTTCCTTCCTTTGGAGTCTAAAAATAAGTCTACTCCTAGAACTTACCCAATTGATTTTTTAAACATAATCAATCCTTTGATAGTCTAACCTTGAAATCTTTGGAGATAATAATTATTTACTATAATTGAGAGTATTCTTAGGGGATTTCATTCCCAAACATGTAATTAACTATGAAGGCTTGCCTCCATAGGGATCTTAAGAACCCTGTTTAATATAAACCTTGTTTTATTCATCCATGGAAAGTAGGGGAAAAATCTCTGGTATATTCAAAGACTCATCATGCTTGAGTCCTTATATGAAGGTCCATTGATGTCTCTATCTTTGAAAGTACCTAACCTCAAATGTCATACCATCATTTTAATAAGTACTACAATCATGTGTATCCCTCACATCCAAAAAAATAAACAATTAACATTCTATGGTTAATTCTAAGTCTCTAGACTTAAAGTGTTCAAATCTATAAGTGTCTTATGACCAGAAGTCTTGTCTAGAAGAATCATAAATCTAAAAGGAAGAGATTGAATCCTCACTCCAAAAGAGGTCAACAATGCACAAATAATCTTAACGTCAAGTTTAAAAATATTACTTAAAAAACACTTCAATATCAAGACGACAAACCTAATACAAGATGATGACTTAGATTCTAAATTGTTGAGGCTAGAATGTCTTAATTGGATTTGTTAAATTTTTCTAATGTGAGCATTCATGTTATCCATTAGAGGTGATAATATTTAAATTCATTTATCATTCTAAATTAAATTTTAAATTATGTATAATTTTGTTAATTTCTTATTTATGATTTAATTTTATAAAGGGAAGAAAGAGAGTTAACTCTCTTTAATCTCTAACCTAGGTTAATTTCTAAAGAATAGATTTTTGTGATTTTTGAACCTTCATAATAGAACATTCACAAATTTTAATTAATGCTATATTTAAATTTAACTTAATAAAATTTATCTAGATATGGAAGCACCTTAATGGTTAAATGAAGCTAAATCACTATCAAATGCATAAATTTTTATCACTTCAATTTCATCATCAATAATATTCTTGTGGTGAATTTTTATATTCTTCTTATCTTCATCTATCTTAAGAAAGATAAATGAAGACAAAAATAATATGCTTGTTTGGACACCACAGAGATATCAGTGATTGGGTATGGTATTGAGGAATGATATACTATCTCAAGAGACAGAAGTCACCATCTTGCAATGGACCTAATCACCTAATGAGGACTAAGGACTATGGGTCTTGGATGTTTCAGATTCTTTCCCTACTTTACATGAAAAGTAAAGTCTCATTAAGTTCCTGGAGGCAATCCCCCATAGTTAATTACATCTTAAGGAATGAGATTCCTTAAGAATACTCTCAATTAAGGTAAATGATCATTGTTTCCAAAGATTTTAAAGATAGAACTATCAACAATTTGGTTTATTTTTAGAAGATCAAAATGGGATTGATCAAAAGGAGGAAGTTATTATCAAGACCAAAAGGAGATAAGTAGCGGATGCTTATGATGCTAGGAAACCTAGCAAGCATCTCAAACTATCCTATGGTTGGGTTTTATATTTTTGATATTTGAAAAGAGTTAATTGTTTGAGTTGAATTTTTATTAGAAATCTATTACAAAACACAAGATCAAAATGTCTAAGAGGTGAATTTATGCTTAAAAAAGGAAGTAGCAACCTCTGAACCTAAATCTAGGGAGCTTTGGTGAGAGCCAAGGCATGACCTAAATCTAAGGTGAAAATGGGCATATGGTTTACCTCCACAAGAGAGGATAAACCACCCGACTGTTGGACTTACAACCGCCTGGGGTGGCCAACTAACCAACTCCTGATTTTAAATACATGCAAGTCATATGCTTTTGTAAGATAGCTAGGCGTTGTTTATTTAGAAAGAGACTAAGTCCTTAAACACATTCTAAGAGACTAGATCATGTATAGGAATGATTAATGACTTAATCTAATGCAAATTTTGTTAACTTTTATTTTCATTTTGGATAATTTATTTGACACGCTATGAGATTCATATGCCTAATGAGAAATTGGTTATGAGCCAAAATCAACAAGAAGGAGGTGTGTTTCCACCATGGCTCTCAAAGGTCAAGCCAAGTTCTCTGGCAAAGGTGGAAGCCCTCCATAAGCAAGAGTGAAGCAAGATGCTTTTTATGCATGATGTGAGACATACAACATCTAGCTAAGGGGTTGCTAAATCTTTTATCTTGATTTATAACCTAGGATTTAGGTGAGGTTATGAGTTGTTAATTTTAAATTTTAAGTTGATTAATTGGATAGAAAAATTATTTTTCCCTAAGAACCTAATCGCATCCAGGCCATTCATCAAAGGAAGAAACTAAGAAAAATATATCATCTTAATGCACAAGCTAAACAAACATCAAATAATTTTATAAAGCTTGTGCAAAAGAATAAGAGACCTTTGTGGTCGGGCTCCACTACACAAACCTGGAAAAAAATATGAGTAGTCAAGCTCTACCCTTATATAACCTGGATCACAAATGAATTAATTACAATAAAAAAGGAATTCATGTTATGAGGGTCTTCATTCTTCATTTCTTCATTTCTTTCTTTCTTTCTTCCTTCTTTCTTCTTTCTTTCTTTCCTTATTTTTGTTGGTTGGGATATAGTTACTCCATGGCTTCACATGGTGCATAAGACATAGTCTTATGACCAATGTTCATCCTAATCTCCCATAACATTCATTCCAAATCTTAATTACAAAATTACATGAAAAAGGGAAAGTAAATCTAACTAAACCTATAAAATAGAGATTAGCTAAACATACCACACAATCCCAAGCATGTATATGAAGAAATTGGACTTAGCACCCCACACATGGGTAACCAAGTCCACCTATCCTAATTTTGATTATTCTTAGGGGTATAAGCAACCTACACAGCAAAAGCATTTATTATTTTTATTACAGTGCTCCTTAAGCACAATCCCATGCAGAAGATGATGGTTAGACTAAGATCATCCTATCATCCAGTCTACGCACATACACCCTAACAACCAGCATAAAACATTACATCATAAAACAAAATTAAGCATCAAACCATGCAACCTCTAACATAGAAATGGTGACTTAGCTAATGTAATGTGCCATTTAAGGCTTGTGGCATATCTTAGCTAGGCTTTAAGGTTGAAGTTTTCCAAGTGTGAAGGATTCAACTTAGAGGATGGTTTCATTTAAGTGATTTAGTTGATTTATTAATTTTATTTGATGATTTTATTTGGTTTGAATGAACCTGCACTTAATTACTATGTTATAAAGAGAAGAAAAGAGAAGAGAACTTCTCATCTCTACCTAAGTAATTTCTAAGATATTCAGTGATTTTTCTTTAGTGAATGTTTTATTATGTGTTTTAATTAATCCTAAGTTTAGATTTACTCTAAATAAACCTATTCAATAAGAAAGACATTTTAACATTAATCAAGGTGAATTATTATCACAAAATACACAACCATTTATTTCTTTCCAACATGTGTATCATGTGTATGAATAAATCCTAAGCAGATCTATACATTCAAATGCAAGCTTTAGCACACCTTAATGATGAATGCAAAGAGATGTTGTTTAGGAAAATTTTGGATATTTCATGATGCATGATTTTATTAAGTAGAAAAGAGAGGGATTCTTTTATCCATTAATCAAATGCTTATTTATATGTATGAAAGACATAAGTGAGTACAATATCATTACTTTCTACACCAAGGGTATAAGGTACAAGACCTTCTTAAGGCTACTTAAAGCCTCACTAGCCCAGGATGTCTAGACTAATATAGCACTTTTCTTAAATACATGTGCATGTACAAAAAGAAAATAAATGGATGAAGAATCATTCAAAAGATTTTTGTTTATTTGTTTACTTTTGGTTGTTTAATTTATATGTGTAATGTGAGGATCCTTCTTAGGTCATAACATAGGAGTGCATAGGAATATATTTAAGCAAGTGTTATGTTATTTTCAAATGAAATATACACTTTGCAAATCCTATACAAACCCATGTTAAGAAAAGAGAAGAAAATCATATAACACATTTTAAACTATAACCACATGCAAGCTTATAAATATTTATAAGTAGCATAGCTTCATTTATAATCTTTGATTTGTAGGTTTTGAAAATAGTTTTTGATTTAATAGTGATAATAGCCACTCATATTCTTAGTTTAACCAAAACATGCAATTTGGCATACAGTTAACATTTCATTTATTTTAATTTTTCAAAAGATATGAATGCATGATTTCATATGTCATACAACATTTAGCATGCTTGGAAAGAAATAAAGTGATGTAAGCATGTAACTTCATTCCCCCTAATTAATTCCTAAATACAATCCTATGAAATAAGACCATTAAAAAGAATCAACATTTCTTAAAGAGATTTTTATTTTTGTTTTGAGTTTGATTTAGGAAATGTTAAAGAGTTTGCTGGTCCTAACCTATTTCCCCCATGTGTGAATTGATTTAGTTTAATTTTAGAACCATTAGATTGATTTTTTTTTTTTTAGGTTAAGGTGTGAAATAAGTCCATTAATTACCCCTTACCTACACCACTTTAAAATAATTAACCTAAGAATTATGTGCCAACATATGATATGCAACTACATAGAATTTAAATCAGCAATGCACCTAGGAAAGAAAGGGGCCTAATGCAATTGGCTCACAATTACTGATTAATTGCTAAAGGGTTTAATTAAGTACTTTCATAACCTTCCCACATAGTGAGTTGGAAATGATTTCCTTAAACTTACCTTTTGAACAACACCCAAGGATCTACCCAAAGAAGAGATTGATTAATCATTGATTTTGAAAGTTTGATTAAGCTAATTAAGTAGGTCATTAGTTGATTAATCCTTAATTATGTTTGGATTAAGGAATAAAGGGGTTTAGGGAATAACTTAAGGAAAATACACCAAACCCATTCCATAAATCTCCTAATTACTTAAATAATGTTTAATTATCTTAATTAAGTGATTCAAACCAATGCTCATGTTTAATTATTCTAATTAAGAGGGTGATTAGGGATTCATTAATTATTTTCTCTAATTAACTCATTAATAAATTCCAAGAAAATGAGGGGAGGCAGAAGTCATCCCACTAAACATGCCTGAGAAGTTTGGAATTAATTAATTAAATAATTAAAGAATATTTAGGATTATTAAGTTCTTAAATAAACCCTAATAAAGTAAAATTCACTATTCAAAATCAATTAAAAATAATTTTATATTATTCCTCACTGAATTATCTTTAAAATGAGCTCTCATTTATATTTTTCTGATTTTTCTACATTTAATTATGGATTTATGAAGTTTTTATGATTAAGGGATAACTAAATAACCCTAATTCATATAACTAACCGCTAGCCATGGCCATTATGGCACGCTTTCCATTTGGACGGATTGGTTATTTAAGTTGTCAAATCAAATAAAGTTGTGATTCAACCCACACCATCTAGAAGCAAGGAGAAGAATATCCAACAGTTGAATTTCAATGGGATTACAATTCCCTTTACAAAAGGACCAAGGATTTTTCTACTTAAGCTCAATTTTGAGTCATACCTCATTGGAGGCTAGCACCGGTGCTTCCAATGATTAAGGTAGCTTTATCTAGTAGAGATGAAGCCCTGTTGAAGGTTTCAAGCTTTGAGATGAAGTGGATCTTCCAATTAATCAAAGCTCCCTTCAATGGCTTGCGGCTTTGGTCTAGGTCCTCCTTGTTATGGCTTGGATGCTTGGAAAATGCTTTGGGTGAGCTCGACTTGCCTCCTTGATGGTGCTTGCAAAGTGAATTGGACTTTAGTTGAATATTGAATAAGTTGGAATCCTCCCTCACCTCCCCTATTTTTTGGCTTAAGAAAAATTGAGAAAGGGAAATTGGAATGATCTTAGGAATGCTTGGAGAAGCTTGGAGAAGCTCTGTCTAGGTTCCTAAGTCTCAATAGAATGCAAGGAAGATGAATTGAGTGGAAATGAGGGGGAGTATATCTCCCCCTACTTGGATCGGACGGTCGTAGCTTATTTTTCCATTTTGATTAAATTTCCATAATTGAATAGGTTGTTTTGGTTGTTATGAGCTCCATGTGGTTCGATTTTGGTAGAGGAGTTGTAGTGTGGAGTTGCATTTGTGTTAAATGAGTGTGGGAGGTGATCCATGTGGAGAATTTTGAGTGGAGTGGTCAGTTTTGGCCTTGGGTTGGGTTTAGCTGACCCAAACCCATTAGGTCATGTGCAGCACCTCCCTTGGTGTCCAAATGGTCGACTAGGAGGATTCCAAGTGGTCTTGACTTAGAATATGATCAAATTACAAGTGAATTTGATCATAGGTTATCCTTTGACCTAGGAGAAAAATGGTCATTTGGCTTTGATTTTGATTTGGGTAGATTTGATATGATTGAAAATTGGATTGTGCCAATTTTCAATGAATTTGGAGTTTATTTGATATGATTTGGCTCAAGTTGAACTATTTAGGTTAAAATGGGTCAACTTGGGTCAATTTGACCAATTCATCAAATTGGGTCAAACCATAGGTTAGATCAATTTCAAATGATCATTTAGAGTGGTTTGGTATCATTGGTTTGATTCAATTTGATTTATATTTGGTTTTGGTTCATTTGAGTTCACTTAGCTCAAATGGGTCAAGTTGACCAATTTGACCCATTTGACCCAATTAAGTTAGGTCATGGATTGGTTTATACTTGGTTGATCATTTGAAATGTTTTGCAAACCTTAGTTTCAAACAATTTTGGTTTGTTTAAGTTTCAAGTTGATTTGACCTTTTAAGTCAAGTTGGGTTCATGGTCAATTGGGCTAGGTTGGGTCTAGTTGGCTAATTGAGGCTTTGGTTAAGTTCAACAAGTGATTTAGAATGAATTTGGCCCATTGGTTGCAATCAATTTGGCTTAGATCAAGATTTGACACATTTTGACCTTTTAGGTCAACATGGGTCAAGTGGCCAATTGGGCTAGGTTTGGCTCAAATGATGACTTGGTCAAGTCCAATCATTGATCATGAATTGGTTTAGATCAATGGTTTCAATCAATTTGGCCTATGGTGAGTTTTGGCTAGTTTAAGTTTGATTTGGGCTAAGTGTTGACTTTGTCAAAGGCTAGGTTTGACCCAATTTAAGTGATAGATCATCTTATGATGATTGATGCTCGCAATGTGAGGCTTAGATGGGCTTAGTTTGATCCAATTTGGGTAGGATAAGAATTTGGCTCAAAAAAGGTGTTTTAGGTCACTTTGGGTCAAGTGAGCCTAAGTGGGTCAATTGACTTGATCAAGGCATGATTCAAGTTTTATTGAACTCACATATGAACTTATGATTGAATTATAAATCAATTTGCAAGTGATTTGGAGTCAATTGGGATTTAATTCATTTGATAATTTCAAGTTCAAAGGATGAACATGGGTTTGATTTTGGTTTGAGTTTTGAATTTAGTTTTGGTTTGATGATTGAAGTTTATGATTGAATTTGGTTTGTGATTGAAGGATTGATTGTTTGAAGAGAAAATCCAAATGCTTGGATTGATTTGAGTTAGATTTGGTTAAGTTCAAGAATTTGACTTGAAATAGTTTAAGTTGGATTTTGATTAGATTTAGATATGAGTTTTGAATTGTTTTTGGTTATTTGAATTTATATTTCATTTATATTTGTGAATATAAATGAGACTATAAATGGGTTATAAAAAATCTTTTGAATTTGAAGTGATTTGGATTTGATTTGAAGGAGTTCAAGGATTTATTGTGAAAGAGTTTAGGTATGATTTAGGTTAGATTTGGGTTTGAATTTTGAATTTATTTATGATTACTTGAATTTATATTTCATTTATATTTGTGAATATAAATGAAAATATAAATGGGTTATGAGAAAATATTTTTAATTTGAAGAGATTTGGATTTGATTTAGGCTAAGTCCATAAGATGAAATCAAAATGGCTTATGAAAGGTTTTGAATTTAGCATTGATAATGGATTTCAATTACTTGAGATTTGATTCATGATTTGAGTTTTGGAATTGATTTATGATTTGAGAAAATCAACTTAGTTGGAATTGATTTAAGATTTTATTTGGAATTGATTTGAACTAGAAGTTGGTTCAAATTTGAAGTTAATTTGAATTTGAAGTTGATTTGAATTTGAAGTTGGTTTGAATTTGGAGTTTGTTTGAATTTGAGGTTTGACTTGAAAGAAGGAAGTAAGGATTTAGTTCAAGCTATAGGGTTGGCAAGTTTTCCTAACACCCCTAAGGCATAACCTCTTCCTATGGCTAAATCTTCTAAGTCTCTAGGGTTAGGTTAAGTGTTCACCTAATCACTAGAAGTGTCTTAAGACTAAGGAACTCTTAATATCTAAAAGGAGTCTTATGTCTAAGATGGAGAAGTTGAAAGCTCACTCTAAAAGTGAGGTCAACAATTTTCATTTGATTTTTTTATTTTTTGTTTTAATTTAATACATATTTTATACACTTGATATATGACATGCATGAATTTGATAGCAAAAGGTTTTATTTCATATTTGAAAACATATACACATGTATAAGAAACTATGCAAGTATGTTATGTTATTAAATTAGGGAAGTGAGAATATCTAAGATTTTCTTGGGGCTACTTAAAGCCTCATATTCTTGGGATGTCTTGAATATATACATGCCAATTCAAATACATATACACACATGTATAAATTCAATGATGAAAACATGAAAAGTTGCAAGTTATTATCTTTTAATTATGAAAATATAAGTTAACTCAATCTTTATGTTTCCTCATTTATAACAAATGTTTAAAGTACTAAGCTAGGATTCAAATCACTTCATTAATAATTATCACATAATTTTAAAATAAGTTACAATTTATTAATGATAATAGTCACATCATATATTTATACTTATCCAACTCATGCAATTAAATACAACGTATCCTTTTGAATTTAAAACATGTATATATGGAACATGTTGTTGTGTTTAGTTTTAGATGTGGGATACCATGCAGATCAAAGGGGGTACTTATTGAAGTGATCGGGTATGGCATTGAGGTATGATGTACTATCACAAAAGTTAGAGGCATCACCCTACAATAGGCCTAATCACCTAATAAGGACTCCTAAGGCATGATGGGTCTTCAAATATACCAGAGATTTTTACCCTGCTTTACATGGATGAATAAAGTAGGGTTTATATTAAACTAGGTTCTTAAGTTTTCTATGGAGGCAAGCTTCCATACTTAATTATATCTTAAAGAATGAAATTCCCTAAGAATACTCTCAATTAAAGTAGACAATTATTATCTCTAAATATTTTAAGGTAAGACTATCAAAGGATTGGTTATATTTGGAAAATCAATTGGGAAAGTTCAAGGAGAAGACTTATTTTTTGAATCCAAAGGAAATAAGTATGGAATGCTCATGATACTAGTAAGCCTAGTGAGCATTTTAATTTATCTTATAATTGGGCTTTATATATTTGAAAGTGAAGAGATTTATTTATTCGGGTTGAATTTTTATTAGATTCTTAGGGCTTATAATCCATCAATACAAGATTGTGAAAATGCCTAAAAGGTGAGAATTTATGCTTGTAGCCCAAAGGAAATAGCTACCTCAGATCCTAAATCTAGGGAGCTTTAGTGAGAGCTAAAGCGCAACCTAAATCTAAGCAAAAAGTGGACAAAATGATTTACCTCCATAAGAGAAGATAAATCATCTGACTTTTTGACATATAATCACCTAGAGTGGCCGCCAGCTAACACCTTTTATGCTTTAAATCCACATGGTCCGATTAAATGAATTTGCAAGATAGTTGGGTTATTATTTATTTAAAAAGAGACTAAAGTCCTAAACCCACTCCCTAAGAGACTAGAGCATGAGTGGTATGAGCAATGACTTAGTCTAATGAAAAATCTTTTCAAATTTTATTTAATTTTTAACACTTCATTGGACAAAGGCTATAGGATTCTTTATGGCTAAATGCATGATGACATAAATTTGTTGGCTAAATCAATAGGGAAGGGGTATTTTCCAACACAAGGGATGCCCTCACAGGTCAAGCATTCCCTTATCATCATGCAAGGATGGAAATCCCCTATTTTTAAGAGCAAAATAATATGCATGCATGATGTGAGACATACAACATTTAGCTAAGGGATAGTTAAATCTTTTAATTATCTTATTTAGATCTTAGGCTTTATGATGAGGTTATGAATTATTTTAAAATTTAGTTATGAGTGATTAGTTGGGGTAGAAAATTTAATTTTATTCTAAGAGCCTAACGCATCCAGCCAACATTCAAACATCAATTATGATGAAACTAAAAAAAGCATGTCCTTTTTAATGCACAAACTAAACAAATTATCAAACATTTTTTTATAAACTAGTGCAAAAGAACAAAAGGGTAATGTAATCGGGTACCGTCGTACAACCCAAAAAGAAAAAATATGGGCAGCCGAGCTCTACTCTTATATAACCTGAAATATGAAAGAATAATTATAATTGTATTAAATGTTATGGGGTCTCCTTTCCTTCATTACTTCATGTCTTCTTTCTTCCTTCTCTTGATTTGGATGTGCTTGCTTAAAAGGCATCACTAGCACCCTAGGACAAAGCCTTCTGGCTACTGCTCATCCTAATCCTCCATAGCACTAATCCTAATTCCTGTTACAAAATTACATTTATATAAGAAAACGTAAATGTAACTACACCTGCAAAATAGATGTTAGCTAAACACGCATGCAATCCCAAGCAGTCATATGTATAATTTGTACTTAACACCCTGCACATGGGTAACCAAGCCCACCTGTCCTAACTTGGATTATGCTTAAGAGTTTAAGCAACCTGTAAAGAGAGCATTCAAATTTATTTTTAAGCACCCCTTAAGCATAATCCCCTATAGAAAATATGTCGGCTAATCCTATCATCCTACAAGCATACACCCTAACATCTAGTATAAAATAATACATCATAAAATAAAACATACTACACCATCCTAACTTAGAGCTAGAAGTGGTGACTGAATCCTAATGTGTGTGTTAAGACTTTGTGTGGTATGTCTTACTAAGCATTAGAGTTACAATTTTCTAAGCATAGAAGAATTTAATTTAACATAAAAGTTAGTTCCACTTCAAGTTGTTTAGTTGATTTGTGAATTTTAACTTATATTTTGTTTTGTTTGATATGATTTACACCTAGCAACTAAGTGTTATGAAGAGAGGAAAGAGGATTTCTCTCTCTCATCCATACCTTAATCCATATATAAAGCATGTTAATTTGATTTAATTTTCTTTAGTGAATGGCTTATTGTACATTATAAATTAATCTTAAGTTTAGGTTCACTTTAAATAACCTTATTTAACATGAAAGGCTTCTTAAGATTAATCCAATTGAATCACTAATATATGACACATATTAAATCATTTCTTTCCATAAAAATATCGTGCATAAGATATAATCCTAAGTGCATCTATACATGCAACATGCTTTAGCACACTTAAATGATGATGAATGTGTATGCTTGGAATTTTATTTTTATTAAATTATATGAATATATAAATCAAAGCTCTATCCAAATTCTAATACCAAAATATATAAGGATGGAATAACATAAGTATGTGTCATTGTTAACCAAGGAAGTGAGATAATCAAATGACCTCCTTGGGGCTAACTAAAGCCTCATATTTTCGAGATGTCCAGACTATATACTTACTGACATTTTAAATTTATGTAAATTTATACATGAAATAAGTAAAAGAGAACGTTAATTTATACAAATCACATGTGCAAGTGACTTAGGTGAATGTAAATGTATGTATTTTTGGTAATTAAAGGAGATTTTCATCCCTTTAATTAAGTATACCTACACATGTGTAAAAGATGTAAGCAAGTATGTGCCGTTGTTAAACTTGGGAAATGAGATAAATCAAATGACCTCCTTGGGGCTAACTAAAGTCTCATATTCCCAGGATGTTCAGACTAAACACTTGTTATCTTAAATACATATGAACCTATACACAACTATAAAGATGATAATCAGGAAAATATTGTATTTTCTTTAATTAAATTATTTAGTCATATGAATTAAAGCTTTATATAAATTCTAATATCAAAATACATAGGAATGAAACCAAATGAGTACGTGTCATTGTTAAACCAGGGAATTGAGGTAATCAAATGACCTCCTTGGGGCTAACTAAAGTTTCATATTCTCGGGATGTCCAGACTATATACCCATTGCTATTCAAACTCATGTAAATCTATATATTAATTATAAGAGAGAGAGCTTCATTTAATATGCTTAAGCTATAAACACATGCAAATTCTATGTGTATTCATAATTATCAACACTGTAAGTATTATAATTGATTCATAAGCTTTAGTAAATAGTTTTAAATTTATTAGTGATAATAGCCACACATATATTTAATTAAGCCAACACATGCAAGCTTACATAAAGGAAATTCATTTGATTTATTTAAATTTGAAATCATGAATGTATGGAATCAAATGACATACAATATTTAATGTGCTTGGAAAGGAATAATTGAATATAAACACATGATTCATTTAATTAAACTAATTCCTAAGGACAATCACATTAAATAAAATCATTTAAAGAAAACCATAGTACCTTTATTAATTTTGATTTTTAGATTAAACTTATAGAGGAAGAGATCTCATCAATTGTTGTTATAAACCCCTTGCCCACATTGGTTGTTTGATGTGGTTTAAGAAGAGGGAATTAAGTTGATCTTATGAGTTAGTTAGCTTATGGTATGCATTAAATACATTAATTAACCTTTTCCTATGGTACCTTAATATAATTATTCAAACAATAATGAGCCAACATGATATGCATATGAATTGAAAATTAAACTAGCAATGGTCCTAAGGAATAAAAGGGGCCTAATTGGCTACAATTAATGGTTAATTAAGGAACTTAATTAGTTTATTCCCACACATGTGGATTAACCATAATTTCTAAATATTTTAGGTTATTAAACACTAAAGATCTACCCATGATTTAATTAATTAAGTTTGATGTGATTGTTTTTAAGTTAATTAATTAAACCTTTAATCCCGAATTATTAATTCCTTTAAATGAATAACATAGGAAAAGATTAAGAAAGGGGTATTAAACCCATTCCCTGTGCCCATTTATGTCAATCATTAGCATTTAATTAATTATTTCTTTATTATTTGAGAGGTTAATTAGACAAATTAAGAGAATGATTATAGCTTAGATAGTTAATTACCCTAATTAACTAAATAATAAATTTCAAAAAAATTATAGGAGGCAGAGGTCATCCCATTGAACTAACCCACAAAGTTTGGGATTAATTACTTGAGTACTTAAGGAGTACTTAAGCTAATTAAGTTTTCAATTAAACCCAAATTAAGCCTTTATTAATGTTCAAAATTAATTAGAATTCATTTTAAATGATTCTCCTCTGAAATACCTTTAAAATGAATATTTATTTATATTTTTTTATTTTTATTACGATTTGTTATAAATTTTGGAAGATTCGGCCACTAAAAAAGATTAATTAGCCTAGTTCTATCCCATAGCCACGCGACCGATGTGACTTCTTTTCACATGGTTCCATGAGATTATCGCTAAACACATCGACTCCGCGTGGTTTATGACGGCTTTCATCTCTACCTTCCAATCTCGGATCGAATAGAGCATATCAATCCTGCTATTTCTTAAGGATTTAATCAGATTATTCTACCGGATCTAATCACAATTGTCCATTCTGATCATATGGAATAGATGGTGCGTGATCTGTCATCACACGAGTGACAAAGGATAGACATCGTCCACCATTCCTCGCTCAATCCGAGCTCAATTGAGTTTGGATAAACTCCAAATGGATCTCACACCTTTGCGCAAACGATTTAAAGGGATCTAATAGCTAAGATCACATGGCATTAAACTTTCCTTCAAAAAGCTCCAACTAAAATCATTCAAAGCTCGATTTTAATGGAATTACCTCACTGGAGCTCAAGACCGGTGAATTGATTGAGAAGCTTCTAGGAGATGAATCCCTATTGAGTAGCAATTTGATCAATTCCTTGCCATTCACTTAGAAGACCATGAACCAATGATTTGGAGGTTGAAGTTGATCAAATCGCATGTCTGGTGGTCGGAGGGCCCGAGAGGTGATTCGTTCTTGCTCAATGAGGTGTGGGGATGGTGTGTGTGGAGTTATTTTGGGTTTGGTGAAGAAATAGGGAAGTTGGACTGAGTGAAGAATTGCCCTATTTCAAGTTGAAGGAGGCAGGGGAGCTTGGGGAAGCTTGAAACGAGAATTGCCTCTGCTAGGGATCGAGGATTGATGCCTCAGATGGATCGAATTGAGGGGTATACCCCTCCTCCCTATTGGACAAAGGTAGATTTGTTTGGTTTTAATGGCTATCCACCATGCAGTTCGTGGGTGGCAAATCATCTAGTGGCTCGATTTGAATGGCTAAGGGTAAGTGAGTGGCTACCAAGATGGGATGGAGGTTGTCCTTGGGTTTCAAATGTGCCATTGGGGGAGGTGAGGTGAGTTCACTTCCCCATGAGTCATGGCTGACCCAACCACCCCTTGGGTCAGGTTGAGCAATGTCCTAGGTGCCTAGGTGGACCATTGGAGAGTGCCAAGTGGCCAAATAATGAAAATGACCACTTACATGGGTGATTTATCTCATGTGATACAATGATCATTTTAGAATTGAATTTGATTTGGGCACATTTTAAATGAGTTAAAAGAGGGTCAACCCAAATTTTAAGTGATTTGGAGTTAATTTGATTAGGTTTGGCTCAATTTGGCTCAAATGGGTCATATTGGATTAGGTTGGGTCAAGTTAACCAATTGGTCAAATTGTGTCAAACCAAGGGTTGGGTCGAGTAATGTTTTAGTTCAATTAGTTTTGCTTAGTTTGGCTTAGATTTGTTTGAGTTCATTTGGGTCAAATGGGTCAAGTTGACCAATTCACCAATTGGACAATTGGTCTAGTGTTGGTTTGGGTTTAGTTGACCAATTCAAGATGATTGTAGGCTTTGGTTTCAATTAATTTTGATTTTGTTTTGATGTAGGCCAATTTGATCCATTAGGTCAATTTGGGCTAAGTGGGTCAATTGGGTTCAGTTATGTTTTTGGGCAAGTTCAACAATCAAGTTGGAATGAACTTGAGTCATTTATTGCAATCAATTTGGTTTATATTTTGATTTGACCCAATTTGGCCTTTTAGGTCAATTTGGGTCAACTTGGGTCAAGAGGGCCAATTGGGTTTGGTTTGGCTCAACTGAAGTTCAAGTCATGTTCAAATATTTATTTTGAGTTGGTATGAATCATTGGTTTCAATTTATGTGATTTAGGTTGTAATTTGGCTAGTTTGGATTTATATGGGTTAAGAGGGTTGACTTGGTGAAAGGACTAAGTTGACTTGGTTTGACCTAATTTAAGACAATTGATCAACTTAGGGTGATCAACAATCATGATGGGAGGTCTTGCTTGGCTTGGTTCAATCCAATTTGGGTTGAATTAAAGTTTGGTTCCAATGGGTCTTTTAGGTCACTTTTGGTCAAGTGAACCTAAGTGGGTCAATTGACTTGATTTTGGGTTGAATTGGATTTAGTTGAGTTTATATATGGGTTTAGGATTGATATATAAATTCAATTGTAGTTGATTTGGGTTTGGATGAGTTTTGGTTCATTTAGATATTTCAAGTCAAAATGGCTAAGTTGAGTTTGACTTGGGTGGATTTTGGTTTGGCTTGATGATTGTAAATTTCATTTATATTTATGAACATGACTGAAGGTGTGATTGATTCATGAGAAGATTAATTGAATTTGGAGTTTGGAGTGAAGGAATTTAGCTAAGTCCATGGGGTTGGATCATGTGGCTTAGGAAGGGATTGATTTAGTTTGATTTAGTTTTGATGATTTAATTGTATATTTAATTATATTTGTAGAAATGATTGAAGATATGATTGATTTATGAGAAAATAAATTGAGTTTGAAGTGATTTAAAGACAAATTTGGCTAAGCTCATATAGCTAGGTCATGGGGCTTAGAGAAGGGTTTGATTTAGTTTGATTTGATTTAAATGTATATTTGATTTATATTTGTAGAGATGATTGAAGATATGATTGATTTAAGAAAAATTAATGAGTTTGGGTTGATTTGAATGGAGATTTGGCTAAGTTCATGGAATTAGATCATGGCATAGGGATTTGGTTTAGATTTGATATTTAGTTTTAGTATGATTGTAGATTTTGGAAAACTAATTTGATTGTAGAATTGATATAGAAGAAAATCAATTGAGTTAGGATTAGTTTGAGGATTTCAATAATTTGATTTAGATTTGGATTTTGATTTGGATTTGATATGAATTGAATTTAGTCATGGTTTAAGAAGGTGAACATAGGTTGGGTTTAATTCATGGGATAGGTAGATCAACTTAATCCCTAAGGCATAACCTAATCCTATGATTAACCTTTCTAGGTCTCTAGGCATAGCTTAAGTGTTCACCTAATTTTTAGATGTATTTTATGTCTAAGGAAGTCTTAATGTTTAGAAGACTCCTAAATCTAAAATGGGGAGATTGAGAACTCACTCCAAAAGTGAGGTCAATAAAAGGACCCCCAATAGGTGTGGTGTAACTGACAAGGCACACCACAAGTATTAGCATTGATCAAAATGATCAACAATGTCAAAAAGATTACAAGCATTGATAGAAATGATCTATACCTGAACATAAGATGTAGATAGAATCACAACCTTAGTACAATGCAACTCAACTCATGCTACGGGCATGGGAGAGCTAGAAGGATTTGATGAGAATTCCATGTCAAGGACATAGAGGGAGATCCACTAAGGGATCACACATGCATTGGAGATGACATGTGAGAGGTTTATGTCAAGGGCATAGGAGGAGGAAATCCAACAAGGATTGGATATATGAACCTTCCACTAGGGAAGTAGGTTCGAGCTATCCTCTAAGGATATGGATTTGAGTTTGATTTCATTGATTTGTTTGGGGGTGTATCCGCTGGGAAATACATGGATTTGAATTTGATTTTAAATATGATTATTTGTTTGTCTATTTTATTATGGACTCCACTAGGGGAGGAATGTGGTTTGGCTCCACTAGGGAGATTGGAATTGGATTTGATTTAATTTTTTTTAAAGGGGTATCCACTGGGGATAAGAGTTTGATTGAATTTATCTAATTTATTTTATTAGCTTCGCTAAGGAGAGATGGGTTTGTATTGTTTCAAGCTGAACTCCATTAGGAAAGTTGGTTTAATTTATTTAAATTTAGAGATGGACCCTAGCGGTGTGCGATGGACCCGCTAAGAAGGAGCTATATGGGCCTTGGCCTATCCTAGATTTACAAATCCAAAGGGGTAGTCTATCGGCTATCGGGTAGAGCTAACCAACCTAAGGGTTGCCTTTTGGTGTGCAATGGCTATGCTAAGAAGAAAGTATAGCAGACTTACATCTTTTAAAGCGAGGAACAACCGTTAGGGTGATATGTTGGATGCACAACAAATTAAACCACTAGAGACATGAGTGAGTGCGGACTTATGTCAACTCAAAAGTAGTCAGAGTTAATTTTATCTAAATTTCAATTAATTTGATATGGTTTGTTTGAATGAATTTAATTTGATTTAATTGATGGACACTATCAGTGTCCGATGGATCCACTAAGAAGGAGCTATATCGTCCTTGGCCTATCTCATATTTTCAAGTCCAAAGGGATAGTCTATCGGCCGCGGAGTAGAGTTAACTAACCTAAGGGTTTCCTTTCAGTGTACAACGGTTGTGCTAGGAAGAAAGTGTAGCAGACTTATATCTTCCAAAGTGAGGAACAACCACTGGGGTGATCTATTAGTTGTACAATAAATTGAACCCAACCAAGGGCAACTATAGATAGAGTGTCGCTAGGGACTTATGTTGACTCAAAAGTAGTCACA
Organism: Cymbidium sinense; assembly: GCA_021442155.1. Classification (NCBI taxonomy): domain Eukaryota; kingdom Viridiplantae; phylum Streptophyta; class Magnoliopsida; order Asparagales; family Orchidaceae; genus Cymbidium; species Cymbidium sinense. The sequence goes on from CM038224.1 coordinate 136,664,137, forward strand.
CGATTCCTATATGGAGTCTCGTTGGCATAGCCCTAAAGATAGATATCTGCTTGGGAAAGGTGCTATTGGGGGTGTTCTTTTAATCCACAAGCAAAAATATATATTTTATTTATATGTTTACATGGAACCTATTGGTGTGCAAGGGAGCACACTGAGAAGGGGCTATATCGGCCTCAACCTATCTTAGATTTACTGGACTAAGGGAGAATCTGCATATTCGTAATACAAAGTCCCCAACTATAGGGGGTGGTTACTAGGAAAGGGGAATTGTCCAATATAGTAGTAACCCAGGTAGTGTCTAGATGGGGTCGTATGGACATGATCCAAATAGAGTGCTCACAGGGGAGGTACTATTAGGGGCATTATCTTGATCCATGAAAATAAATCCTATAAGTGTATAGTGGTCAACTCAAGGAGAAAGCATAGCAAACTGCCATGAGTGGTGTATTTACTGGGTGGGTCACTATCAGCATAGCGAGAACTAACTATTGACCTCATTTTTGGAAGAGGTCATTTTAGCAATGAGAAGGTCTCAAGTACAAATAAGGATTTCCTAATTCACTATTCAAGTTACTATGCTTAGTAGCTTAGGAAATGTAATTTAAGCTAAATCTAATCTACATGATTTGATGCAAAACCAAATCAAATATCCAACATAAATTAAATCAAGTGAATCAATGCAAATAAAATGAAAATTCAAAGTCAAACCTAAAGTCAACTCTAGTCAACCTAGAATTGACTTGAGTGGGCCACTTAGTCAAAAAGTCAACCCACTAAATTTGACTAAATTAAATCACCAAAAATATTTTAAATAATCAAATGAATATGTGTGATCACAATAACAAAGGAATTTGAGTCCATGGAGGCCTAGATTAGGTAAATTAAATCCCTTAAATCAAAATAACCAAAATAAGCCACATTGAACTCAAATTCAAGAAAAATCAAAATAACTCTAAATTTATTGTCCTAAATCATATGGGGATGGTGATGGGACATAACCTAACTCCCTTTTTAGTGTAGTTAGGTCAAATGGGTCATTTGACCCATAAGAAATTATGTTTAATTCACTTAACCCAATTTGGGTTAAGTAAGTAAACAAGATAAAAGAGATAAGAAAATATCAAACCACTTCCAACCAAATCACATGTGATAGGAGTGACACTTCCTTAAACCATTCTAATGAAGGTTTACATCCCTAATCAAGCTACTTAGACTGTTCTTGCATTATTGCAAAAAATCCAAATATGGAAAACTAATGCAAGCAAAGGAATTGGAGAAGTCAAATTCCTTCTCCCTTCTTCCCATTGCTTCACATAAGACAGTTGTGGGATAGAAAAGGAGTGCACTAGCTAGCTTCCAAGGTCCTCCATTAGCAAAACTGACCAAGGAATAGCTAGGAAAAAGCAATATAACTCTCGGCCATATAGGAAAACCCACAGAGAGACTTTGCCATGGAAAATTGAACACACACGCACACCTTCACACATCAAAACTAAACCTAAACAAAATTTTACCCCTCCCCCCAAGTGTCCTTAATCACTATAAACCATCAAAACTAAAAATAGAAATCAAGGGTTTGTCCAGGGAGCAATCCGTAAGGAATTAACCTAATTCCTTTGACAAGCAAGCTCAGTTCAATCATATAAAGTTCTAGGATCAATTGCAAGGCCAATCGTCCAATGAATCGAGGTATGCCATTGTTGACCTTAAGCTTTTTCTTAGGAAATTTAGTTATGGTCAGTTTAATATGAAATGCAATCTTCAGGTTGATCCAACTGTATAAAATCATAGGATTTCTTTCCACGATCATGTAACACTTGAAATCGTGTGATTTTGTTACCTATATTAAAATATACAAAAATACTATCAATCCTCGCCCCACAGAATTGAAAAGACAATCTGTGCCATCCATCTGTATTTGGATCGAACAACCTAGATCTAGGTAGGCCACAGGATTGATTTCACCCTGTAGGAACCACGGGATCGATCTGGACCACCCAATTTTTGATCGAATGGTTCGTGATTCGATTTTGAACTGCCGCGCGTACCATGTGAACCAACCCGTGAACTACATGACAAAGGAACATGCCACATGACACGGATCCGCGGGGACCCCCCACTTAAAAACCATTAAATAGCGATTTAAATAATTTAAAAATGCAGAAAACTTCTAAAAATCATATAAAATCAAATATAAATTAGAAAATTACAAATAAAAGCTTTATGGATTTGTGTTGATGAGAGGAATCCATAGAAATTAAAATCCCCAATTTTATTGGGTAATTTTCCCTTAATTTTGGTTTAATTAAAAAATATTAAACCCTAATTACTCTCAAATTAATAGTCCAATTAATTTAAAACTTTCAAAAAAAAAATGAAATTAAGCATAAAATACACCTTAGGTGAATTTTTGAAGATTTAATTCTCTGAATTTAAAAGAAATTAAAATTTCATATGCTTAACCTTTTAATTAATTAAATTAATTAACCTTAAATGAAATAATTAATAAATATTAATCTAACAACCTTAAATTAACATAATAAATATTAATGAACATTAGAACACCAATTAAACTTAATTTAACCTATCTGAACCTAATAAATCATTAATTAACTTAATTAGGTAATTAAAATAATTAAATAATTAAATTAAATAACTTGAACTTAATTAAATCATAATAAATCAACCAGTTAACTAAAAATTATGAATAAACCCTCATTGGAAAGGTATTTCATTGAAGAATAAGTGAAAAAAAATCCCTTAATGAATCTTAATAAATTAGGCTTAATTTAGGTTTTAATAAAATAATTAAAATCTTAATTATACCCTAATTACATTTCTAATCAAGCTGAAACTTTGGGGATATAAAATTGGCATGTAACCCTACTTGAAATATTTCAAGTTCAAATCTGGATTAGAGTTTTTAAATTTCTAAATCCTAGGTCAATGTTAATCAAATATTAAGGAAATTAATTAACCTATTAAATAAAGTGGTAATTCAATCTCAAAACATTAGAAACTATTTTAAAACTTTTCTAAATATCCTAAGTCAATTAAAGTAATCAAATCTTATGTTAAAAAAACCTTAGGTTAATAAAACTATTAATTAACTTAAACCTTAACCTTTGAATCAATAAAATTTAATGAAACCACTCATCTCAATAAATTTAAATAATGAATCTAAAACCTTGGTTAATCAAATCGATCAAGTAATTAACCTAAGTACTTTAGGTTAAGAATAATTTATGAACAAACCTAAGGTATTAATTCATATTAATGGACTTAAACCTTAAGCTTATAAATCCATGATTTAATAACTTAAGTTAAATTGAATGAAATCAAACTTTAATCTAAACTCTTTAAATTAACATAAGCCAAATCAAATGAAATCCATATAACTAAATTCAAAATGAAATAAATCAAATAAATTAAATCAAACAAAGCAATTCAAACAAATGAAATAACATAAATCAAATCCAAACATAAATAACATCAAAATGATTAATTAAGATAGTTAGGGATATTAGTTAGACTTTTGGAAATCACATTAGGATTTAGGATGTGGAATAAAGTGAGTTTCACCTAAAAATGAAATTCATTCTATTTCTCATTCTTGAAAACTTAAATATTACTTTAACCAAATAAAATGAACATAAAAAAGGGAAATTAAATCATTAAACCATTTGAATTGAAACCAACCAATGGTAAAAATTAAACTAATTCAAACCTCAAATTTAAACTTGAACTTAAAGGAGCCTAAGACTTACCACACAAACCCCACTTCTACACACATTTTACTTAGGTCATGGACTCTAGATCTAGGTTAGATCATTCTGATTTTATTTTAATCTCCTGATATGTTGTGTGTTTCACTGTGGTGTATTTTTTAGACCGATGCCTAGGCTTATTTGTTCGTTTAGACCGGATGTTGGTGTTCTTTCTAGATTTAACACTATTTTTGTGGGATGTGTTAAAGGGATCAATAAATAAATCATAAAATTGTTGTTTTTGTGTGAAAATCCTTAACATAGTCCATAGATGTGGGCTTGGCAAGAAACTAATGCTAAGCCTATATGTGAAATATACACTTTTGTGTTATGTATTTCTAACATCAATTTTGCATGGCTTAGATTTTTTTTGAATTTTAAATGTAAATTTGAGCTTAGAATTAGGATCTATGGGGATTACAGATTAACCCAAACCAGAGATGGTGGTGGTTCCGTGGAGCCGATGGATGTCCTCAAGAAGGAGACTTTCCGGAAAGAAGACCCATAGATCTAAACTTGTAGTTCTAGGTGTTGTATAGAACTCGTTGCACATTTTTCTTTCTTCTATATGCATCTACCAGATTGGCCTTTTTCTTATTTAATTTAATTTGGCTTGATTTATTTTGGGTGCGCAATAGAAACAACATGCTTTTTCTAGGTTTCTTTCTATGCTATGTTTGTGCCGTGATGTATGCCTGGAGATAGGCTCATAGGATAAACTAAATTTTCTACCCAACTTAACCAATTTAAACATAAAAATAAATACAACTCATAATCTTCATTGAAAGCCTAGGTATTAAAGCAAGATAAAATATGTAGTAACCCCTTAGATGGTTGTTTTAACATCATGCATAAATCATATTATTTCACTCTTGATTAATGGCTTCCATCTTTGCCGTGAGAACTCTTGAGAGCCTATGATGGAAGAACACCTTCTTCTATTCGATTTTATAACCTTTTTTCTAATTGCATGCATTAGAATAAATTGTATTCCTGACCTAAATGAATCTTGAGTCAAAATTTATAAAATTTGAAAAATATACATTAGTTATGCATCATCATGCCCCTACATAATCTTAGGGATTAGAGTGAGTCTAGGTTCATAGATTTCTTTCCTAAAATGCAAACACCATCTTGCATTCATATGACTTGACTTCATGAATTTAAAATATGCTTAGGTAAATTCCCAGTTGTAAGTCCGAAGAGTGGATAGGTTGGTTCCCTCAAGTGAGAAAAATGACCAATGTTTCCCAAGGATAGAACTAGGTCGAGCATCTAACATGTGTCAGAAGCACTTGTAGACTAGGTTCTGAAGCATCCTTTTAGGAATAAGTCTTAAACCCTAGGTATTTCTGCAGTCTTATGCTACTAGAATCTAAGCCCTAGATTTCTAAGAAAATGATAACTTGAAATCTAAAACTAAATCCCAAATTTGAAGCCCAATCATAGATAGATGAAATGTCACCATCCCAAGATAGACATTTCATCCTTTTCTCATTTGAATCTTAAAAAATAACTCTCCGCTTTGACCTCTCCCCAAATTTCCAAAATCAATCCTTTGAAAGCTACCTTAGTAATCTTTAGGAATAACCACTTATTTCTTTAATCAAGAGTATTCTTAGGAAGAGACCCTTCCTAAGATGTAATTAACTATAAAGGCTTGCCTTTATAGGGAATCATGATCTCAGGATAAAATAAACCCTATTCTACTTTTCAATGTTGTTCAGGGGAAAATAGTACACGAAAGACCCATTAGCCTTAGGAGTCTTTTATTGAAATGATCGAATCCATTATAGGAAAGCATGTTTATCTTTCTAGATAATATGCTTATTTCTTAATGCCGTATGTGGTCATCTAAATAAAATATTCCTAAACTCTATGTGGTGTCATTTCTTTTCTCTATTCCAGAGAAAATACTAACATATTTTTTGGTGACTCTGTTGGGGAGTGGTTCCTCTCTCCATCTTTAAAAATAGATGGTTATTTTTATATATCAGCAGTTAACTAGTGTAAATCACTGGTCATGATTGTCTTTCTTTCCATTGGATACTTCTCCATTTCATCCTTGGTTGAATTTATCCAACATCTAGAAATAAAATTTGAAAGGAAATAAAAACAAAAGAGAGAGAGAGAAAATCTTGGCCATATTATTGGCTAAAATATCTTGATGGGTCAAAAACCTATTTTGACCATATTTTGGCTATTTTATATTTTTAATAAAATTAAATTTTATTTCTAAAATAGGATTAAGATCTTTGCTACCACTTCGGCATTAGCTTTTGGACAAGTCACTTACCTGATGGTTCCATCATCAAATTTGGGGTCAGATTTAAAAACCTCAACATTACTACCAATGAAGTGACTCTTGCTCCTATTACTGAGGCAACTCTAAAAAATAAGGAGCCTATTCTGGAATTTTCTAGTCTTTCTTTTTCTGACCCTATTGGGGATAGGATGCTTACTAGCTAGACTGTTGAAAAGGTCCAGCAGGGACCTATTCAAAAGAAATCAAAGTTGTTCACTTTAGAGGCATTCCCTGCTCTAGTTCCCTTTAGAACCTTTGAAGTAGGTTCCACCTCTAAAACATCTGAAATGACCAAAAGTCAGAAGAAAAATAGAGGGAGGAGACTGTGGGGATAGCTCTGGGGGAGAGAAGGTAGAGATATGCTGACATGGAGCTAGCTATGAAAGGGATAGATATACTTTTTCACACTTCCCACTCTTGGTGGTGAAGTAGATTCTACCCTATGTCTGTTGCCCTAGAGGAGGAGGATGTGATGAGGATTGCTAGTTCTCCACCCCATCCTTTCATCTATCCTAAAAGTAAAAGCTTTAAGCAGGTAAATAGGGAATCCCAAGGTCAACTTCACCAAACCTTACACAAGATTCCTAGATCTTCTTCCTACACTAAAGAAGATCTATTGAGAGCCATGAAGCATCAGGCTTCTCAAAATTTAGCTAGAGAACTATCAGGAAGACCTGCCACCTTCTTTCACCAAAAGGAAGGGAAGGCGATCATGTTTGATAGGAGAAAACCTTCTTACCCTATGCTTATAATATCAGGGCGATATTCTCATCCTGTGCACTCACTTACATGGCATAGAGATCAATCTATTAGGTCAAAAAATGATAGGACCTATCCTAAGAAAAAGAATAAAAGGATTTATATTAGGAAAGTTCCTTCTACTTCTGAGCATAGGATTCCTTCACCACCCTTACCTTCTTCTCCTTTAGAGAGATCTTTTCTTAGGCCCAGTTCAAATTAGCCTTTATTCACATCACCAGTGCCTCAGGCTGAGGTACATTCATTAGATGTTCCCAGTAAGGGAATGGATTCTTCTCATCCTTCTCTTTATGTCGGAAATTAGATGATCACTTTGGCTGAGCCTTCATTGAGAGTATCCATACATCTGGGAATATGAATGAATCATCTAAATTAAGGCCAATAGATATTGGTGAACCAACATATGTCATCTTAGATAGTAATGGTGTTCCACTCTCTTTATTCAAAGCGGAGGTGGAAAACATCATTAAAGAAGATGAAGAAAATGAAAAATAGAAAACAAGCTCTGAATATTTTGATCATGAGCAAGATGACCTATTAGATGATGATTTAGGGATGCCAATAGCACATATCTACATGATTGACACCAGATCATCTAAAAAAGAGCAAGAAGATACATAAGAAGACCCTGCTTTAGCTTTAAACTACCAGCTTATCCTTCAGCTTCAAAAGAAGGATGTGTAGATTGATTCTATGAGTTAGAAGATGGAGGAGATGATTGCTACCATGTAATCACTCCATATGATTCCATCTCCTTCTGCCATCGAAGCCTTGATTCATTGCATCCTATTGATGATTTGAGATCTGATTTGGAAGAGTACCGGCAGGATTCAAAACCTGCAGTTATAGTACCTTCCAACACTTAACTAAAGATATTGGTACAACAACAAGTGAAGGAAGCATTTGCAAAAACTCAGAGCACAACCCTGACTCCAAAGGGTAGACCATACCCTGGGGAGTTTGATTCCATTCTTTATCCAAAGGGTTTATGTCCCCATCTTTTAAAGTATTTGACGGGACTAGAAATCCCAAGCAAGATTTGCTCACTACAAGGTTGTAATGTCAGAGGGAGTGATGCTCTTTTATTTAGACAGTTTGTTAGCAGCTTGAGTGGAGTTACTTTCGACTAGTATGCAGATATGCCAAATAATTCAGTACACATTTTCACTGAATTGGAAGAGATGTTTATGAAGAGATTCATAGGTGTTCAGCATCATGTTACTATATGAGTGTTGGTTAAAAATTCCTATATGTTGTCACCTTCAAATCTGTGGAGAGAAAGAAAAGTAAGATCCGCATATGTACTTATTCAGGTGATCGAGTACATCATCAAAGAAATAGTGTACCATCTTAAAAGATAGAAGCCACTACCCTTTAATGGACTTAATCATTTCAATAAGGACTCCTAAGGATGATGGGTCTGCATATGTACTAGAGATTCTTCCCCTGCTTTATATGAAAAAGTAAAGTGAGGTTTATTTTAAACGAGGTTCATTAAGTTCCCCACAGGGGCAAGCACCCATAGTTAATTACATCCTAAGGAATGGGGATTCTTTAGGAAAACCCTCGATTAAGATAAATGTTCATTGTCTTTGAAGATTTCAATAGGAAGGACTATCAATCGATTGATTTATTTTTGAAGATCAATGAGATTTATCAAAGAGAGGGAGCTATTATCGAAGCCAAAAAGAAGATAAGTAGGAGATGCCCACGATGCTAGGAAACCTAGCGAGCAATCTCAAACTATCTTATAGTTGGGCTTTACATTTTTGAAATTTATTTAGTTTGTTTAAGTTAAATTTTTCATTAGAAATTTAGGACTTATGATTCCTTAACACAAGATTAAGGAAATGCCCAAGAGGTGAAAAATTATGCTTATGGCCCACAGGGAGAAGCAATCTCAAAACCTAGATTAGGGAGCTTTAGGCGAAAAGCACAACCTAAATCTGAGGTAAAAATTGGTTTGCCTCCACAAGAGAGGACAAACCACCCGACAACTTGGACTTACAATCACTTGGGGGTGGCCGCCAACTAACTCCTCCTACGATTTAAAATATATGTAGACAAGTCATTATACTTATGCAAGATAGCTAGGCTTATTTATTTAGAAAGCGAGTAAGTCCTTAGACTCACTCCATAAAGAGAATAGATCATGTAAGGGGACATGCTTCAAATGACCTAAATCTAATGCAATTCAAATTTTATTTTATTTTTATTTTTGGACAATTATTTTGACTCAGGCTGATAGGATTCATATGAGTAATGCATGAGAAATAAGGTTATTGGACAACATCAACGAGAAGGTAGGAGGTGAGTTTTCACCATGGCTCTCAAAGGTCAAGCCAAGTTTCTCTGGCAAAGGTGGAAGCCCTCCAATCAAGAGTGAAATAAGATGCATTTGTGCATGATATTATAAAAGAAATGCTCATCCAACTAAGGGGTTGATAATTCTTTTATCTTGATTTTAAACCTAAGCTTTAGGTAAGGTTATGAGTTATTTAATTTTAATTTTAAGTTATTAAGTTGGGTAAAAGATTTATTTTTCCCTAAAGAGCCTAATCCACATCCAGGCCATACATAAATCAATGAAGAAAATAGGAAAAGCATGTCACTTAATGCAAAAGCTAAATAAATCATTAACAAATTTATAAAGCTAATCGTAAAAAGAATAAAAGGTCGTTGTGGTCCGGCCCCACCATACAAACCCAAAAATATCAAATGTGGGTAACCGAGCTTTACCCTTATACCATCCAGATTACAAATGAATTAAATTACAATTTTCAAGCTTTATCTCTTCTTTCTTCTTTCTTCTTTCTCCTTTTCTTCATTATTCTTTGGTTCTTTCTTTTAGATGGTTAGAAGGTAGATGCTTTAAAGCTTCACATGGTACATAAGATAGGATCTTATGACCGATGCTCATCCTAATCCCCATAACAATCATTCCAAAATCCTAATTGTACAAATTTACATGAAAGGAAAAGTGGAAATCTAACTAACACCAGCAAAACAAAAGTTAGCTAAAACAAATCACATAAATCCTAAGCATTTATATTGAACTTATCAGCCCACACATGGGTGACTAAGTCCACATGGCCTATTGGATTATGCTTAGGGGTATAAAGCACCTGCAAGCAAAGCATTTATATTTTTATTTATGATAGCACTCTTAAGCACAATCCTCTGTAGAAAAGAATAGTTAGACTGAATGGCCCAGCAATACGTAAAGCATACACCTAACATCTAGTCTAAAACATAAATCAAAAAATAAAATAAACATCAAACCATGCACCTACCTAACCTAAGCTAGAAGTGGTGACTTAGGCAATGTGTGTGTGTGCTTTGAAGGTTTTGTGGTATGCTTAGCTATATCTTTAGGTTAAATTTTCTAAGTGTGAAGAACATATTCAACTTAGGAGGGTTTCATTTAAGTTGTTTAAATTTTTTGGGTTGATTTTATTTCATGTTTTGATTTGGTTAAGTGGATCTACAATTAATTACTAAGTTATGAAGAGAGGGAAAGAGAGAGCTTCTCTTTCCTTCCTAACAGTAATTTCTAAAGTAGATTCACATTTTAGTTTATTTAGGTGAATGTTTTGATTAAATATTTTAATTAATCCTAAGTTTAGATAAACTCTAAACAAACCTATTCAAAAGAAAGGCATTTAAGATTAAATAAAATGAATCAAAATTCACATATAACACACATTACTTCATTTCTTTCCCAACATATATAACATGCATATGGATGGACCCTAAGCATATCTATACATACAAATGAGAGTATTTAACACACTTTATGATGCATGCTAAGTAATCCATTTAAAGAAATTTAGAAGTTTAATATGCATGATTTTCCTTAAGTAGAAAAGGTTTCTTTATCCAAATTTTCACATACACATGAAAGTAAGAAAGGCATAAGTGAGTACAACGTCATTGTTAACCCAGGTGTAAGGTACAACACCTACTTAGGGCTACTTAAACCCTACCTAACCTGTCAGACTAATATACACTTTCCTTAAATACAAACATGTGTATAAAAGAAATGAAATGGAAAGAAGAAATGCAAAAGTTGTATTAATGGATTCATTTTATTTATGCAATTTATATATGCAAGTGTAGGTAACCCTTCTTAAGTGATAGCATAGAGATGAATAGGATATGGAATTAGTGAGTGTTGGGTTCTTTTCAAATGAACCATATACTCACCAAATTCTATTCAAAATTATGCTAACAAAAGAGAAAGGAAACCAATGCTAAGCATACCTTTATATTCTTTCACATGCAAACTCATAATTAAATATAAGTAGCACTTTTTTAGATTTGATATTTGATTTTATATGTTTTTTTAAAATAATTTGAATTTAGTAGTGATAATAGCCACTCATATTTCTACTTTAGCCAACACATGCAAATTTGACATAAAGTAAACAATTTCATTTTAAAATTTGAATTTGAAAAATATGAATGCATGAAACCATATGACATACAAATTTAACATGTTGGGGAAAGACTCAAAGCAATGAAAGCATGTAAACAAACTCACTTCACTTAAATCCTAAAGACATTCTTATGGAATAAGAAAGTTTAAAATAAATCAAAGAATTCAAATATAATTTTTTGTTTAGTTTGAAGTTTGATTTAATTTTGAAAAGGTGAGTTGAGTTTGCTTCCTAACCCATTCCCACATGTGTTTGATATTTTTTGTTTTTTTAGATAATTAAATCCATTTTTATGTATTAGGTTAAGGTATGAATTAAGTAACTTAATTAAACCTTACTTACACACACCTTAGAATAATTAACCAAATAATTATGAGCCAATGAGATGACATAAAACACAAGGAATTTAAATTTATGCACCTAATAAGAAAAAAGGCCTAATGCAATTTGGCTCAATTAAAGGTTAATTAAGCTAAGGGGTTTAGCTTAAGTAATTTCAAAACACCCTTTCACACATATGAATTGGGTTTTGATTTCCTTAATTGAACTTAGGCTATTAAACACCTAAGCATCTACCCAAAGTAGATTAATTAAGTTATGGAACTTTTAGAATTTTAGAAATTAATTAAGGGATAATTGAATTAACCCTTAATTAGAGGAGATTAAGGAGAAAAGGGGTTTAGGGAATAGCTTAACAAATGCCCCAAAATTATTCCTAAACCTATCTACTGGATCTAACCTTAATCAACTAATCAGGATTAAAACCTAATCACACCTTAATTATCCTTAATTACATAAGGAGGGTAATTAAGAAATTCATATGCAATTCTTCTATTCAAATCAATAAATCCCAAGAAAATTAGGAGAAGTCATCCCTAAATATACCCAAAGTTTAGGATTAATCAGAGGCTTAATTAAAAGGTAATTAGTAAAATAAAATTTCTAATAAAATCTGCAATCAGAGAAACTTATAATTCAAAACCCATTGAAATTAATTTTAGAATATTTTAGGTTGAATTATCTTTCCATTGAATTTTATCTTATATTTGTTTGAATTTTATAGAGAGAGTTATGAATTTTAGAAGATCCCTAGATTAATTAGCATTTTTATTAATTCCCTAACTAATTCTCCTGCTCACGGCGCAACGCGTGGTGGCGGCGGTCAACGCGCTTTACATGCATCACGCCATGAGGGATTCACTTAAATATCAAATCCAGAAAGGTGGCTGGCGGTGGATGCAATTTGATCTCTATCGTCCGATCAAAGATCAGATGACCAGAGATCTCCCCACAATTTTAAAATGGATATAACGAAATCTAAACATGAGAATTAGCTCAGTCGTCCATCCAAAATGCGTGGATGGACGGTTGAGATCTCTCAAGTTCTTCTTCCCTTGATCAACAGAGACCATCCATGATCAGGGAAGATCCAGCTCGATTGAGCTCGATTCAAAAAACCCACATCTAAATCAAGGATTGGCACATCCAATGGTTGGATTCCATGATTGAAAATTTCTTTCACAAGACCAACACCTCCTTTTAAGTGGTCAAAATTCCATACCTCGTTGAGGTGATCTTCGATTCCTTGGAAGCTTAGGTGTTGAGCCGAGTGTTGGAAGATTAAGCTCTTGAGGTTGAGTGGATTGCTATGGACCAACTCCTCCCCTTTGCATCCTTGATCCAATTCAACTCTTCCTTGCTGTGGGAACTCCAATGGATGCTTGGGTGCACTCGACATAGCTCCTTGATGAAGTATGCAAGGAATTGTGGAAATTGAGTATGGAGAAAGTTAGCTCTTCTTTCCTCCTATTTTCACTTCAAAATGAGGATAGGAAAATGGCTAGGCTCATTTACTCTCTTTAATACTCAATCGAATGTGGAATTGATGGATTTGAATTCATTTAGGGAGAGTATATCTCCTCCTTGAAGGATCGAACGGCTGCAAGCCATTATGTCATTTTGATCTAATTGATCATAATGGAAAGGCTGTTTGAACTGTTATGAGTGTGCACATGGTCGGTTTGAGGAAGTGGATTGCCACCCATGTGCTTGAATTGAGAGTGGGAGTTTGAATTTGGAGTTTTGACCCATGGGATCAAGTTTGGTCTAGGGGCCAATTGGGTTGACCCAAACCCATTGGGTTGGTGCACCACTTCTCATTAGGTCCCCTTGAGCTTTTAGGAAAGCCTCAAGTGGATATGAAAAGTATATAATCAAATTACCCATGGATTCAGCCAAAAATTGTTCTATGGACTAGGGGCAGAATTGTCATTTTACTACTTTTTTACTTTAGATAGGTTGGATATGTGGAGAAACTAGGTTTGGCCAAGTTTCATGAGATTTGAAATTCATTTGATAGGGTTTGGCTCATGTTGACCCATTTAGGTCAAAATGGGTCAACTTAGGTCAAGTTGACCAATTGGTCAAATTGGGTCAAACCAAGAGTTGGGTCAAGTTCATATGACCATTTGAAATATTTTGGTGGCTTTGGTTTGATTCAATTTGGTATAGTTTTGAATTTGGCTTATATGACTTCATTTAGGTCAAATGGGTCAAGTTGACCTATTTGACCCATTTGACCTATTTGAGGTAGGTCAATGATAGGTTTAAGTTAGGTTAGTCATATGGAGTGGATTGTTATCTTTATTTTGAATCAATTTTGGTTAATTTCAAATTTGGCTCAACATGACCCCTTTAGGTCATGTTGGGTCTAATGTCAAATGGGCTAGGTTAGGTCTAGTTGGCCAATTGACTCTTTGGTCAAGTTTAACAAGTGATTTGGAATGAACTTGACCCATTGGTTTGTTCAATTTGGCTTAGAACAAGTTTTGACACATTTTGACCCTTTAGGCTTAGGTCAAAATGGGTCAACTTGGGTCAAGTGGCCAATTGGGCTAGGTTAGGCTCAAATGTTGGCTTGGTCAAGTTCAAACATAGGTCATGAGTGAACTTAGATCAATGGTTTCAATCAATTTGGCCTATGGTGTAATTTGGCTATGTTAGGTTTCATTTTGGGTTAAGTGTTGACTTGGTCAACCCTTAGGTTTGACTTGGTTTGACCCAATTTGATTGATTGATCATCCCATGATGATTGTTGATCATGATGAGAATAAATGAGTTTGGTTCAATCAATTTGGTTAGGATTAGAATTTGGCTCATAAGGGTACTTTAGGTCACTTTGGGTCAAGTGAGCCTAAGTGGGTCAAATGGCTTGGTCAAAGCTTGATTTGAGCTTGATTGATCTTGTATATGGACTTATGATTGAAATATAAATCCATTTACAAGTGGTTTGAAGTCAAATGGGTTTTGATCCATTTTACAATTTCATATTCAAAGGAAGAATATGAAGGATTTTGGGTTTGATTTTTTACTTGGGTTTTGATTGTGATTGAAGTTTGATTTATATATGGGCTCATGATTGTAGGGTTGATTGAATCATGAGAAAATCAAGAGTTTGATTGATTTGGCTAAGTTCAAGATTTTGACTTGAAAGACTTAGAATGGATTTTGAGTGGATTTGAGTTTGATTTTTGAATTGGTTTTGATTGTTTGAATTTATATTTCATTTATATATGTGAATATAAATGAGAATATAAATGGATCATGAGAAAATTTCAAGGATTTAAAGTGGTTTAATCATGATTTGGGCTAAGTCCATTAAGAGGGATTTAAAGGACTTAGGAAACTTTTGAAGTTTAGATTTGAATTTTTGAAATTGATTTAATTGATTTATATTTATATTTCATTTATATATGTGAATGTAAATGAGGATATAAATGAATTATGAGAAAATCCCATGACTTTGAGATGGTTTGATCAAGATTTAGGCTAAGTCCATTAATGGAGAATTAATGACTTGAGAATATAAATTAGTTTTGAGAAAATCCCATGAGTTTGAATTGTTTGATTGATTTTAGTTAAAGTCCTTAAGGAAGATTAAGGACTTAGGAAAATGAGACTTAGGAATTTCAAGATTTTTGATTTGGGTTTCAATCATAGATTTCAATAGGATTTCAATATAGAATTGATTTGAGTTTGGAGAAAATCAATTGATTTGAGTTTGACTTGAAAGAAGGAAAGTGAGGAAAGGTTTAAGCTAAAGGGTAGGAAATTTTAACATAAGGCATGACTTATTTGTTTAACTCTTCTAAGTTTCTAGGGCTAGGTTGAGTGCCACTAATCACTAGATGTGTCTTAAGACTAAGGAACTCTTAAAGTCTAAGAGGAGTCCTATGTCTAAGATTGAGGGGTTGAGAACTCATCCTAAAAATGAGGTCAACAAAGGGCTCCCAATAGGTGTGGTGTGACTAACAAGGAACACTGCACGTATTGATCTTGATCAAAAAAATCAACAACATCGAGAGATCACAAGCACAAACAGAAGCAAGACCCAAAGAATAGGAAGAATCTGGAGCTTAGTGCATTATGGCTCTACTTATGTCCAAGACATAAAAGAGGGAGGGAATCCACTAAGGAATAGAGTGTGAACCTTCCACTAGGGAATCAGGTTCAAGTCATCCACAAAGGGATGAAAGGTTTAATTTGAATCTCATTGAGGAGAAAATAGATTTGATTTGTTCCACTGGAGAAGAGGGTTGAATTTGTTATAATTTTCTTTAGGCTTGAATTTTTGAGGTGAGTCCTGTTGGTTTAAAATACACTGCACTAAGTAGGAGCCATGGAGGCTAAGACCTAACTCAGATTTACTAATCCAAAGGGATAGTCTACTAAGCATATAGTAGGATTAGCCAACAAAGTGTGTTCATATACAGCGTACTAGAAGAAAGCATAGTAGACTTACATCCTCTAAAAGTAGACATTATGGGGCAATCTACAAGACAATTGAACCCGACCTAGGGATGACTATTGAGTGAATGCCACTAGGGGACTTAAATCAGCTCAAGGATAGTCAAGGTTGATTCTATTTTTAGATTTTTTTTTTATTTGCTTTGATTATGATGGATCTCATAGGTTTGCGATGAACTGCACTGAGTAGGGGCCATAGAAGCCTAGACCTAACTCAAATTTATCAATTCAAAGGGAATAGTCTACCAACCATAAGGCAGGACTATCCAACCAAAGGGGGATGCCTTTTGGTATACAATGGTCAAGTTAAGAAGAAAGTGGAGGGACTCACATCTTCCCACAAGGAACCATTAGGGTGATTGTTACTTGGGCAAATCAACCCGACACAGGTGACTATTGAGTGAATGCCTCTAGGAGACTTAGAACAACTCAAAGATAGTCAAGGTTCATTCTATTTTTAGATTTATTTGTTTATTTTCATTATGATGGATCCCATAGGTTTGCGATGGCGAATAGCTAGACTTAACACATTTATCAGTTCAAGGGAATAGTCTACTAACTATGGTGGGACTATCCAAAAAGGGAATGCCTTTGTTACAATGGTCAATTAGGAAGAAAGCTAGGACTCACATCTTCCAACAAGAACCATTGGGGTGATTGGTTTCTTTGGGCAACAATTGACCAACTAGGTGACTATTGAGTGAATGCCATTAGGGGACTCAAATCAGTTCAAGAATAGTCAAGGATTAATTTTCATTTTTTTGATTTATTTGTTTGATAGATTTTGCTAGTTTGTGATGGATCAAACTGAGAAGAAGCTTATAGAAGCCTACACCTATCTCAAATTTACTGAACCAAAGGGAGTAGCTTTCCGGTCGATGGGAGAACAATCCAACCAAAGGAGTGCCTTTTGATTTACAATGATCAATTCAAGGGAAGAAAGCTCGGGGACTCACATCTTCCACTAGAGATCACTTGGGGTGATCGATTATTTTCAACAAATCAAGTAGGAATGCCCATCGGAATCATGCGAAAGAGAGTCTTATATCTTTCAAAGTGGAATGATTATCGGGTAACTTGAAGAGATAGGATTTATCTCTTGGTTATTCTATAGTTCCACTACCCTAAAGATAGGATGTTTGCTTGGGAAAAGGGGCCTTTGGGGACTTTATTCTAATCCACAAGAAAATTAATTTGTTGTTTATCATGGACCCGTTAGTTTTAGGATCAAACTAAGAAGGAGCTTATATTCTAGACTATCTCAGTTCTTGAATCAAGGAGAATCTTGCATCCACGAACAAATTCTCCAACCACATGGGTGGCTACTAGGAAAGGGGAACTATCCAATCCAAAAGTAACTAGGTAGAGTATAAATGGGGTCACAAAGGATGTTATCCAAATAGAATTCCCACAAGGGATGGGGCCGATAAGGGCTTAATCCAACACCTTGGAGAAGATGACATGGCTAGTCATAAATCCAATAGGTATTCGGTGTCCAACTCAAGGACAAAGAATAAGGACTCATATAGATGGTGTCACATAACGAGCATCAACCAACCTAAGGTGCTCGTCTGTTTGCAACAATTAGCCTAGGAAGAAAGCTCAGGGACTCACATCCTTCTATAGCAGAGCTGATTGCTGGGATAGTCTATCTTCGGCTGCTAGGTGTTATCCAACCTAGACTCTTGAGTGAATGCCAGGGACTTATATCAACTCAAAAGTAGTCAAGAGGAAAGGAGCCTAGGGGACTTATCCTAAACCTCAAATATACCTAGTTAGAACATGATGGCTAGTTCAAGAAGAAAGCAGGGACTCACATCTTCTTAAGCAGTCAACATGAGGTAGCTTCTGGAGTGAAGCTACCATACTAACAAGGCCTCTTTTGTTTGCAATGGCCAAGTTAGGAAGAAAGTGGGGACTCACATCTTCCAACAAGTGACCATTGGGGTGACATATTAGGTATCATATAGACCAGAGTAGCGCTAATGAGTGAGTGCCACAGGGCTCCCCATCAAATAGCTTGAGACAAAGATTTATGTTTATTATTGTGTATGTGTTAAGGAATATGCCTCAGGGGACTCTAATTAAAACACTGGGGGTTTGATGGAATGGTTCCCTAGGTGGCAAAATGATTCCCACTAAGAAAGGATGTTGCTTGGGTTTTCTTACACCTAACTTAGTTATGCTAATTGAAATAGAATGCCTCTCGGGTTCTCTAACACCTATTCTAAAAGCATCAAAAGATTACGTTTGTGTTGTGAAAGAGGGATAGGATGCCACTAGCGGACTCTTACACCTACCCTAGACATGATGGATTAAGATAAGCAAACAACACTTGAAGAAGAAGATTTGATGAATGGAATCGATTTTGTTCTTTTATTAATGATTATTTTCAAACATGATTTATTTCATGGGTAATATTTCTTTAGATAGAGCCCATTAATTGGAAGCATCGGGTGTTCCCCTTTATAATCAATAAGCTGATAAGATCCTCCTTGGTAGGCCTTCTTTATGACATAGGGGCCTTCCCAAGTGGGTTCAAACTTACCTCCCATCTTTCGATGAGCAATAATTGGTCTTCTTAGGACTAACATAAGTTTTCCAACTTGGAAAGACCTAGGGTAGACCAGCTTGTTGTGAGCTTGAATCATTTTGGCCTTGTACACTCGAGGTTCTGCCGTGACAACTTTCCTCCAAACCTTTGAGCTCTTCTAATCACAACTTTGCATTATGCTCTATAGTGATCTTGTTACCCAATGCTATCCTTAGTGATGAGAGTTGAACTTCTAAAGGAAGAACAGCTTTGGACCCATACACTAAGGAAAATGGGGTAGATTGTGTTGGAGTTTGGTATGTGGTGTGGTTTTCCCACAAGGCTTCAACCAACTACTTATTCCACTATCGTTTATTATCATCAAGAGTCTTCTTCAGTATTTAGATAAGAGTTTTGTTGAATGCTTCTGCTAAGCCATTTGCTCTAGGGTAGTAGATGGTGGAGTATCTCTAATCTATACCATGTATTCTAGCGAAGTTGTTGATCTTCATGCTTTTGAATGCAGTACCATTATCGGATATAATTCATCGAGGCACCCCAAACCTATATACGATATGGTTCCTGAAAAATTGAAGCACATGCTGAGTTGTGACCTCTCTGAGTGGGATGGCTTCGCCCACTTGGAAAAGTAGTCAATAGTAGCTAAGATGAATCGATACCCCTTGGAAGAAGGAGAATCGATCAGACCCACAATATCGGTACCCCAACATTCAAATGGCCACAAAGCCAAAGTAGGGTGTAGAATATTAGATGGTTGGTGGAGGACCACCCTGTGTACCTAACACTGATGGCATCTTCTAGCTACATTCATGCAATCTGTGATCATCGAAGGCCAGTAGTATCCAAGTCTTTTGATCTTCATCTTAATCTTTGAGCCATATTGATGAGCTACACATAGACTTGAATGTACCTCGGTTACAATGCCATGAGCTTCATGTTTGTCTAAACAATGTAACTATATTTGGTCAAAGGACCGGCAGTACAGGGTGCCATCAACAAGAACATAAGAGAGAGCTCTCTATTTCACCTGATGGGCTTGTGATATTTCTTGAGATAATTTTCCATTGTTCAAGTAATCTATGAACAGTTGCCTCCAATCTAGCTCCTTATCCATTTTGGCAATGGCAACCTCCCCTTCAAGAGAAAGTCTCTTGATGAGTTCAGCATCAATAAGGGATAAGACTCTATTTTGGACCCTTATTGAAATGGACTCATCTTGGACATGCCAACTCTTTGGCAAGTTTGGCATCTACTATTGTTCTCTGGGAACCTTGTAGATGGTGACTTCAAGAATGGGCCAACAACTTCATGGTATACTCATTGTAGTAATGAAGCAGGTTTAAATCTAGCTCCATCTATGAGAGACAATCATGGTTGATGAATCTATGATCCAAGTGATCTAACTCAAGCATATCCATGGCAAAGATTTGAGAAAGTCTCTTGATGAGTTCAACATTAATAGACTGTCTATTTTGGATGATGGACTCATCTTACATGCTCTTTGGAGTTTGGAGCATTTCTATTGTGTTCTCTCAGGAGAATAAATGGTGATTTTGAATCAAGACCCATGGTGTACTCATAGTAATGAGAAAGAAGCGAGACGTAGGACTTCATTGATGAAAAGAATCCCAAAGATGCATCTCTGACGATAGTGATGGACTTTCAACTCATACTGTTCATTGTTGGTGCAGGGTTGATAAATAGTATGAGAATCTCATCACATCATAGTTTGGAGTTAAAGAACTATTCATACCTTTCTTGGGAGAATAGATCATGGTGCTTCACATTTAAGAAAGGAAGCACCATCAAAATACATCTATGTGATTGGTCTCAAGTTCATGATTTCTTCATTGGGAGATCATCACAGTGGAGAATCAAGTGGGTGTGCTAAGAAATCACTAGTGCATGACCATTTACCACAGAGCAAATGTGATATCAAGCGTGAGATGGACCAACATGAGTAGAAAGCATTGGCCTTCATGAGATCATGGATTGGTTTGAGATCAAGTTCACCTTGAGAGAAAGCATATAGTGTTGTAAGATGCAAAGATTAAAGCTAGGCAATATTTTCCAATAGGAAAGTTTGCTTGAGGAATCAGATGATGGTAGTAGAATGGCTCTCCTTCTCTTTGCATTGGCTTAACATGAGAGTCATCCAATGCAGTAGTGTAAGGATGAGTGGCCTGCTTGGGATAGGGGCTGATAGAATTGGCAGCTTCACCAAGTACTCTTTGATGTCTTCGAAAGCATGCTAGCACTTGTCATCCCACTTGAACTTGGCATCCTTTTTGACAAGTGCTGAGAATGGCATCTCTCGATAGGTTTGAGATAAAGCATCTTAGATATACCGACCATCCTTAAAAGGATGAGTTGAGTTAAACTCTTAGGAGGTGGCATTTCTAAGATAGCTTTAATCTTTTAGGATCTATTTCTATTCCCAGTGTCAAAAACAAACCCAAGGAATTTCTAAAGAGACTCAAATGCACTTGAGATTCATTTTGAGGTTATATTATCTTAACCATTTGAAAACTACTCTCAAGTCAAAGAGGTGGTCTTCTTTTCTTGACTACTAGATCATAGCACTCAACGATGATGGATGAGTTCATTGAAGATCGTCATGGCCATTGGTATGTAGCACCAATATTTTAAGGCAAAGGCATGACCCTATAAGAAGATTCGTCGGGGTTCAAAAAGCGGTTTCTTTCATCTTCAGACATCTTGATTTGGTTATAGCGGATGACCCATCCATGAAAGAAAAGGCGCATGAGATGAGGCAATGTCCACCATTAATTCTGGTATAGGAAGAGGAAACTCATCCTTAGGACATGCCTTATTTAAGTCCCTAAAATTGATGCAAATATGAATTTGGCCATTCTTCTTCTTAACTAGGATGACACTAGCTAACGAGGTAGGATATTTTTCTTCCCTGATGAAACCAGCATCAATCAATTTCTTGACTTCAGAAATGACCTGTTATTCAATTTCTAATCGCATGTGTCTAGGAGCTTGCTTAATAGGGGTAGCGTTAGGGTCTATTGCTAGCTTGTGGACTACTACATTAGAAGATAATCTGGGCATCTCTTCATAACTCCATGTGAAGTAGTCTTTAAACTCAATCAATAGCTTAACTAAGTCATTGGTTTCTTCTTCATTCAGTAATGAACTGATGTATGTCAGGTGAGGATTTTCTTCTATCTTGAGGTTGATTTCTTTAAGCTTATCGATTGTTGAATGAATCTCCTCTTCAAATTCTAGTTGTGCCTCTTTGACTTGGAGATCATCTGGATCATCTAAAGTTTCTAAACACACATTCTCATAAGAGTTAGGGATGTGTGAGAAGAAACTATCAGAGTCTAAATTATTAGTAATAACTAGGCAATAATCTTCATCATTTGGACCCTATGCATCCTAGTCTTGCTCTTGATTTGCTTCTACCTATCTTGTTCCATAGCTTTTTTGAAGTATTCGACGTGCTTGGACCATGTGTGAGGAACTAAACCTTTTGTATAAGATTTTGAACACAAGGTAAAAGTCAAAAGGTAATTTCCATTAATTCTTTAAAGTATCTTCCTCAAGCTCTACATCAACTTCGGCTTGAGGATGATGATCCCAAAAGAACTTCTTCTACTTCATGTCTTGGAAGACTTAGGGACTTCCTTAACTACTAAACCTTCAACTTTGAGATGTAAGTGAGGTAAGAGCTAAGGTTCCCAACTGTCCAATTTCACATAAACTAGATTTGAATACTTTGCTTTTCTTGGAGGGGTCTTCATCTCTATGGATCAAAGTCACCTCAATGGAACCCATTGAGGGGTTGGCTGTATACTAATCACATTAGACTCATCCTTCGAGCTGGATTCCAAGTCTATGTGAATAGTAGGGTACTCTATGAACTGGAACACGACCTCTATTGGTTGAAGGCCAACTAGGGGGTCTCCACCTCTGGAAATACCTCTGTTTTTGCCTCTGCCTCTACCTGGTGGAGGTTGAGCCATTCTACCCATATGTCCATATGATAGAATGAATTGTGGGTGGAATGTGATATGCAGATCTATTTCTTCTTCAATTCCCCTTTCTTGTTCACTTGGACTTTTATTTTTCTTTTCATTTTCTTTTATCTTTTCTTTTGCTTCATTTTCTTTTCTTTTTTATATTTGCATTTGAATTTTTTCCCATGAGAAAGGTGTTTTGAGAAGATAGTAGGTCACATCCTCATAAATCTCAACCTCTAACTAAAAATGGCTTTTCATCTCTGTTGACACGTATTCAATTCCATCTGAACTTGATGCACTATGAAGGAGGATGGAATGATCTTGTTCGATGTATCAAGGCCTACCAAGCAAAGCGGTGAATGAAGTATTGAATCAATGATGTAGAACTTGGCTTCAGTCTTCCGGTCACCTATCTCCAAAGGTAACACTATAGAACCTAAAGCGCTCACCTTGATCATTGAATCTCTCAACATCATCCTATCTCCTGTGTAGAGATGTCGATCGTCAAATAGGCAGTGGTCTTTAGACTCATAATGTTCATCGATGCACCTGAATCCATGAGAACCCTGGCGAGTGAACACATCCATGTCATGATGTGGGGTTGTGCTCCAAGTCCCCAGAAGAAGGTCTTCATCTGAAGGTGATCCCTTGGGCTTCTTTTGCATAATGTGCTTCCTCACCTATAGCGTGAGCTAAGCATATTTTAGGATCAAGGAGAGCCTTGATTAGTGATTCCCTCATCTCTTTGGATAAGACAAGGGCATCATATATGCTTAGCTTAGATGAAAACTTTCTTAGATGAGAAAGGATGTTGTAGTCCACCTTCGGTTGGTCTTCCACAAGCATATCCAAGGGTGGAGCATCTTATGGAAGGGCTTCTCGATCTTGACCAATGACTTATTTCCTCTATCTTGAGGTGCTGCCTAGGAGGTAGAACCTTGCCACTATGGAGGTTGACTTCGGTAATCTCTTGAGGCAAGGTGGTGGAAGGTTCTACACACTTGAGGCTCACCTGACTTCTCCTATGGGACTCTCGAGTGGATGATTCCAAGTCTATCTCAAGAGGTGAACCCATAGTATTGAGTTGGAAAGTCCAACTCGATGAGGAAAAGATTGGAATTATTATAGTTATTTAGACTTAAGAGTTATCATTAGGAATAGAAGAAGATAACCCATCAGAAGTGACATAGATGTAATTCAAACTAGCTTTATTCTTCAATTTCTTGGAATTATTTGGAGGTACAAAGTAGAAGTCAAGTAAAGTGAGTGGAGTAAGGGATTTGATGCCCTTATCCGATACAAGAGTTCTACTAGTAGAAGAAATAGAAGAGCTAGCTGAAATGGAAGAAGTCACTGGTGTGGAAGCTGCAATTGAAGGCTAGAGGCTGGACCGCGGTTGGTCAGCTAAGGCTATCAGGGACACATCTTTCTGCTCTTGAGCTCCACTTTCTAGAGTTTGGCTAGCAACTTGCAAACCTTCCTTGGTGTTGGAGGTTTGAGCTGAGCACACTGAGGAAAGCTTCTTGATCTTTTGGATAATCTTCTTAGAGGTTTTGGATAGATAAATATCCCAACCTTCTTTTGTTTTGGTAGGATCACATGTATCCCCAAGGATTACCTAATGGAACTGGAAGGTTGTTCCACAAGGTATTCCTTTGGGATAACTACAACACCGATCTTGAAACTATGTTCAAGCCAGTCCTTGAATGTGAAGCAATCCTCCAAAATGTGGCCTAACATACGGTGGTAGGGCAAAAGTTTGGATCATGACTTTTGCCTACTTCCTCTGGTCTCCTAGGCTCGGGTAGCTAAAAATTAGGTTTCTTTAAGAGATTCTTAAAGATTTTTTTGATTACCTCCCTCTTAAAGGAATAAGGTTTGTTTAACTTATCTAAAAATGTAGGTGGACCATAGCTACTTGGCGGCGGGTATGCATGTCGCTGCTACTGGTGGTATGGTTGAGGTGGTGGTTGTGGCCATGGAGGTCTGGATGGATGCCGATAGGCTGCCCTGGTGGCAAAGGAGGTGGAGGCTGAGGTCATGGTCTCTCGGGATCTCTAGGCTGCTTCCCCATCAACCTACTACCTCACGACTTCTTTTTCATAAACCTTCTATGACTTCTACATAGGCAACTAATCTTGAAAAGGTAACTATTTGGCCTCTCCTTGTAGACTATCCACCTTGTTGATTAGCTTCTCAAATGTCTTGATAGTGAAGCCCTTAAGCATGAAGGCAACTAGTCCATGGATATTCTTCAAGAGAATCTCAATGGCATGTTGTTCAGACAACTACGGTTCACACTTCATACTCAGGTTACGCCATCGAAGAATATAATCAACAAGCGACTCATCGGGGTGCTGTTGTGCTATAATGAGATCACCTACAGTAACCTTTTGCTGAGCTCTAGCAAATCTCTTGATGAAGAGTTGCTCTAATGCAACAAATGTCTTTTCTTGAACCTTGGGTTCACATACCAATCAAAAGCAATACGTTGCTACTTCTAAAGGAGGATAGCAAAGCATCGGCGCCACCGCGTTGCAATAGCCTAAATGCTCTATGGTTTTAGTCCTTGAGAAGGATATTGTTAGTATAGTCGATTGAAATGCACCTTTGGAAAATCAATCCCAGCGTCTTGTATGGCGAACCTCCATTGCTCTTGTTAGTAATGTACATCCCTACGGGTCTTATCAGCTTCCCATGCTACTTGATAGAATGGAGATCAAACTGTGTCCCGGACTCTAAGCATTCATATCTCGCCTACCTTCATTAAAGAGCGGTAGTGATTTACCTCTTGCTCTTGGAATGGGGTTGAAACTACACCTGGGAGATGAAGAGCGGATCCTAACATCATCTCATGCAGTCCAAGAGGGATGGAACTAGTTCTCTATAACTAGTGGTGAAGTCTGAGAACTCATCCACAATGATCGAGCTACATCAGCTCTTGGCGATCTGGTGGATCAGATCATGTGATTCTTATTCCTACACTCATGAGTAGGATGGGAGGAGTGTGACTAGACCCATACCAATGTAAGGGAGGCCTTGAGACTAGGGAGCCTTACCCTTAGAGGAATGATGATAGGGTACTAGCCTCACTAGGGCAACATGAGTAATTCTAGGGTGAGCTGTAATCGAGTGAATGCTTGGCATGGGCCTTGTTATAATTAAAGTTTGTGGTATTGCCACAACTTTCTTCTTCGGTGAGGAGACACAGTGGGAGGTAAGTTAATCCCGATGACACTTTGGATCACCTTGGTCCTACTAATTGTCTTGAGGGGCCTCACGGTGTCATGGATCCCTCAAATCCCAACCAAGTGAATGGGGACAGTATGGTCCACATGAAAGATCTAAGCGGATCCATATCATGGGGAAGGTAAGAACTTCTAGAGCGGCCATTTCAACAACTGTAAGAGACTGAAATTGAACTACTACTGCACTGACTATAAAGATCTGCAATGAGAAATGAATTTGTATCAGATTTCTCTCTATAGATTTTTGAATTTTGAATTTGAAAATTTGAACCCACATTCAACAACTTGGGGTTCAAATAGATTTGAGAAGATTGATTGAAAGAGGAATTTGAATATGAATCCAACTTCAACAAATTTAAGTATGTTGAAATGTGGATTTGAAATTTTGATGAGGATGCTTCCATAGGTTCATGTTTATCTTGAATTTGAATTTTTGGTTTTGAGGACCCTTTCTTTTAACAAATTTTGGGTATGTTAAAGTAAGGGTCAAATTGATTTTATTTTTGTTTGATTGTTTTGGAATTTTACTTATCAAATTTAGGTACGTTAAGTGAAGTCTTTGAAAGTGTTTATCTTTTTTTGTGAATTTTGTTTTGATTTTTGAAAATTTGGAATCCTCATAGCAAATTTAGGTATGAAGTGAAGAATCAAGTGTGTTTTGTTTGATTTTGAAAATATGATCCTTAGCAAATTTAGGTATGAAAATCCTAAGTGTTTCATTTTGTTTTGATGTTTTGATTTTGAAAGGTAGGATCCTTAGCAAATTTGGTACTAAGGGAATCAAGTGTTTCATTTGTTTGATGTGTTTGAAAGTGGAGATTTAACTTTAACAAATTTGGTAGGCTAAAGATGAAGTCCCACTTGGTTTGTGAAATGGAAATTTATTTGAAATTTGATTTATGTTAAATGAAATTCCAAATGGTGTGTTAAAATTTTGATTTCATTTTGGTTTTAAAAATGGAAAGTTCCCCTTAGCAAATTTGGTATGCTAAGCAAATAATTTCAAAAGGTGTTTGAAGATTTTTATTTTGGCTTTGGAAACTTCACTTTAGCAAATTTGAGTATGCTAAATGAGGTTCCAAATAGTGTTCAAAAATATTTTAGATTTTCAATTTGGAGAATTTACTTAACAAATTTGGGTATGTTAAATGAAGTCCTAAAAGGCTGTTTGAAATTTTTTGATTTTGGGATTCGGAGACTCCACTTAACAAATTTGGGTATGTTAAATGAAGTTCAAAATATTGTTTGAAAAATTTTGATTTTGATTTGGAGATTCCATAACAAATTTGGGTATGTTAAGTGAGGTTCCAAATGGAGTTTGAAAATTTTTAGATTTTGGATTCTTAACAAATTTAGGTACATTAAGTGAGGTCCCAAATGGTTGTTTGAAAAATTTTGATTTTGGGAATTGGAGACTCCACTTAACAAATTTGGGTATGTTAAGTGAGGTTCCAAATGGTGTTTGAAAATTTTGATCTTGATTTGGAGACTTCACTTAACAAATTTGGGTATGTTAAATGAAGTTCAAAATGTTGTTTAATTTTGATTTTGATTTGAAAACTTCACTTAGCAAATTTGGGTATGTTAATGAGGTTCCAAATGGTGTTTGAAAATTTTGATTTTGGATTTGGAGACTTCACTTAACAAATTTGGGTATGTTAAATGAAGTTCCAAAAAGTTGTTTGAAAAATTTTGATTTTGATTTGGAAACTTCACTTAGAAAATTTGAATGTTAAATGAAGTTCAAAATGTGTTTCTTAAAAAAAATTTTTTTTCAAATATGATTTTAAGTTTAATTTTGAAAGAGGACTTCCATTCAACAAATTTGGTATGTAGAATGGAGATCAATCTCATTTTGAAATGTAAAATTTTTGTTTTTGTGATTTTTTTTGAAGAATTCAACTTAAAACATATTTAAGATATGTTCAGTGGGATTTCTAAATGATATTTATTTTTTTTTATGAAATCTTCATTTAATAAATTTGAGTATATTAAATGAAGATGTTCATGCTTTTGAAAAGTTTAATTTTGTTTAAATGAAACTTCCATTCAATAAGTGTTGAGTGTATTGAATAGAAAATTCATGTGTGCTTTTTTGAAAACTTTATGATTATGATTGTAATTTTTTGAAAGATGATTGTTCATTTTATCTTAAAAATGAAATCTTCATCAAAGTGAATTGAAAGAATATATTCATTTGTGCTTTTGGAAAATATTATTTAGTTTTATTTTTGAAAGTCCCTTCTTGTAACAATTATGGGAATTGTTAAATGAGGGTGATAAAATTTTGTGAACAAATATTTTATTAAGTGCATTTTTGAAAAGGTGCTTTTTTTAAACTCAAAGTTCTTATGGAAGATTTATTTTATCTTTATTATTTTACAATGAACCTTTCCTTATCATGAAAATGATATGGAGGAAGTCTTTAAAATGTTTTCTTTTTTTTTCAGATCTTTTCATTTTACCCATTGGAGAACAATGGGGTTTTAAAACACAAGGAATCCATAAAACCTAAAGATGTTGGCTAACTAAACTCAAGAATGAAATGAGCTAAGTGCCACAGAAGAAATCTTGGATTCATTCCAAAGTACAAACCACTATTGATACTCAAAGACAATGATCATTTACCAAAGATGGAGAGAGGAACCATCCCATTGAGAAAATCATGGTTAAAATTATAGGTTGTCTCCTTCAAATCTTGGAGAGAAGAAAGCAAGACCTATAAAATTCATCATTTTTGACACCACAGATCCATGATGTACTTATTCGGTGATCGTCATCAAGATATATTATCTCGAAGATAGAAGTCACTACCCTTTAATGGACTTTCACCTCAATAAGGACTCCTAAGGGGGTAGCATATGTAGATTCTTCCCCTTTACATGAAAAGTAAAGCGGTTGTTTTAAATCGTTCATTAAGTTCTCTGAGAGCAAACCCCCATAGTTAATTACATCCTAAGGAATGGGGATTCTTTGGGAAAACCCTCGATTAAGGTAAATGATCATTGTCTTTGAAGGTTTTAATAAGAAGGACTATCAATCAATTGGTTTATTTTGAAAATCAAATGGGATTAATCAGAGAGAGGGAGTCATTATTGAAATTAAAAAGAAGATAAGTAGGAGATGTCCATAATATTAGGAAACCTAGCAAGCAATCTCAAACTATCATATAGTTGGGTTTTACATTTTGAAATTGATTTAGTTTATTTAGTTGAATTTTTCATTAGAAATTTGGGACTTATGATTCCTTAACACAAGATTAAGAAATGCCCAAGAGGTGAGGAATTATGCTTATGGCTCACAAAGGAGAAGCAACCTAAACCTAAATCTAGGGAGCTTTTGAGGGGCAGCATAATCTAAATCTAAGGTGAAAATAGGTAATTGGTTTGCCTCCACAAGAGAGGAAAAACCACCCGACAATTTAGACATACAACTGTCTGGGGGTGACCGCCAACTAAGTCCTCCTATGATATAAAATACATGTAGGCAAGTCATTATTCTTAAGCAAGATAGCTAGGCCATTATTTATTTAGAAAGAGACTAAGTCCTTAAACTCACTCCCTAAAGAGACTATATCATGTAAGGGGACATGCTTCAAATGACCTAAATCTAATGCAATTCAAATTTCATTTTATTTTCATTTTGGACAATTATTTTGACTTCG
Organism: Cymbidium sinense; assembly: GCA_021442155.1. NCBI lineage: Eukaryota > Viridiplantae > Streptophyta > Magnoliopsida > Asparagales > Orchidaceae > Cymbidium > Cymbidium sinense. Next base: position 136,693,671 of record CM038224.1, read on the forward strand.
CTAATAGGATTCATGATTAATGCATGAAATAAGGTTATTGCCAAAATCGGGTGAGAAGGAGGAGGTGTTTCACCATGGCTCTCAAAGGTCAAGCCAAATTTCTATGGCAAAGGTGGAAGCTCACTAATCAAGAGTGAAATAAGATCCATTTGTGCATGATATTATAAAAGAAATGCTCATCCAGCTAAGGGGTTGCTAATTCTTTTATCTTGATTTTAAACCTAAGCTTTAGGTGAGGTTATGAGTTGTTTAAATTTAATTTTGAGTTGTTAAGTTGGGTAAAAGATTTATTTTCCTAAAGAGCCTAATCCATCCAGCCATACATAAAGCAAGGAAGAAACTAGGAAAAGCATGCCACTTAATGCAAAAGCTAAACAAATCATCAATGAATTTATAAAGCTAATCGTAAAAAGGATAAATGGCCATTTTGGTCGGGCACCACCGCACAAACCTAAAAATATCAAATGTGGGTAGCCGAGCTCTACCCTTATACAACCTAGATTACAAATGACATAAATTATAATTAAGCAAGGAATTCATTGTTATGGGAGTCTTCAAGCTTTATCTCTTCTTCTTTCTTCTTTCTTTTCTTCTTTCTTCTTTGGTTCTTTCTTTGGATGGTTGGAAGGTAGATGCTCCAAGGCTTCACATGTACATAAGATAGGATCTTATGACCAATGCTCATCTAATCCCCATAACAATCATTCAAAATCTAATTACACAAATTTACATGAAAGGAAAAGTGGAAATCTAACTAACAAATGCAAAACAAGGTTAGCTAAAACAAACCACATAAATCTCAAGCATGTATATTGGACTTATCACCCCACACATGGGTGTGACTAAGTCCACCTATTGGATTATGCTTAGAAAGCACACAAAGCAAAGTATTTATATTTTTATTTATGATAGCCCCTTAAGCAATCCCACTGAAAAGAATATAGTTAGACTAAGAACGTCCTACCATTCATTCTACAAGCATACACCCTAACATCTAGCCTAAAACATATATCACAAAATAAAACAAACATCAAACCATACACCAACCTTACCTAAAGCTAGAAGTGGTGACTTAGGCTAATGTGTGTGCTTTGAAGGTTTGTGTGGTATGCTTAGCTATAGCTATAGGTTTAGATTACTTAAGTGTCATGAATGTATTCAACTTAGAGGAGGGTTTTATTTAAGTTATTTAATTATTTTGGGTTAATTTTATTTCATGTTTTGGTTTGGGTCAAGTGGATCCTACAATTAATTACTAAGTTATGAAGAGAGGGAAAGAGAAGGGAGCTTCTCTTTCCTTCCCTAACTTAAGTAATTTCTAAAGTAGATTCATATTTTGGTTTTATTTAGGTGAATGTTTTGATTAAATCTTTTAATTAATCCTAAGTTTAGATAAACTCTAAACAAACCTATTCAAAAAGAAAGGCATTTTAAGATTAAATAAAATGAATCAAAATTCATATAATACACATTACTTCATTTCTTTCCCAACATATATAACATGCATATGGATGGACCTTAAGCATATCTATACATAGAAATGAGAGTATTTAACACACTTTATGATGCATACTAAGTAATCCATTTAGGTAAATTTGGAAGTTTAATATGCATGATTTTCTTTAGTAGAAGGGTTTCTTTATACAAATTTTTACATACCCACATGAAAGTAAGAAAGGCATAAGTGAGTCAACATTGTTAACGAGGTGTAAGGTACAAGACCTACTTAGGGCTACTTAAAGCCTTGCAACCTCGAGTTGTCGGACTAATATCTTTCCTTAAATACAAACATGTGTATAAAAGAAATGAAATGGAAAAGAAGAATGTAAAAGTTATATTAATAGATTCATTTTATTTATGCAATTTATATATACAAGTGTAGGTAACTCTTCTTAAATAATAACATAGATGATGAATAGGATATGGAATTAAGTGAGTGTTAGGTCCTTTTCAAATGAACCATATAGCTCACCAAATTACTATTCAAAATTATGATAATTAAAAAGGTGAAAGGAAACCTATGCTAAGGGTACCTTTATATTCTTTCGCATGCAAACTCATAATTAAAATATAAGTAACATACTTTAAGATTTAGTATTTTGATTTTATATGTTTTGAAAATAATTTGAATTTAGTAGTGATAATAGTCACTCATATTTTTACTTTAGCCAACACATGCAAATTTGACATAAAGTAAACAATTTCATTTTTTAAATTTGAATTTGAAAAATATGAATGCATGAAACCACATGACATAAAAATTTAACATGTTGGGGAAAGACTCAAAGCAATGAAAGCATGTAAATAAACTCACTTCACTTAAATCCTAAAGACATTCTTATGGAATAAGAAAGTTTAGAATAAATCAAACTATATTCATTATGATTTTGTTTAGTTTGAAGTTTGATTTAATTTTGAAAAGGTGAGTTGAGTTTGTTGTTCTAACCCATTCCACATGTGTTTGATATTTTTTTTTAATTTTTAGATAATTAGATCCATTTTTTATTATTAAGGTATGAATTAAGTAACTTAATTAACCCTTACCAACACCACCTTAGAATAATTAACTAAATAATTATGAGCCAATGAGATGATATTAAAACTCACAAAGAATTTAAATTTATAATGCACCTAATAAGAAAAAGGCCTAATGCAATTTGGCTCATAATTAAAGGTTAATTAAACTAAGGGGTTTAACTTAAGTAATTTCAAAACACCCTTTCACACATATGAATTTGGTTTTGATTTTCTTAATTAAACTTAGGCTATTAAACACCTAAGCATCTACCCAAAGTAGATTAATTAAGTTATAGAACTTTTTAAAAATTTTAGAAATTAATTAAGGGGATAATTAATGAATTAACCCTTAATTAAGAGGAGATTAAGGAGAGAAAAGGGGGTTTAGAGAATAGCTTAAGGGAAATGCCTCAAAATTATTCCCTAAATCTCTTATATACTAGATCTAACCTTAATCAACCCTAATCATTGATTAAAACCACTAATCACACCTCTAATTATCCATAATTACATAAGGAGGGTAATTAAAAATCCATATGCAATTCTTCTAATCAAGCCTTCAATAAATCCCAAGAAAATTAGGGGAGCCAGAAGTCATCCCCTAAATCATACCCAAGAAGTTTGGGATTAATCAAAGGCTTAATTAAAATGTAATTAGCAAAATAAAATTTCTAATAAAACTTAAAATTTGAGAAAATTATAATTCAAAACCCATTGATATTAATTTTAAAATATTCTAGGTTGAATTATCTTTCCATAGGATTTTATTTCATTTTTTTGAATTTTATAGAGAGAGTTATGAATTTTAGAAGATCCTTAGATTAATTATCATTTTTAATTTAACTAATCCTCACGCCGCGGCAGGCGGTTGCAGCTTTACACACGTGATGAGGGATTCACTTAAATGTCAGATCCAAGAAGGTGGCTGGTGGTGGATGTGGTTTGATCTCTGTCATTCGATAAAAAATCAGACGACCAGAGATCTTCCCACGATTTTAAAAAGGATATAAAGAAATCTAAATGTGGAAATTATCTCGGTCGTCCATCCAAAATGTGTGGATGGACGGCTGAGATCTCCCATGTTCTTCCCTCCTTGATCAACAAAGATGGTCCATGGCCTAGGGGAAGATCCAAGCTCAATTGATCTCAAATTCAAACCAAATTTAACCCACACCATCTAAAGCAAAGAACGGCACATCCAAATGGATTCATGGGTGAAAATTTCTTCACAAAGGAGTAACACCTCCATCTAAGTGGTCAAAATTCCATACCTCTCCGGAGGTGATCCGTGCTCGATTCCCTTGGAAGCTTAGATGCGGTTTGAGAAGCTGTTGAAGAATAAGCTCTTGGTTATGAATTACTCTATGGACTCCCCTTGCTCCCTTGTGTCCTTGATCCAATTCTCCTTTCTTGTGGGAACTCCAATGGAAGCTTGGGTGTACTCAACTTAGCTGCTTGATGAAGTATGCAAAGGTAATTTGGTGGAAATTGAGTATGGAAAAAGTTAGCTCTTAAATTTTCCTCCCTTATTTTCACTGTTCAAAAATCTAGGATAGGAAAATGTCTAGAGCTCTAGGAAGCTAGGGATCACTCTCTGGTGGCTCCTTACTCTCTCTAGTACTCAATCGAATGTGGAATTGATGGATTTGAATTCATTTAGGGAGAGTATAACTCCCCCATTGAAGGATCAATGGTTGGTAATTTATTATTTGATCTAATTGATCATAATGTGAAGGTTGATTGAGCTGTTATGAGTGTGCACATGGTGGTTTGAGCAAGTGGATTTCCAACCTGTGTGCTTGAATTTGGGAGAAGGAGTTTAAATTTGGAGTTTTTACCCATGGAGTCGGGTTTGGTCTAGGGGCCAATTAAGCTGACCCAAACCCAATGGGTTGGGTGCACCACTTCTCATTAGGTCCCCTTGAGCTTTTAGGAAAGCCTCAAGTGGATATGAAAAGGGTATAATAAAATTACCCATGGATTAAGCCAAAAAATTTTCTATGGCCTAGGGGTAGAATTATCATTTTACTGATTTTTCACTTTAGATATGTTGGGTATGTGGAGAAACTAGGTTTGGTCAAGTTTCATGAGATCTGGAATTCATTTGATAGGGTTTGGCTCATGTTATTTAGGTCAAAATGGGTCAACTTGGGTCAAGTTGACCAATTGGTCATATTGGGTCAAACCAAGTTGGGTCAAGTTCATATGACCATTTGAAATTTTGGTGGCTTTGGTTTGATTCAATTTGGTATATTTTTTGAATTTGGCATATGACTTCATTTAGGTCAAATGGGTCAAGTTGACCTATTTGACCCATTTGACCTATTTGAGAGGTCAAGGTAGGTTTAGGTTAGGTTAGTCATATGGAGTGGATTGTTATCTTTGTTTCCAATCAATTTTGGTTAAGTTCAAATTTGGCTCAACCTTTGCATTTGGGTCTAAAATTGGGCTAGGTTAGGTCTAGTTGGCCAATTGATGCTTTGGTCAAGTTCAACAAGTGATTTGGAATGGCTTGACCCATTGGCAATCAATTTGCTTGGGTCAAATTTTGACATTTTGACCCTTTTAACTAGTCAAAATCATTGACTTGGAGAATTCAATGGTCATTTAGCCGAATTTGGCTATGTTAGTTTAATTTTTGGGTTAAGTGTTGACTTGGTCAACCCAAGTTTGACTTGGTTTGATTTGATTGATTGATAATCCCATGATGATTGTTGATCATGATGAGAGGAATAAATGAGTTTGGTTCCAATTTGGTTAGAGAATTTGGCTCATGTTTTGGTCGTTCAAAGTGTTGAGTGTTAACTAAATGTAGAACACAAAGCAGACTTTCAAGCTTGATATATAAATGGTGAACATGAACAATCATTTGTTCGATGGTTTTGATTTAGCTCAAAATAAAAAATATATTATATTATTATTATTATTATTATTATTATTATTATTATTATTATTATTATTATTATATACATATGAACATAGTTATTTATCATAAATACAAGCTTAGCTTGGTGGTTAGAACTTTTGTTATGCAAAAGATTGGCCCAGGTTCGAATTCCTTCATATAGATTTTTTGATTATTGCATTTGAGCCAATTTGAAGATTTAACAAAGTGATTTTCAAAGATAAAAAGAAAATTTTGAGCTATTTGAAAGAAATGAGCGAATAAATTTCAAATGAGGAACAAACAAGAGTTTGGAAGTTTTATTTACTTTGGGTCATGTGAGCTTAAGTGGGTCAAATGGATCAAAATTTGATTTGAGATTGAACTTGTATATTGACTCATGATTGAAATATAAATCTATTTATAAGTGGTTTGAAGTCAAATGGGTTTTGATTATTTGAATTTCATATTAAAGGAAGAATATGAAGGATTTTTGGGTTTGATTTTTTGACTTGTTTGATTATTTGAAGTTTGTATTTATATATCTTTTTTGATTGAATCATGAGAAAATCAAGAGTTTGGCGATTTGAAATTGATTTGGCTAAGTTCAAGATTTTGACTTGAAAGACTTAGATTGGATTTTTTAGTGGATTTGAGTTTGATATTTGGAATTGGTTTGATTGATTGTATTTATGTTTCATTTATATAAATGTGAATATAAATGGATCATGAGAAGTAGTTTAATCATGATTTGGGCTAAGTCCATTAAGGGGATTTAAAGGACTTAGAAAAATTTTGAAGTTTAAATTTGAATTTTTGAATTTGGTTTGATTGATTTATATTTATATTTCATTTATATATGTAAATATAAATGAGGATATAAATGAATTATAAGAAAATCTTATGACTTTGAGATGGTATGATCAAGATTTCGGCTAAGTCCATTAATGGAGAATTAATGACTTAAGAAAGATTTTATATTTGGAATTTAATTTGAGGATTTGATTTGATTGATTTATATTTATATTTCATTTATAAATCTGAATATAAATGAGAATATAAATGAGTTTTGAGAAAATCCCATGAGTTTGAATTGGTTTAGATTAATATTTTAGTTACGTCCTTAAGAGAAGATTAAGGACATACACAAAATTTAGACTTAGGAATGTCATTGGATTTTGAACATGGGTTTCAATCATAGATTTCAATCATGGAACTGATTTGAGTTTGGAGAAAATCAAATAGAATTGATTTGGAGTTTGACTTGAAAGAAGGAAAGTGAGGAAAGGTTTAAGCTAAGGGTAGGCAAATTTCCTAACACCCCTAAAGCATGACCTATTCCTATGGCTAACTATTCTAAGTCTCTATGACTAGGTTGAGTGTCCACCTAATCACTAGATGTGTCTTAAGACTAAGAAACTCTTAAAGTCTAAGAGGAGTCCTATTTCTAAGATGGAGGGGTTGATAGCTCATCCTAAAAATGAGGTCAACAAGGAGACCTAGTGGTAGCACATCAGAAGCCTGGAGAATCTCTGGTAGATTATATCATAAGATGGAGAATCCTCAACTTAAAAGCCTTAGCTATAAGAGCAACATGTAGAGATCCTCCTTAGGAACATACATGACCTTATAGCCTTCCTGTCCAAAGACTTTACTATTAAAACCTTTGAGAAACTTTTAAATAAAGCCTCTAGTTTGCAAGAGGAAGCTCCTAGGATGTTGTTCTTAAAAGACCAATCTGAGTCATCTAAGCTTAGGAAGCCCTTAGAAAAAAGAGCAGGTAATGTCTCTGTAGTGGATAGGGGGAAAGCTCCTATGCAAGTACAACCAGAGCGAGCTTCATCTTATGAACTACCGCAGCAGCGAAAGTCATCATTTCTTAGGAATTTTTCAACTAGCTCTTTCTTAGAAAGGATGAACCAGACTTATTCCTTTAAGAAAGAGGCGGTGATGAAAATTTTCAAAAATTTGATAAAAAAGTGAGACTTTAAACTCCCTGACCCAAGAAAGCTAGAGGAGGTGGGAAAGGTAAATGATCCCAATTATTTCCCATATCATCAGATGTTGCGACATAGCATTGAGGATTGCTTTTCTTTCAAAGACTGGCTTTAAAGAAATTTTAAGAAGGGATTGAGTACCTTATGGACCTTGGACAAGAGTCCATTAAGGTTATAACAGTCAGTTCTTCTTCCAGTTCTTCATTTAAAAATGAATGGGATATAGCTTTATCCCGTTCTATAAAGAAACATATGATGAAAATTTTAAAACTTACCATGCAGGATCAGAGTTAGACCCAGGAGGTGATCACCCAGGTTGATCCACTAAAGTCTAGAGTACGAGATCCACCTCAACCCAGTTCACCATTTTCAACTACACAGAAGATCAAAAAGTGTGGTGAGGGAGGGACATCTGTATCTAGTGATAGAACTCTGTATGCTAAAGATGGAAAGGTTGTACCATATAAGCCTTTATCTTTATGTACTTATTTCAAAAGAATGAATAAAAATCTATCTCGATGACATTTCTTACATTCATGCTATTTGATGAAAATAAGAATGAAAATATTGAAAAATTAAATATCAAAAGAAGAATCATGATGTTTTACATGACTCGCTTACATGGAAAATTTGCATGGTGACCCACTTATCATAGATATAGAAGTGTTAGATTCTGATCATTCATTAGAAAAGGATGGTCAAAATGAGAACAGTTGATTCAAATCCTGGAGATATTGCTGAAATAAATCTCTGTAGTGGAAGAGTCTTACCGCCTCGGTTACCTCCTACTCCTCAAGAAAAAGGGAAGCAAATCATGTATGAAAGCATAAGTTCATATTCTTTACTTAAATAAATACCAGTAGAAATAAAGGTTCCCAAAGTAGATTATAATGTTCTAGCCCATCTTAGGAAGCTTCCTGCTAGATTAAGCATTTATGAGGCTCTCATTCTTTTAAAAGAAATGAGAGAGTCATTAGTACATGCATTACTTGATCCAGAGATATGCCTAACTCAACTAGCAGCTGCTTCCTCGAAAGAGGCTTGTTACTTTAAGGAGATCCCAGGGGTTACTTTCTCCGATGTGGATCTACTTTTGGGAACCAGTGATCATAACTGTCCTCTCTATATTGTTGTAAAAAATTAAAAATACAAGATTGTCAAGAGTTCTAGTAAATCCTGGTGCATATGTTAACATCATGAAATCTAGAACATTGGCATTCTTAAAAATCGATAGTAGAAGACTTAGCTCTAATAAGATGTTGTTAAGGGGCTTTAACGAAATAGGTGAAAAAGCTTTAGGTTCAATCACTCTATTATTAGAAATAGAAAGATTGAAAATTGAGGCTAAATTTTACATTATAGATTCAGAAACTTCCTTTAATGCTCTTTTAGGCAGACCTTGGATCCATGAGTATAGAATGGTTCCATCTTCACTCCACCAGTGTATAAAGTACACTAGGGATGGAGTGGAATATGTTATAAAAGGAGATATACAACCATTAGCTATTCATGAGATTGAGCTCTATGAAGATGCTATTTACTACATGCCTAAGAAACCTAGATTTGATTCTATGAAATCCATCATTATTTAAGCACAAAGTACATAATAAAAAAAGATGAAAAGAAAGAAAAGGAGGAAAAAGAAAAAGAAATAGAAAAAGAATCTCCAATAATTCATATTGATTTGGAATCTAGCTTAGATGAAGAATCCCATCATAGAATTGCTTCAATAAAGTTTGAGATTTCCTTAGAATCAGACATTGATGAGGAAGAAATCAAAGCATTAAAGGAAGAGTCTGAACTATCCACATATGAAAAGTTGAAAAATTATGTGGATACTTTAACTTTGACTCCTTTAAATCAAAATAAAATATCTCAATTAGAGGTAAAAGTAGCCCCTAACTTGTCAGGAGAAGTGGGGAGGTTAGCAAAATTTTATTCTGTACCCAGTCCTTCAAGCTCAGAAGAAGATGTAAAGCTTGAAGAACCATCTTTCAAGAAAATAATAGAACTTTCTTTTGACTGGTATTCGACTTATGTAAAGAATTCTGTGAAACATGGTTATGTCACAAATATTTGGCCTAAAGATAAATCCCATGAGCTTATGGAATCAAAAACATAGAAATTTCCTCCAAGCTCATTGGGTTTGTCATTGATTCATTTGATTATATATAGCATTGTTTAATGATAAGCAATCATCAAATAGATCAATTTTGAAGTCTCTCTACTCTTCTAAGACTCATTCAAAAAACTATGAGGAATCCAAAGATGATTCACTTCAAAATGTACCTCTGAATATGAGGAAGAGATAAAATCTACTTTAGATGAATTAAATGAGGTTAACCTAGGAACTCGAGAACCCAAAATTGACTTTTATTAGCTCATGGGTCCAAAGATTAAGAGTAAATCACTTTACTCTTTGAGTATAAAGATTGATTTTCCCGGAGTTATGATGAAATGCTAGGTTTATCCCAAGATGTGGGTGTACACAAACTAAGAATTAAACTTGATGCTATCCCAGTGAAGCAAGCTTCTAGGTGGATGCGCCTAGAAGTAGAACAACAAGTGATCATTGAAATAAAGAAACTAATTGAAGTCGGCTTTATATGAGAAGAACAATACCCTGATTAGGTAGCCAGCATAGCTCCAATAAAAAAGATGAATGGTCAAATACGCATCTGCGTTGACTTTAGAGACTTAAATAAAGCTTGTCCCAAAGATGAGTTCCCTTTGCCTATACCCAACTCATGGTGATATAGCTCGCATGAGATCTTTTCATTTATGGATGTATCATCCGTTATAATCAAATTAAGATGTCCCCAGAAGATGAAAAGCATATGGCATTCAGAACTCCAATAGGGATTTTCAGTTACGTGATCATGCCATTTGGTCTCAAAAATGTTGAAGCTATTTATCAAAGAGCTATGATCAGAATATTCAATGACTTGATTCATAATCAAGTTGAATGTTATATCGATGATTTAGTCATTGGAAGCAAAGTAAAACAAGAACATTTTTATGATTTATGTCATTTTTCAATTGCCACCAATAACTTAAAGATGAATCCTCTCAAGTGCCTTTGAGTGACTTGGAAATTCTTAGGTTCATAGTGCGGCATCATCATAGAAATTGACCAAAAGATAAAACTATTATAGAAATGCCATCTAGTCTTACATAAGATCATTCCGGAAAGGCTTGCATACCTAAGATTCATATGATATCAGAAGGTGTCAACCCTTACGCATTGAAGAAAGATTCCAAATTTATTTGGGATGAAAAATACTAAGGTGCCTTCGAAAACCAAAAGCAATATTTAATGAATCCTCTTATTTTGGCTTCCCTAGTTCTGGGAAAGCCATTAATTTTCTATATTGCAGCCATTAATTTTCTATATTGCAAACAAATGAAGAAGGGAAAGAAAATGCCCTTTATTATCTAAGTCGTTGGCTTATCCAAATGGAAAAGAATTTTCCTCATATCGAGAAACAATGCTTAACCTTAGTTTTTGCCGCTCAGAAACTAAGGCATTATATGCTTTCTCATAAGGTCAACTTGATTTCAAGAGTGAATCCTTTGTTATATCTCATGACAACAACCATGCTAGCATGATGGTCAATGATTTTATTATAATTTGAGATCACTTATATTCCCCTTCATACTATAAAAGGACAAATAATGGCAGATTTCCTAGTAACACATCCTATGCTTGAAGGGTCTCCTTTAAATGATGATCTCCTAGATGAATAGATCATAACATTAAAAGGCGAACCTAGTGCAACCTGGGAATTATACTTTAATGGTGCATCATCATCAAGAAGACATAAGAATCAAACTTATCTATCCCAGTGAAGGTAGGAATTGGATTAATCTTTATAATCCCAGAAAAAGGAATGATGAGATATTCATATCATTTGGCTAAGCCTTGTACAAAGAATGAAACTGAATATGAAGATCTTATTACTAGTTTAGAGTTGGCAATCCTTATGGAAATTAAAAATATAAAAATATTTGGGGATTCCCTACTAGTTATAAACCAAGTAAGTGGAATCTATAAGGTTTTGCATCCAAAGCTCTTTAATTATCATCAATATACAATGAAATTACTTGAAAAGATTTCATATGTAATGCTGTAATATCTCACCAAGAGAATACAATAGATGCTTTGGCTAAATTAGCAAAGAAATCATATGCCTAGAAAAGAATCAATTTCTATAGAAGTTCAAAATCAAAGTTTTGTCTATAGATTTAGACTACATTAATAAGAAGAAATGCAAAGGATAGAAACTCTTACTGAAGGTCAAATAGAATGTGATTGGAGGAAACCACTTATTGACTAATTAAGTAAGGGGAGGCTTCCTGAAAATAAGCCATTAGCAAATCAAATAAAGAAACGTGCTTTATCTTATGCATTAATTAATAATGCTTTGTATCGAAGGTCATTCGATCAAATGTGGCTCCGTTGTTTAGACAAATCGGAAGTCCACAAGGTTGACACTGAGATAGACTCTAGACTGTGTAGAGCAAACCAATATGGGCCCAAAATTAAATTGAAAATTAAGAGACTTGGGTATTATTGTACATCGATACTAAATGACTATAAGGTTGTCATCATAATACATGGTGTGGTATTACATCAACCAATGTACACACCTACAATTTTGCCTGCCTTTTGAGGTTGTACCTATCATAGGCCTATTGATCCTCCATCGAAAAGGACATCATTTTATTTTAGCAATGGATTATTTTTCCAAATGGGTAAGCAACCCAGAAAGAGGTTAAAGCATATCATGTGTTGAAATTTTTCAAAAAATGTCATATCGATTTGGCATTCCTCCTAATCATATCCACAATGGTCCGCCCTTTAGGTCTAAAATAAATCACTTTGGCTAGACATAAAATTGATTGGAGATACTTCATCTTTTAGGGTGAATGGATTGGCTAAGGCATTTAATAAAATACATAAGAATTCTAAAAAAATATACTTGATGAAAAGATGGCATGAAAAGTTGGTTGAAGCTTATACCTATCGACCACATATAGGACACCAACGGTCTTCACCATATGCTTTAGTTTTGGACAAATAGTTCTTCCATTAGAAGTGCAACTACCTTCATTAAGAATAGTTATTAATAATAATGTTACGATAAATCAAAATCATAAGATTCGCTTGGAAGAACTAGATAATCTTGAAGGAAAATGATTGAAAGCTCAACAAGACCTTGAACAGTACCAATCACATATGGTTTAGGAACATGATAGATTGGTTCATCCTAGAACTTTCTAAGTAGGAGACTTGGTCTTGGTTCTTAGACGGCCAATCCTAGCTCATCGAAGAATCGGCAACAAATTCGAGCCAACATGGGAAGGACCATTTGTAGTGGAAAAAGCTTATGAAGGAGGTTCTTACCAACTTATTACCTGTGATGGTGAACGTCCAATACCACCTATCAATGGATGTTGCCTAAAGAAATATTATGTATAACTTGTAACTTGTTGTGAAATAAAGATCAATAAAATAAAATCTTATTTCCCTTTATTGCTTTTTCTTCAACTTGTGTCATTTATCTAGAATGTTGGAAACTCATTTATAAATGTATTTAGAAATGTAAGTAAACCGTCCATCACCCTTTCATCAAGTTAAACTAATCAAGCAAGGATTAATTCCATGAGACTCTTTCTTATTAGTCAAAACTTTTGAGGTTTAGGATTAAGTCACTTTGACCCCCTTTTTCCTCATTCATATCACTTATACGTTGGGAGCAAGCCCTTTGTGACACCTTTCCTATACATGACTTGAGATGGGAGCAAGCCCTCTGTGACACCTTTCTCATGTCTTTCTAGGTTTAGAGTAACCCTTAGTGGCACCATTCCTACTTTTGTGTACATGATTGGATCAAGCCATCAAGGCCCTTTCATGTTACATGTGCAATTTAGATTGGATCAAGTCTTTATGACCCCTTTCTAGCAGAAAGATATAAGTCCCTCTATTCTAATCACCTAGTAGTAAGTCCTGCATCCTACTTTGTGTACATGATTGGATCAAGCCATCAAGGCCTTTCATGTAAGTAATTAGATTGGATCAAGTCTTATGACCCCTTTCTATAAAGATATAAGTCCGGCATTCTTTCTAATCATCTAGGAGTAAGTCCCCAGTCAACATCCTACTTTTGTGTACATGATTGGATCAAGCTATCAAGGTCCCTTCCATGTTACATAGGAAAGTTAGATTGGAGTCTTGACCCTTTCTAATAGTAAAGAAAGATATAAGTCCATGATTCTTTCTAATCACAAGAAGTAAGTCCCTCAAGATCCTACCCGGTAAGTCCAGTGGCATTCTATTTTTAGTATTGGATCATGTCTTTAAGGACCTCTCTCCTCTTTTGTTAGCTAATCAGGATGGATCATGCCCTTAACGGCCCCATCTTATTAGCTAATCACAGTGGAGTAAGTCCCTAGTTGGCATCCTATTCAAACTTCTAAGGAATGGAATCATGCCATTGAAGGCCCCATTTCTTTGGACTACTCAAATAGGATAGAGTTCATATGACCCTTGTTTAGTAGTCAAAGTGTTATGGATTAGATCAAGCATTTCAAGCCTCTTCTCCCGTGATAGCTTTTGAGGATTGGATCATGTATTTTAACCTCCCTTTAGCTAACTAATGAATCATGAAAATCTTAGCTAATACATGGATCACCACTATTCTCAAGAGTTAGTTCCTTGAAGGCATCTTCCTTGATATTGATGAGTTACAATTCTTGAGCTCACTTAACTTAATGAAGTTAAGTTTCTAGGATTAAATCACACTCCAAAGAAAAGATAGGTATTTCCTCATTTTTGGAAGAGATCATTTTAGCAATGAGTAGATCTCAAGTTCAAATAGGGATTTCCTAATTCACTATTCAAGTTACTTTGCTTAGTAACTTATGAAATGCAATTTGAGCTAAATCCAATCTACTTTATTTGATGCAAAACCAAATCAAACATCTAACATAAATTAAATCAAGTGAACCAATGCAAATAAAATGAAAATTCAAAGTCAAACCTAAAGTCAACTCTAGTTAGCCTAGAGTTGACTTTAGTGGGCCCACTTGGTCAAAAAGTCAACCCACTAAATTTGACTAAATTTAATCACCAAAATAATTTAAATAATCAAATGAATATGTTTGATCATAATAACAAAGAATTTTGAGTCCATGGAGGCCTAGATTAGGTAAATTAAATTCCTTAAATCAAAATAACCTAAATAAGCCACATTGAACTCAAATTCAAGAAAAATCAAAATAACTCTAAATTGATTGTCCTAAATCATATGGGGATGGTGATGGGACATAACCTAACTCCCTATATGAGGGTCAAATGGGTCATTTGACCCATAAGAAATTATGTTTAGTTCACTTAACCCAATTTGGCTTAAGTGAGTTAAGCAAGACAAAAGAGATAAGAAAATATCAAACCACTTCCAACCAAATCACATAGGATAGGGGTGACACTACCTTAAATCATTCTAATGAAGGTTTACATCTGTAATCAAGCTACTTAGAATTCTCTTACATTATTGCATAAAGTCCAAATAAAGAAAACTAATGCAAGCAAAAGAATTGGAGAAGTCAAATTCCTTCTCCCTTCTTCCCACCTCTTCACATAGGACAGTTGTGAGATGGAAAAGGAGTGCACTAGCTAGCTTCCAAGGTCTTCCATTAGCAAAATTGACCAAGGAATAGCTAGGAAAAAATAATATAACTCTCGGTCATATAGGAAAACCCACAGAGAGACTTCCCTATGGAAAATTGAACACACACACACACACCTTCGCACATCAAAATCGAACCTAAACAAAATTTCCCCTCCCCCAACTATCCTTAATCACTACAAACCATCAAAATCGAAAAGGGAAATCAAGGGTTACTCTAGGGAGCAATTCATAAGGAATTAACCTAATTCCTTTGGCAAGCATACAAAGCTCTAGGATCAATTGTAAGGCCAATCATCCAACGAATCGAGGTATGCCATTGTTGACCTTAAGCTTTTTCTTAGAAAATTTGGTTGTGGTCAGTTTAATAGGAAATAAAATCTTCAAGTTGATCCGACCATATAGAATCATTGGATTTCTTTCCACAATCATGTAGCACTTGAAATCATGTGATTTCGTTATTTATATCACAAGATATTAGCAAAATACTATCAACAGTCCTGAGCTCCCATAGGAATTGAAGGAGACGATCTCTGCGCCATCCGATCCGTGTATTTGGATTGAACGGCCCAGATTTAGGTGGACCGCGGAATCAATTTCACCATGTAGGAACCACGGGATCGATCTGGACCGTCTGATCTTTGATCGGACGGTCGATTTATCCTACAAACTACATGACGCTGCACCGTGGACACAAAACCAACCATGGCGCCAGGGGACACGCATGCCAGCGCGACACATGACACGGAATCCGCATGGGACACTTAAAACCATTAAATAATGGTTTAATTAATTTAAAAAAAAAGGAGAAAACTTCTAAAAATCATATAAAAATAAATATAAATCAAAAAATTACAAATAAAAGCTCTATGGATTTGTCTTAATGAGAGGAATCCATATAAATTAAAATCCTTAATTTTTATTGAGCAGTTATCCCTTAATTTGGGTTTAATTAAAAAATATAAACCCTAATTAATCTCAAATTAATAATCCAATTAATTTGAAACATTGGGGAAATGAAATTAAGCATAAAATAAACCTTAGGTTAATTTTTGGGGATTTAATTCTCTGAATTCAAGGGAAATTGAAATTGCATATGCTTAACCTTTTAATTAATTAAATTAATTAACCATTAATGAAATAATTAAGAAATATTGATCTAAAAATCTTAAATCAATATAATAAATATTAATGAACATTAGAACACTAATTAAACTTAATTAAGACTATCTAAACCTAATAAGTCATTAATTAACTCAATTAGGTAATTAAAAGAATTAAATAATTCAATTAAATGACTTGAAGTTAATTAAATCATAATAAATCAACCAGTTAACCAAAAATTATGAATAAACCCTCATTAGAAAGGCTTTCAGTGAAGATTAAGTGAAAAATAAAATCCCTTAATGATTCTTAATAAATGATGCTTAATGTAGGTTTTAATGAAATAATTAAAACCTTAATTACACCCTAATTACATCTCTAATCAATAAACTTTAGGGATATAAAGCATGTAACCCTACTTGCTAGAAATATTTCAAGTCCAAATGATCTCGATTAGAGTTTTCAAATTTCTAAATCTAGGTCAATGTTTGTCAAATTAAAGGAAATTAATTAACCTATTAAATAAAGTGGTAATTCAAACTAATCTCCATAAAACATTAGAAAACTATTCAGAAACTTTTCTAAATATCCTAAGTCAATTAAAGTGATCAAATTCAATTTTAGATTAATGAAATAAAACCTTAGGTTAATAAAACTATTAATTAACTTAAACTTTAACCTCTGAATCAATAAAATTTAATGAAACTACTCATCTCCAATAAATTTAAATAATGAGCCTAAAACTTAGGTTAATCAAATCAGATCAAGTAATTAACCTAAGTACTTTATCTATGAACAATCCTAAGGTATTAATTCATATTAATGGACTTAAAACTTAAGCTTATAAATCCATGATTTAATAACTTAATTTAAATTGAATGAAATCAAACTTTAATCTAAACACTTTAAATTAACATGAGCCAAATCAAATGAAATCCATATAACTTAATTCAAAATGAAATAAATCAAATAAATTAAATCAAATAAAGCAATTCAAACAAATGAAATAACATAAATCAAATCCAAACATAAATAACATCAAAATGATTAATTAAGATACTTAGGGATCTTAATTAGATGTTTGGTAATCACATTAGGATTTAGGATGTGGAATAAAGTGAGTTTCACCTAAAAATGAAATTCACTCTATTTCTCATTCTTGAAAACTTAAATATTACTTTAACCAAATAAAATGAACATAAATAAGAGAAATTAAATCCTTAAACCATTTGAATTGAAACCAACCAATGGTAAAAATTAAACTAATTCAAACCTCAAATTTAAACTTGAACTTAAAGGAGCCTAGCAAAGCCTTACCACACAAACCCCACTTCTACACACATTAGATTACTTAGGTCATGGACTCTAGATCTAGGTTAGATCGTTCTGTGATTTTCTTTTAATCTTTTGTGATATGTTGCTCTGTGCTTCACATGTTTGTATGGTGTATTGCTTTAGATTGGATGCCTAGGCTTATTTGTTTGTTAGACCGGATGTTAGGGTATTCTTTCTAGATTTAACACTATTTTTTGCAGGGGATTGTGTTAAAAGGATCACCGTGATAGATAAATCATAAAATTATTGTTTTCTTCGAGGTGTTGAAAATCCCTTAACATTGTCCATAGGACAGGTGGGCTTGGCAAGCAACTAATGCTAAGCCCATATGTTTGTGAAATATAAACTGCTTTGTGTGTATTTCTTAACATCTATTTTAGGCTTAGGTTTTTTAATTTTAAATGTAAATTTAAGCTTAGAATTAGGATCTATGGGGTCTAGGATTAGCAGAGTGACCCAACCAAGAGTTGGTGGTCTCTGTGGAGCCCGATGGATGTCCTTGAAAAAGGAGACTTCCTGGAAAGAAGACCCATAGATCTAAACTTGTACTTCTAGGCCGAGTTGTATAAGGGCAAAACTCGGCTACCCATTTTTCTTTCTTCGGGGGTGTACAACGGTACCCGGCCGCATTGGCCATTTTCTGATTTAATTTAATTTGGCTTAATTTATTTTGGATGTGTAATAAAAACATCATGCTTTTTCTAAGTTTCTTTTTATATTATGTTTATATAGTGATGTATGCCTGGATGTAGGCTCATAGGATAAACTAAATTTTCTACCCAACTTAACCAATTGAAACATAAAAATAAATACAACTCATAATCTTCATATGAAATCCTAGGAATTAAAGTAAGATAAAATATGTAGTAACCCCTTAGCTGGATGTTTTAACATCATGCATAAATCATATTATTTCACTCTTGATTAATGAAGGATTGCCGAGAACTAGGCTTGACCTTTGAGAGCCTATGATGGAAGAACACCTTCTTTTATTCTGATTTGGCCCATAAACGTTTTCTAATTACATGCATTAGGCATTAATTACATACCTATGACCTAAATGAATCTTGAGTCAAAATTCATAAAATTTGAAAAATATACATTAGTTAGATGCATCCTCATGCCCTACATAATCTTAGAGATTAGGGAGTGGGTCTAGGTTCATAGATTTCTTTCCTAAAAATGCAATAGCCACCATCTTTCATATGACTTGACTTCATGAATTAAAATGGCTTAGGTGGTGTTAATGCCTTCTCCAGGCAAGTTATAAGTCCAGAAGAGTCAGGGATAGGTTAGTTCCCTCAAGTAAAGAGAATGACCAATGATTCCCAATGATAGAACTAGGTCGAGCATCTAACATATGTCAGAAGCACCTATAGACTAGGTTCTGAAGCATCCTTTTAGGAATAAGTCTTCAACACTAGGCATTTCTATAGCTTTGTGCTGCTAGAATCTAAGCCCTAGATTTTTAAGAAAATGATAACTTAAAATCTAAAACTAAATCTCAAATTTGAAGCCCAATCATAGGATAGATGTAATGTCTACTGGGCATCCTAGTATCAATAGACATTTCATCCTCTTTCTCATTTGACTCTTAAAAATAACTCTCTCCAATTTGGGCCTCTCTTAATTAAATTTTCCAAAATCAATCCTTTGAAAGATACCTTAGTAATCTTTAGGAATAACCACATATTTCTTTAATAGAGAGTATTCTTAGGAAGAGACCCATCCTAAGATGTAATTAACTATAGAGGCTTACCTTTATAAGGAACCATGATCTCAGGATATAATAAACCCTGTTCTACTTTTCCATGTAGTTCAAGAGAAAATACACTGGTACACAAAAGCCCCATTAGCCTTAGGAGTCTTTTTATTGAAATGATCAAATCCATTATAGGAGAGCATTTTTATCTTTTGAGATAATATGCTTATTCCTTAATGTCGTATTTGGTCATCTAAATAAAATACTCCTAAACTCTATGTGTTATCATTTCCTTTCTCCATTCTAGAGAAAACACCAACACTAACCAACCCAAGGTGCCCATTGGTGTGTGACGATCAATCTAAGAAGAAAGTGTAGCATATTTACATCATCATAGATGATAATGATCATCGATAATTTCCGCCGTGACAGATGCTATCCCACCTAGGTGACTATTGCGGTGAGTCCCATAAGACTGGACCTAGACTTGAAGTATTCAAGGAAAGGAGCCACTAAGACTTAAAATAAATACTCAACCAAATCTTACATGGGTTCAAGAAGAAAGCATAGTAGACTTACATCTTTTTAAATTAAGCCAACATGAGGTAGCTTACGGGTCATGCAGTAATTCCTACCAAACTAACAAGATGCTCATCGATGTGCAGAAGTTAAGCCAAGAGGAAAGCATAGCAACTTATATCCTCCAAGGTAAGAAGACCTCTGGGTGATGCACTAATAGAATGTCACCGAAGGCGCTTATTGAGTGAGTGCCGTAGTGTATCCAACTAGTAGCTCGAGACAAAAGATATGTGTTTAATTTATATGTTTGTGTGTACTTTATGTTTGTATTGTGTTAATGAAGGATAGGACATCGCTCAGGTTCCTTACAGTTATCATAAATGCATCGTGGCAGATTCACAAACAGAAATGCTTTCAACTCGACGAGATTAAATTTGAGATAAAACTTTCATTGATGATAAAGATTTCCAAACACCAATTTAAGTATAATATATTTTTTTAAGTAAAGCCCATTGATTGGAAGCATTGGGCACTCTCCCTTATGATTAAGTTAATAAGATCCTCTATGTTAGGCCTTCTCTATGGCAAAAGGGCCTTTCCAAGTGGGTTCAAACTTGTCTCCCATCTTACGATGGGCAACAATCAGTCTAATTAGAACTAAAACAAGCTCCCCTACTTGAAAATCTCTAGGATGGACCAACTTATTATGAACTTGAATCATTTTGGCTTTGTACAACTCGAGATTTTGGCATGCCTGTAGGCATCTCTCCTCTAAACCTTGGAGCTCTTATAACCACGCATTCTCTCATTGTGAACTTGCTACCCAATGCTATCCTATGGGAGTTGGACTTCTAATGGTAACACATACCCATACACTAAGAAGAAAGGAGTAGACTAAGTTGGAGTTCTGTAAGTAGTGCGGTAAGCCCACAAGGCTTCGACTAATTGCTTATGCCACTGTCATTTATTTTCGTCGAGTATTTTCTTCAGTATTTGGATGAGAGTTTTGTTGAAGGCTTCTACCAAGCCATTTTCTCTTAGGTAGTAGATGGTAGAATATCTCTAATCTATGTTGTGTCTCTAGGAAAAGCTATTGATATTGGTGCTCTTGAAATGTCATACAATTATCAGATATAATTCGACAAGGCACCCTAAATCTATATACAATATGGTTCCTAAAGAACAGGAGCACATGTTGACCAATGACATCTCTGAGCAAAATTTCCTTCGACCACTTGGATAAGTAGTCGGTAGATGCTAAGATGAATCGATGGCCCTTGGAGGAAGGAGGATCAATCAGACCCACTATGTCAGTACCCCAACACTCGAATGGCCATGAGGCCAATGTTGGGTGATAAGAATCCATGTGCTTGATTTTGGTGCATCACATGCTACATCATGCGCTTGTAATCATCGATGACCAGTAGTATCCTAGTCTCTTAATCTTGGCTTTCATCTTCGGACTAGATTGATGAGCTCCATATAGTCCTGAGTGTACCTCAGTCACTATCTTACAGGTTTTGTATTTTTTTCAAATAGCATAACCACATATAATTGAAGGACCGCCGGCATAAGACACCATCTATGAGGGCATAGAAAATTGCCCTATGCTTTATCTGATGAGCTTGAGACTTCTCTTGAGATAGTTTATCTTTATTTAGGTAATCTATGAATAGTTGCCTCCAATCGAACTCCTCATCCTTCTTGGCAACAGCAACCTCCCCTTCAAGAGAGTATTTTCAATGAGTTCAATATCAATAAGGGATAAGACTTGTCTATTTTGGACCTTTATTGATATGGACTCATCTTCCAGACATGCCAACTCCTTCGCAAGCTTAGCTAAAGCATCCACTATGGCATTTTCTCCTTGAAGAATCTTGTAAATGGTAATCTCTGGGATTTGGGCCAACAACACCATGGTGTACTTATGGTAGTGTTGGAGCTTGGGCTTTAGAATCTTGTAGGACCCAATGATTTGGTTGATGACTAGCTAAGAATCCCCAAAGATGTTGATGTTTTGGATGCTTAGAGTAATGGCTAACTCCATACCAGCAATCAGAGCCTCATATTCAGCTTTGTTGTTGGTGCAAGGATTAGACAGATGATATAAGAATCCCATCACATCATGGTCTGAAGTTAGGAGAACTATTTAAACCCCTACCTTCCCTAAAAGAGTATATTGTGGTTCTTCTCCTCTTTGAAAGGAAGTGGTGCCATCAAAATATATCTCCCAGTGACAAATGCTAGTGTCCCCTAAGTTCATGATTTGTTCATCAAGGAGCTCATCACTAAGCTGAGAGTCAGTGGGAAGTGGGTGTGATGCTAAGAAATTCACAAGTGGTTGTCCTTTCACCGCACGAAGGGGTACAAAAGTGATATAAAATTATGATAGAATCATGGAGCATTGTGCCAACCGTCCGAATAACATCGGTCGTGTCATGAGATATTACAGCGGATTAATTCTAGAGATCAATTTCACTTTATGAAAAAGCATGTAATATCATAGCTTTTGCGATGCAAATATTAAATCTAGGCAATGCTTCTTAATGGGTGGATAATTTGCCTCAGTAGGGATTAGGCGATCGCTGAGGTAGTAGAGCACATTTTCCTTCCCTTCATCATTTGTCTAAGCCAACAAATCACCAAGGGAGTCATCTAATGCAAAGAGTATATAATGAGCGCACTTACGGGCTAGAACGATCAATAAGTAATTCTTGATGTCTTCATGTAGCACACTTATCATCCCACTTAAACTTGGCATCCTTTTTGACAAGTGCTAAGAATGGCTAGCATCTCTCTGATAGGTTGGATATAAAGCGTCTTAGATACGCCAACCACCATTAGAATGATCTGAGTTGAGTTAAACTTTTAGGGGGTGGCATTTCTAATATCGCCTTGATCTTCTCCAGATCGATTTCTATTCCACGATTTCTGACAACAAACCCAAGGAATTTCTCTAAAACTACTCTGAATGCACACTTTATGGAATTCATTTTGAGGTTAAATTGTTTTAATTATTTAAAAACTACTCTAAAGTCAAAGAGATGGTCTTCCTTTCCTTTACTTTTGACTACAAGATCATTGACATAGCACTCGACTTGATGATGAAAGAGTTCATTAAATATTCGAGTCATGGCCCGTTGGTATGTAGCACCCATTTTTATGCCCAAAAGGCATGACCTTATAGTAATAGATTCTGATTGGGGTTCTAAAAGTAGTTTTTTTCATCTTCAGGGGACATCTTTATTTGGTTATATCTAGTTGATCCATTCATGAAGGAGAATATTGCATGAGATGACACAATGTCCACCATTAGCTTCAGGATTGGTAGTAAAAATTCATCTTTTGGACATGCCTTATTTAAATCCCTAAAATCAGCGCATATGTGAATTTGACCATTCTTTTTCTTAGCTGGGATGACACTGGCTAACTAAGTGGGGTATTTCTTCTCCCGAATTAAACCAGCATCAATCAATTTCTTTACCTCAGAATTGACTTGTTGTTCAATGTCTAATCGCATCCATCTAAGAGCTTGCTTGATAGGGTTAACACTAGGCTCTTTTGCTAGTTTATGGACCTCTATGTCAGGTTCTAGTCTAGGCATCTATTCATAACTCCACTCAAAGTAGTCCTTAAACTCAATGAGTTGCCTAACTAATTCATTGGTTTCAATTTCATTCAACAAGGAACTGATGTATGTCGGACGTGGATTGTCTTCAGTTCCTAGGTTGATTTCTTTGAGCTTATTGACCTCACTTTGGAGTAAGGATTCAATCTTTCCATCTTAGACTTAAGAGTGTCCTATACACTAAGACTTCCCTAGTCATAAGACACTTCTAGCAATTAGGTAAATACTTAACCTAAGCCTAGAGACTTAAAAGAGTTAACCACGGGATTAGGTCATGCATTAGGGATTAGGACAATCTACCAACCCTACAACCCATATCCAATCCATGTTCACCTTCCCAAACCCAACCTCAAGTTCTATTCAAACATCAAATTTAAACCCAAATTCTAAAATTAAATGATTGAAGCCCATGATCAAATCCAAAGGTGAAATCCTTCCTAAGTCCTTTGGATCAATTTCATGAACTTAGCCAAAATCCCCTTCAAACCAATCCAAAATCAATTGATTTTCCCATAATAAATTTACATCTTCAATCATCTTCCTAAATATAAATCAAATCTACAATCAAATGACCAAAACTAAATTAAATTAAATCAAATGAAATCAAAACTCTTTCTAAGTCATATGGCTTACCTTCATGGACTAGCAAAATCTTAACCCAAACTAATCCAAACTCAATTTATTTTTCTTGGATAATTACCCATTTCAAACATCTTCACAAATATAAATGAAATATACATTTAAATGATCAAAACTAAATCAAACTAAATCAAAATCTAAACCCAAACCACATGACCCAAATCTATGGACTTAGCCAAATTCCTTCATTCCAAAACTCAAATTCAATTGATTTTTTGATGAATCAATCATACCTTCAATCATATTCACAAATATAAATAAAATATACAATTATCAAGCCAAACTAAAATCAACCCAAGTCAAACCCAATTTAACCCTTTTGACTTGAAATGTTCAAATGAACCAAAACCCATTTGAACCTAAACTAATTGTAATTGAAATCAATATCACCCATATGAGCAAAGTTTCAATCATACCCAAATTGATTGAACAAAGCCCACCAAAAATCTCATATCATGATTGTTGATCACTAGGTACTACCAAATTAGGTCAACTAAGTAAACTTGGCCATTTGACCAAGTCAACCCTTAACCCATATGAACCTAAACTAGCCAAATTAAAAGTAAGACCAAAATCCTTGAAACCAATGATTCATACCAACTCAAAATCAATATTTGAATATTCTTGACCTCAATTGACCCAAGACAAACCTAATTGGCCCTTTGACAAGTTGACCCAAATTGATCTAAAAGACCAGGGTCAAATCAAATATGAACCAAATTGATTGAAAACCAATGGCTCAAGTTCATTCCAAATTGATTGATGACCAAAGCCATCATTAGACCTAATTAACCCTATTGAACCCAATTGGCCTACTTAGCCCAAATTGACTTAAAGGGTCAATTTAGCCTAAATCAAAACCAAATCCAAATGTTCCCAAGCCAATTTGACCATTTGGGTCAACTTAACCCATTTGACCCAAATGAACTCAAATGAGCCAAAATCAAATATAAGCCAAATCAAACCAAGCCAATGGCACCAATACATCCCAAATGATCATATGAACTTGATCCAATCTTTGGTTTAATCCAATTTGACCAATTAGTTAACTTAACCTGAATTGACCCAATTTGACCCTTTTGAGCCATATTGAACCAAACCTAACCAAATAAACTCCAAATCACTTGAAAATTGGGCTAACCCACTTTTCACTCATTTCAAATATGTCCAAATCAAATCAAATGCCAAATGACCATTATACCTTTGGTGGAAGGGTATCACATGAGACAAATCACTCATGTAAATGATCGTTTCCATTCCTTTTGCACTTGCCAATGGCTAAGGTGTTGCAATCATCATTTCCACTCAAGCAAACACAAAATAATTCCTATGAGCTATAGCTACCCAAGACGAGCCGTCGAGACCATTAAACCTTTGGTAGTAAAAATTCATCTTTTGGACATGCCTTATTTAAATCCCTAAAATCAATGCATATGTGAATTTGACCATTCTTTTTCTTAACTGGGATGACACTGGCTAACTAAGTGGGGTATTTTTTCTCCTGGATTAAACCAACATCAATCAATTTCTTTACCTAAATGACTTGTTGTTTAATGTCTCCATCCATCAAGAGCTTGATAGGGTTAGCCTTTTGCTAGTTTATGGACCTCTTAGTCTAGGCATCTATTGACTCCCCCAAAGCACCTTAAACTCAATGAGCCTAACTAAGTCATTTATTCAACAAGGAACATGTTATGGATTGTCTTGTAGGTTGATTTCTTTGAGCTTATTGACCTCACTTTTGGAGTAAGGATTCAATCTTTCCATCTCAGACTTAAGAGTGTCCTATACACTAAGACTTCCCTAGTCATAAGACACTTCTAGCAATTAGGTAAATACTTAACCTAAGCCTAAAGACTTAAAAGAGTTAACCACGGGATTAGGTCATGCATTAGGGATTGGGACATACAACCCTACAACCCATATCCAATCCATGTTCACCAAACCCAACCTCAAGTTCTATTCAAACATCAAATTCAAACCCAAATTCTAAAATTAAATGATTGAAGTCCATGATCAAATCCAAAGGTGAAATCCATCCTAAGTCCTTTGGATCAATTTCATGAACTTAGCCAAAATCCCCTTCAAACCAATCCAAAATCAATTGATTTTCCCATAATAAATTTACATCTTCAATCATCTTCCTAAATATAAATCAAATCTATAATCAAATGACCAAAACTAAATTAAACTAAATCAAATGAAATCAAAACTCTTTCTAAGTCATATGGCTTACCTTCATGGACTTAGCAAAATCTTAACCCAAACTAATCCAAACTCAATTTATTTTCTCATAATCAATTCATATCTTTAAACATCTTCACAAATATAAATGAAATATACATTTAAATGATCAAAACTAAATCAAACTCCTAAACCCAAACCACATGACCCAAATCATGGACTTAGTCACCTTCATTCCAAAACTCAAATTCAATTGATTTTTGATGAATCAATCATACCTTCAATCATATTCACAAATATAAATAAAATCTAGAATTATCAAGCCAAACTAAAATCAACCCAAGTCAAACCCAATTTAACCCTTTTGACTTGAAATGTTCAAATGAACCAAAACCCATTTGAACCTAAACTAATTGTAATTGAATTTATATATCAATCACAAATCTATATGAGCAAAGTTTCAATCGTACCCAAATTAGATTGAACAAAGCCCACCAAAAATCTCATATCATAATTGTTGATCACCCTAGGTTGAGCAATTGCCACAAATTAGGTCAAACTAAGTAAACTTGGCCATTTGACCAAGTCAACCCCTTAACCCATATGAACCTAAACTAGCCAAATTGCAACCAAGACCAAATCCCTTGAAACCAATGATTCATACCAACTCAAAATCAATATTTGAATATGACTTGACCTTCAATTGAGCCAAGACAAACCTAATTGGCCCTCTTGACCCAAGTTGACCCAAATTGATCTAAAAGACCAAATTGGGTCAAATCAAAATATGAACCAAATTGATTGCAACCAATGGCTCAAGTTCATTCCAAATTGATTGATGACCAAAGCCATCATTGGACCTAATTAACCCTATTGAACCCAATTGGCTAGCTTTTGACTTAAAGGGTCAATTTAGCCTAAATCAAAACCAAATCCAAATGTTCCCAAGCCAATTTGACCATTTGGGTCAACTTAACCCATTTGACCCAAATGAACTCAAATGAGCCAAAATCAAATATAAGCCAAATCAAACCAAGCCAATGGCACCAATACATCCCAAATGATCATATGAACTTGATCCAATCCTTGGTTTAACCCAATTTGACCAATTGGTCAACTTAACTCGAATTGACCCAATTTGACCCTTTTGGGCCATATTGAACCAAACCTAACCAAATAAACTCCAAATCACTTGAAAATTGGGCTAACCCACTTTTCACTCATTTCAAATCTATCCAAATCAAATCGAATGCCAAATGACCATTATACCTTTGGTGGAAGGGTATCACATGAGACAAATCACTCATGTAAATGATCGTTTCCATTCTTTACTTTGCACTCGCCAATGATGGTATAAAGCATCATTTCCACTCAAGTAAATAAAAAATCATTCCTATGAGCTATAGCTACCCAAGACGAGCCATCGAGGCCATTTCCCAAGATCCCAAGCTCGTTCCTCAATTGAAAAATGCCATTCCCATCCATCCCGAAATAAGTAACCCTTCCGTCGATCCCAACTTGCTCAAACCTCCACCAAAGTTAAATTAACTTTGCATACACCATCCCCACACTCCGTCGAGCAAGAACGAATTGCCTCCTGAGCCCTCCGACCACCGGGCGTGCGACTTTGATCAGAACTGACCTCCCAAGCTTCGATTCATGGCATTCCAATTACATCAAATCAAAACTCATGCCAATCAGTAGGCTTTATCTCCACTAGGTGAAGCTTCCTCAATCACTTGCACCATCAGTTTTGAGCTCCGGTAAGATATGCCATTGAAATCAACCTTGGGTGAAAAATTTATTGGAGCTCTTTGAAGGAAATGTTCATCTCATGTGATCTTGACCATTGGATTCCCTCTGATCGATGTTGTGAATGTGTGGGATCCATTTAGAGTTGATCCAAGCTTGGGTGAGCTCGGACCACGTGATCAATGGTGGATGAACTATGTTCTCCCTCACTCGCATGATGATCGATCACGCACCGTATATTCTGCATGATCGAAATAGACGGTCATGATTAGATCTGATAGAATAATTTGATTTAATCATATTAAGTTACGAGATTAACCGTAGTCATCCAATCATTGATCAGACGGTAGACGAGAAAGCACGTCTGCCACCGCCACATAGGCACTAGTTGGATTAATTTTAAATAGCAAATTCTACGGTACCATGTGGAAAGCGCACCGCGTCAGTGCGCTATGTGGCATCGATGGGATTAGGATTTAATTAGGCTTAATTAATCATTTGAATTGTAATAAATTGTTTAATTAAGTCTATTAGTCATTGTTGAATAGTGAATGGACTAATGGAATAGAGTTAAGAGCACTTCCTTAGCCCCTTTCCCTAAATTCATTCCATTAATTAAAATCAAATCAATTAAGATTTAACTAATTAATTAAATCACTTAATTAATTAAATTAAAATCATAATCATGTTAAACCTTAATTGATCAACTCTTGGGTAGACCTTTAGGTGTTCAATAACCTAAAGTTATTTGAGAAAAATTATGGTTAACCCACATGTGTGGGGAAATCATGAAAGTACCCAATTAAGTTTCTTAATTTAATTAACTATTAATCATGAGCCAATTACATTAGGCCCTTTTATTTCTTAGGATTATTGCTAATTTAATTTTCAATTCATTTGCATATCATGTTGACTCATAATTATTTGGATAATTATATTAAGGTAACATAGGAAAGGGTTAATTAATGTATTTAATGCTTACCATAACTTAATTAACTCATGAAAATCAACTTAATTATAATTCATTAAACCAAATTAATTAACAAACATGGGAATGGATTAGGATCAGCAAACTCTTCCTCACATCCTTAAATCAAATAAAAACATGAAATTAAAAAATGATATTAAGAAAGCTTTGGTTTACTTTAAATGGCTTTATCTAATACGATTGTCCATAGGAATTAATTTGATTGAATGAAATCATGTATTGATGTTCATACATTCCTTTCCAACCATGTCAAATGTTGTATGTCATTTGAAATCATGCATTCATCTTTTCAAAATTAATTAAATCAAATGATTTCTTTTATGTAAGCTTGCATGTATTGATTTAATTTAATATATGTGTGGCTATTATCACTAATAAATTCAAATTATTTTTCTAAAGTGTATAAGTCAATTATATTGATTAGAGTGATAATATTTATGAATACATATAGGCTTTGCATATGGTTATAGCTTAGGTATGTGAAGTAAAGCTTTCTTTTCCTTAATTCATATGTGGTTTTACATGCATTTGAATGTTAATAAGTATATATTATGGACATCCTGGGAATACGAGGCTTTACATAGCCCTAAAAAGGTTATTTGATTACCTCACTTCCCTAGTTTAATAATGACACGTAGAATTTGGATATAACTTTAATTCAAATGCATAAATGATTCAATCAAAGAAAAATATAATCTTTGCATGATCCTCATCATTTTGGTTGTGCATACATTCATATGTATTTAAGATAATAAAAGTGTTTAGTCTAGACATCCCAGGAATACAAGGCTTTAAGTAATCCCAAGGAGGTCATTTGATTACCTCACTTCCCTAGTTTAACAATGGCACATACTTGCTTACATCTTTTACACATGTGTAGGTATGCTTAATTAGAAAATGGCGATCCCCTTTTCTATTAAATATACATGCATTCATAGTCATTTGAATGATTGAATTATCTAATTATGTGATTTGGAGTTCTCTTTCTTATGTTCATGTGTATAATCTTACATAGATTTAAATGCAAATGGGTATATAGTTTGGACAACTGGAGAATACAAGGCTTTAGTTAGCCCAAAGAAGGTCATTTGATTACCTCACTTCCCTCGCTTAACAATAGCACGTACCGAGTTAATTTCATCCCTATGAATTTTTGTATGAGAATTTGGATAGAGCTTTAAATTAATATGATTAAATAATTCAATTGAATAAAAAGTATAAAATCCAAACATGCACAAACATTCATCATATAAGTGTGCTAAAACATATTGCATATATAGATACACTTAGGATTGAATCATATGCATGTTACTTGTGATGGAAGGGAATAGTTTGATATATATCATATGGTAGTAATTCAATCAGATTAATCTTACTATGACTTTCATATTGAATGAAGTTATTTAAAGTGAACCTAAACTTAGGATTAATTTAAAAATGTGTAATAAGTCATTCACTAAAGATTGCTAAATCAAATTAATATACTTTAGAAAGTGGCTTAAGGTAGGGATGAAAGAGGGAAATCCTCTTTCCTCTCTTTATAACACTTAGATGTTAAGTGTATATCATATGAAATAAGAAAAACATAAATTAAAATTCTCAAATCAATTAAACAACTTAAAGTGAAATCAACCATTCATGTTAAATTGAATTCTTCTACACTTAGAAAATCATGACTCTAATGCCTAGTAGGACATACCACACAAGCCTTAACACACACATTAGAATTAAGTCACCACTTCTAGCTCTATGTTAGGATGGTGTATGATGTGATGAATGTTTTATTTTGTGATGTATTATTTTAGACTGGATGTTAGGGTGTATGCTTCATAGACTGGATGTTAGGCCGTTCTTAGCATAATCATATTTTATGTAGGAGATTATGCTTAAGGGGATGCTAAAAAATAAATATAAATGCTCTCTTTATAGGTTACTTAAACCCCTAAGCATAATCCAAGTTAGGATAGGTGGTCTTGGTTACCCATGTGTGGGGTGTTAAGTCCAAATTATACATATAACTGCTTGAGATTCTATGTGTGTTTAGCTAACCTCTATTTTAAAGGTGTAGTTAGATTTACTCTCCTTATTTTCAATGTACTTTTGCAATAGAATTAGATTTAGTGCTATAGGAGATTAGGATGAGCAATGGTAGGAAAGCTTTATCCTAGGGTGTCCTGCGATACCTTTGAAGCAAGCACATCCAAGCTAAGAAAAAGAAGAAAGAAGATATGAAGAAATGGAAGAATGAAGAAAGAACACCCCCATACTATTTAATAAATTTATAATTATTCTTTCATATTCTGGGTTGTATAAGGGTAGAACGCGGCTACCCATATTTTCTTTTCTTGAAATGAGCAACCAATGACCTCTTTATTCTTTCATGATAGTTATAGAAATTGATTTGATGATTTATTTAGATTGTGTATTAGAAATTGCATCTTTTTCATAGTTTCTTAAATTATTTATGCTTTAATGTGTGATATGGATATGATTAGGTTCTTAAGCCAAAATATATTTTCTACCTAACTAATCATTCAAAATTTAAATTTTAACAACTCATAACCTCACCATAAAGCCTAGGTCTTAAATAAGATAATTAAAAAATTCAGCAACCCCTTAGTTGAGTGGTTGAATGTTCCACACCATGCATGCATATTCTTTCTCTCTTGAATATGAAGGATCTCCTTCCTTGCATGACAGGGGAATTGTTGACCTGTGAGGGCATCCCTTGTGGTGTAGAACAGCTTCTTCAAGCTGATTTGGCCCATAACCTATTCTCATTATGCATTTAGGCATAAGAAATCCTATAACCTTTATCAAAATGATGTGTTAAGAATAAAATAAAATTTGAAAAGATTTTGTATTTATAGATTAAGTCATTATTCATACCACTCATGTTCTAGTCTCTTAGGGAGTGGATTTAATGACTTTAGTCTCTTTCTAAAAAAATAACTACCCTAGCTATCTTGCAAATTCATATGATAGGACCACATGGATTTAAAGAGTAGGAGGTGTTAGTTGGCGGCGACTTCAGGTGGTTATAAGTCCAGAAGTCAGATGTGTTTACTCTCTCTTGTGAAGATAAACCCTTATATCCACCTATCGCTTAGATTTAGGTCGTGCTTTAGCTCTTACTAAACCTCCCTAGATTCAAGATCTGAGGTAACTGTTTCCCTCGGGCTACAAGCATAAATTCTCACCTCTTAGGCAATTCCATAATCTTGTGTTGATGGATTATAAGCCTTAGCAATCTAATAAAATTCAACTCACTTCACTTTCAAATATATGAAGCCCAATTATAAGATAGATTAGAATACTCACTGGGTTTCCTAGTATCATGAGAATTTCCTATTTTCTCCCTTTAGATTCTAAAAATAAGTCTTCCCCTTGAGCTTTCCCACTTAATTTTCCAAGCATAAGCAATCCTTTGACAGTCTAACCTTGAAATCTTTGGAGATGATAATTATCTACTTTAACTGAGAGTATTCTTAGAGAATTTCATTCCCTAAAATGTAAATAACTATGGAGGCTTGCCTCTATAGGGAACTTTAGAACTTTGGCTTAATATACCTTACTTTATTCATCCATGTAAAATAGGGGAAAATATCTAGTATATTCGAAGACCCATCATGCCTTAGGAGTCCTTATTAGGTGATTAGGTCCATTGAAGGGTGATGCCTCTATGATTTGAGATAGTGCATCATACCTGATCACTTTAATAAGTACCTCCTATGATCTAAGAGGTGTCCTCCCCATACATCCAAAATAAACACCATAGAGGTCATCAATGGTTGACCTTATTTCTTAGAACTCGATGGTGCATCTTAACTTCAAAATCATCTAGCATCTCAAGTTTTTAAGCATAGCTCCTCATATGAGTTAATGTGATTTAAAAAGTACCTATCAGATTCTAAATTATTAGTAATGACTAAGCAGTAATCATTATCATCGAATGGGCCCACTGTGTTGATTCCTAGTCCTGGTCTTGATTGAGAGTTCTTGCATTTCTTGTTCCATATTCTTTCGACATAGTCTGACCTGTGCTTAGACCAAGTATACAGGATTAACCCTTTCTTTGCTAATTATGAACACACGGTGAGTACCAATCAAGAGGTATTTCTATTCAATCTTTATATGAATTAATCTCAAGTTCTACATCAACTTCTTGACTTGAGGATGATACTCTCAAAAAGAATCTCTGAGTCTTCACATCTGTGGATGACTTATGGGCTTCCATAGCTAACCCTCAATTTTTTATGAGGAAAGTGGGGTTACAGCTAAGATTCCCAACTGATGCCTGACTATTTCACATAGAGACTTGGATACACTTATGCTTTGCTTTGGGGGGTCTTCATCATTGTCAGCTCAAGTGTCACTTCTAAAGAATCTCGAGAAGATTAGTGTGCTAACCATATAACTCATCAACTAGATTATAAGTCATATGGATAGCAAGTGTACTCTAGTAGTTGGACATATCTCCTATTGGTGGCATAAAGAGGTCTTCCACCCTTGGGATAATGGCCTCTTCCTTTTGTGGAGGTGGTCATCATATATTCAATGAACTAACAAATTGTGGGTGGAATTTAATCTCAGGCTCTACAATCCTCCCCTAAATTTATTTCTCATTCCCTTTTATTTTCTTTTTCTTTTTCTTTTATCTTTTCTTTTTCTTTTTCTTTTTCTTTTTCTTTTCTTTCCTTTTGTCCCATATGGTGATTTTAACTAAGTTTGTGAGAATAAACTTTTTGATTTTAGGGGAGGTAGTAGGCTGCAACCTCATATATCCTGACCTCATAAACTGTAAATAGTTTGAGATCTCCTCAAACACATTATTCAATCCCACCTCTCATGAACTTCATGCACTGATGTAGAGAGGATGGAACCGTATTATTCTTGTGTATCTATAGTCTCCCAAGCAAAGCGTTAAAAGATGTATCCAAGTTTTAATATGTAAATTGGCTTCAGTCTTCCAATTATCTATCTCCAATGACAACACTGTGGAGCATAAGGCCCTCTCGCCTTATTCATTAAATCCTCTCAACATCATTTTCTCCACAGGTCAACTAGAACTCTGGATAGCTTGTATTTGTCAATATCTACTGTAATGTAAAGAGCACGGTTCTACTCGATCATCCCTAGAAATAAGTATTCATCATTGAATATAACTTCTAAGATGTCCTTCGAGTGGTGTGCCTCCTCTCTACTGGCCATCAATTAAGCTAAGAATATCTCTGGATCAAGTAAGTCCTTGATTAAAGATCCCCTCATTTCTTTAGATAAGACAAGGGCATCATATATGCTTAACTTAGCTAGCAATTTTTTAAGATGAGCTTGGATGTTGTAATCAACTCTAGCTTGGTCCTCCACAAGCAAATCCATAGGTGGAGAATCCTGTGGAGAGGCTATCTACTCACTGGAACTAATTACTTGCTTACCCTTATCTTGAGGTGCTACCCTAGGAGGTAGAACTTTGACATTGCGTAGGTTAACATTAGTGACTTCTTAGAATGATGAGTTTGTGGAAACCTCTACCTTCTCATCATACATACCTACAACTTCTCCTATGGGATCCTCAGAGTTGGTTGACTCCAAGTTAATCTCAAGAGGTGAACCCGATTGATTTAGAGAAGGTAAGTTTGACTCTTAATCAAAAAAGAAAGGATTGGAATTACTAGAGCTATTATCATTTAGACTCAGAGAGCTTTCTATAGGAATAAAATCAAGAGCGTCAGAAGTATATATGATATAAGTAGAATCGCCTTTCTTCATTGATTTTGGGTGGAGGTACATGATAGAAATCAAGTAAAGTAGTGAGTGATTTTCTTATCCTAGATATAATGCTCCTACCAAGAAGAGGAGATAGTATAAGAAGTGGTAATAACGATGGAGCAGACTCGGATGGCATGCCACTGACTATCTGAAAGTGTGCTACTACTACTGCTACGCTATCACCCTCCCAGAGTTGTCCTTTGTAACTAGCAAACCTTCCTTGGTATTCAAGGTTTGAGCTACTTTAGGCACCTACAAGGAAAGTTTCTTGATCTTAGTAATGATTGTTTTAGAGGTTCAGGATAAAGAAATATCCCAACCTTCTTTTATCTTTAGAGGATTAGAAGTATCCCCAAGGATTACTCTAATAGAACTAGATGATTATTCTAATAATTATTCGTTAAGGATAAGTATGGTTCTCATCTTGTAGCACACCAAGTCCCCCAAAAGTGATACAATCCTCTAAAACATGGCTTAACATGTGATGGTTGGGGCAATAGCTAGGATCATTGCTCTTGCCCACTTTCTCAAGCCTTTTAGGCTATGGTAACTGAAAGTTAGGTTTCTTCAAGAGATTCTTGAAGATTTTTACCTGCAATGAAGATTTGCAATCAAGAAGAGTAAGTGGAAAGTAACTACCTAGCAGTGGATTGAATACCACTACTAGGTAGGCTATTGTAGTGGTGGTAGTGGCCATTATGGTGATTGTGGTGGCCATTATAATGGTCGAGGTAGTGGAAGAGGAGGTGGCAATGGAGGCTGCTAAGCTCATGGTCTCTCATACTAAACTCTGGTGGCAGCTTCCCTCTATCCACTA
Source organism: Cymbidium sinense (assembly GCA_021442155.1). Classification (NCBI taxonomy): domain Eukaryota; kingdom Viridiplantae; phylum Streptophyta; class Magnoliopsida; order Asparagales; family Orchidaceae; genus Cymbidium; species Cymbidium sinense. The sequence goes on from CM038224.1 coordinate 136,729,197, forward strand.
ACACAACTATCCCCAACCTCTTCTCAAACACTTTATATGGCTTGGGCCTAGATGATTGGCCAGGAAAGGGCAACTGTTTGACTTCCTCTTGTAGGCTAGCCGCCTTGTTGATTAATTTCTTGAATTTTTTGATGGTAAATCCCTTAAGCGTGAAGGTGACTGGGCCATGGATATTCTTGAGAAGAATCTCAATGGCATATTATTCAGACAGCTGTGGTTTGGATTTCATGCTCAGGTTGTGCCACCTAAGAATATAATCAATAAGGGACTCATTGGGTTTCTATTTCTCTACAAAAAGGTCACCTACAATCACCCTCTACTGGGATCCAACAAACCACTTGATGAAGAGGTGCTCCAACTCAGCAAAAGTCTTCACCGAACTATTCGGCAATTTGGCTTACTAATCAAATGTAACCCCTTATGCTAGACTTGAATAGAGTGCATTAAATGTTGCAATAATTGGCTCTAAAATGTGTAATATATTATCGTGGGTTCCCACTGCCATCAAAGATCTTGAAGGATGGTGGCACAAAACCTTATGGGCATTAAACTACAATGAATTCCTCTAAGTATGGTCTACCCTTTGAAATGGATGAGCTCCCTCTGGCTTGTGCCAACGCTTCCTTCACCTACTACTCCACCATAGGCTTGATATCCTTCTCATGCATGGAGTTGTTATCTATAACCTTCCTATTGAAACTACCAGCATCATCATCTATAGGTGTGCACCTAGGACTGTCTAAGGTATGTACCAACTTTGACTGGTTGGCTACCATAGGAGAAGGTTGTGAGATTGGAGGTGGGTTCTGTAATGCTAAGACCACTAGCATCAGCTCCTCTACCATCTTATCCATCCCGCCATCGATCATCCTTGATTTGGAGGAGTTCATGAGTGAAAGTGTCACTTTCTCAACCTTGACTATGTTGATGCCACGGCAATGATCATGTAATGTGGATTTGTGTCATCAACATGTCATCTTCATCGATCAAAGCATGATCTTCACCAATGATCAGCCAACATCTGATGTGGGTATTCCTCATGATGGCATTTAAAGATGATCATCTATTCTGCTAAGGAATACTGGCCCACCATAAGACTGCTCATATATCGTATGTAAACTAAAGTTATGCACTCCCTAAGCTCAACTACCATGGGGACTATAAGTGTTTATCTCCCTCTTACTGTTGTAGAAGTGGCGCGACCACGATGCTCTTGGGTTGCCACTCCCTCCTAACCATGGCTAAGGTGGAAGGTCAAGCAGGGGAGCTCGATCTCACCTCAACGGGTGGACTAGATGGAATGAGAATCTTAGGCCATAGCTAGATCACCAGATGGTCTTTCCTATTAGGGCTTCAAGCTTGGGGATGGTAGATCAAGTCAGGTGATGGTGGAAGGTGAGTGGAGCAATGTGATGGTTAGACTACCTCCCCAGATCTTTACATCGAACAATTCGGTGAGAATGATGTTGTCTAATGATCTGACGGTGATCAGAAAGTCATGAAAGTGGAGGCCATCATGTATGCATCTCCCTCCTCTTTTGCTTTAAATGACTCTAGCCTCCATGGCTCTATCTCTATGAATTTGACCCTAAATGCTCCTAGGGATCAAACAACTCAAATCATGTAAAAATACAAACTTTGAGCATTCATCGGTGTTGACATCACTTTTGGAGTGAGCTCTCAACTTCTATATCATAGATCTAGGACTCTCATAGACACTAAGAGTTTCTTAGTCTTAAGACACTTCTAGTGATTAGGTGAACACTTAACCTAACCCTAGCGACTTAGAAGTAGGGATAGGTTGTGCCTTAGGGATTTACAAAGACTTGTCCCCTATAGCCCAAACCAAATCCTTGCTTCCTTCTTCCAAATAAAATCTCAAATTCTAATCCAAATTCTAAAATCAAATCCAACTATCAAATGATTGAAACCCTTCATTAAATTCAAACTCCAAATCCCTTCCTAAGCCTTTTAATTTTATCTTATGGACTTAGCTTTAACCAAATTCAAATAAACCCAAATCCTATTGATTTTCTTAATTATCAAATTCCAAATCATAAATCAAATCTAAATGATTGAAATCCAAATCAAATCAATTCCCAAGTCAAGCCCTTTTGACCTACATCACTAGATTTGGTCAAATTTGCTTTCGAATCACTCCAAACTCATGTGATTTTCTCATAACCCATTTATATCTTCATTTATATTCATAAATATAAATGAAATAAAAATTTAAAAGGCCAAACCCAAACCCAAATCAAATCAAATTCTCAATTTTAGCCCTTTTAGCTAAATTCTTGAACTTGGCTAAATGATACCCAAATCAACTCAAACCCCATGGATTTCTTCATGATTCAATCACTCCTTTAATCATTGTTCCAAATATAAACATAAACTACAATTATCAAATCAATCCAAGTCAACTCAAGTCAAACCCAACCTAGCCCATTTGACTTGAAATATTCAAATGAGCCAAAAACTCATTTGAACATAAACCAATTGCAATTGATTTTATATGTCAATCTTAAATCCATATATAAACTCAACTAAATCAAACTCAACTCAAAATCAAGTCAACTAAACCCAATTTGACCTACATGAACCAAAATCCAATTCAATTTAAATCAAAGTGAATTAAGCCAATCCAAACTTCATGCCATGATTGTTGATCATCCTAGGTTAATCAATTGTCATGAATTTGGTCAAACTAAGTCAACCTAGCATGTTGACCAAGTCAACCCTTTAACCCATATGAACCCAAACTAGCTAAATTGCAACCTAAACCAAATTGATTGTAACCAATGGCTCAAGTTCACTCCAAATTGATTGTTGAATTTGACCAAAGCCATAATTAAGCCCAATTTGACCAATTGGTCAACCTAACCTAACTTAGCCCAATTTAACCTTAAGGGTCAAATCATCCTAAAATCTAATCAAATCTAAATTGAACTTAACCAAAGCCTATAATATATTTCAAATGATCAACCAAACCCAAACCAAGCCATGATTTAAGCCAATTGGTCAATTTGGTCTTGGTCAACTTAGCCTAAATTAACCTAAAGGATCAAATTGGCCAAAATACAAATTAAATCCAAATTAAACTAAATTGATTGAAACCAATTGAACCAATATACTCCAAATGATCATTTAAACTTGACCCAACCATTGGTTTGACCTAATTTGACCAATTGGTCAACTTAACTCATTTTGACCCATTTTGACCTATTTTGACCCAAATGGGTCAAATTGTCCCAAATTAAACCAAATGAACTCCAAATGATATGAAATTTGGTCCAACTCACTTTTGACTCATTTCAAATCTGCTCAAATCAAATTCAATGCCAAATGACCATTTTGTGCTTAGGTTAAGGGCATCCCATGAGAAAAGACACTTGCCCAAGTGGTCATTTCACTTCCTTGGCCACTTGGTGCTCATCTAATGGTCCACATAGACACCAAGGATACTGATTCTTTGATCCAAGGAGTGGTTGGGGTAGTGATGACTTATGGGGAAGTGAAATCACCTCACCTCTCCCATTGGAACACTTGGCATGAAGGACTCCCACCACTACTTTGCTAGGACACCCATTTGTCCTTCATGACAGCCACGTTCAATGCCTTAGCCAACCAAAATAAGCCAATTAGGATTATTCCCTTCCATTCCCAACCACCACAAGCCAAATGACTACACTTTGGAGCCAAAAATTTTTTTTTTTAAAAAAGGTAGATTTTCGGCCACATTCAAACCAAGAGAGTTTGAAGCAGTAAAACTCATTCTATTCCTCTCATTTTCATTACTTAGAGCTCCTAAACCAATTAGCAATCATTCCCACTTCAATTTGGGGTGAAAAACACCCAAAAAATGTGCATTTCGGTGAGTAAGTGGCGGCGATTGGAGAATGCATCATCTCGGAGTAAACACGAATATCTAGGCTCATAAAATGCTTCCCCCATTCTAAAGCATGCTCAAATCATCATTGCTACTTGAAATCATCCCTGGTGAGGTAATCTTCAAAAACCTATAGTCGACCTTAGGATTTCTTACTTTTGTGATGATTTTTTTATGATTTTAGGAATTTCCCTTAGATAAACCTCGCAATTTTTAATTTATTCAATCCCAATATGAAATAGATTTTTTTTGGCAAAGATCGATGTAAAAATGAGCCCAATCAGGACTCATTTCATTTTTTTTGTGGTTTTTCTGTCAGTTTCGCTGGTCAGAGAGCAGTATTCGTCCTATCTTGCATTCAGGGGATCGGATGGCTCAGATCACATCATGTCAACCCGATCAAGCGACAAATTCACGGATCGATCTAGACCATGATCTTTGATCGAGATCAAATCAAGCCGCTTCTTACCACCACCCCTCACGATTACACTTGCATGTCGACTCATTGCCCACCAGGCGGCACCGCATGCCACGGGACTATGTACACCACACATCTGAGATTCCGTCGACGCTGCCGAATTTGTTAAGTGGGAAAATCTGGATTTTTTTATTTCAAAAATTATTTAAATAACCTAAAACTTCACAAATTCATAGGAAATAAAATACTTAACAACAAAATGCAAACAAGGGCTCATTGGATTTGTTATTCCGAGAGGAGTCCAACAAACCCAAAAACTCAAAATTTTACTGAATATTTTGAGCTTAATTTGAGTTTTAGTAAAAATAAAATTTTATTAATTAAACCAAAAATACACATCAAATTAAGTTGACATTTTCATAGATTAAAATTGAAGCTCAAATCTACTTACCATAAAAAATCAAATTAAAATCACTTCTAGATTGAAAGATATTGAATTTTTAAGTTCAAATGATTTATTTTAATAAAATAAATTAACAAATTTCATGAAAATTATCTTAATCAACTTAAACTTCCTAAATTCATAACTAATTGTAGAAAAATCCAAAAAATACAAACTCAAATTCATTTTAAAAATATTTCAGAGTAAAATGTAGGAAAATTATTATTAATTTATTTTAAATAGTGAATTTAGTTTAATTAAGGTTTAATTAAAAATGTAATTATCCTAATTACTCCATAATTATCCATCCATTTAATCTCAAACTTTCTGTGTATATTTAGGGGGATGATTCTTGCCTCCCCTATTTTTTTGGATTTTATTGGTTCCTTAATTATGAAAATCAATGGATTAAACCTTAATCACCTTCTTAATATAATTAGTGATAATTAAGCAATTGAACAGTAAATTAATCAATCAATCAAGCTTGTTAACCTCTATTAAGATGATGAAGTCTAGGGAAATGGATTGGGACTCCCTCTTCCAACTTTTTTCTTAAACCTTCTCTAATCCCTTAAATAATTAATTAATTAACACCTCTTAATTAATTAATTAACAAAACTAATCAAAACCCAGATCATACCTGAACCTTAATCAATTAATTGAAAGGATTTAGGGATTGAGACTTAGTCTCTCTTCTTTATCTCTTTCTCTAAGCCCATCTCATTTGAGTTGGTTAAGGTTAATTCAAATTTAATTAATTAATTAATTAACTTAATTAATCCAATTGAACCTAATTTCTCTAATCTAATCTTGAGTAGCTCTTTGGGAGTTCAATAACCCAAAGGGGGAGATAATCAAATTATGGTTGGCTCACATGTGTGAGAAAATCATAAAATTAGTTAAGTAAGATCTCTTAAGCTTAATTAACTATTAATCATGAGCCAATTGCATTAAGACCATTTCATTTTTTAGGAACATTGCAAATTTACTTTCCATGTGATTGCATATCATGTTGGCTCATTATTAATTAGTTAATTAACTTAAGGTGATGTAGGTAAGGGTTAATTAATCCATTTAATTTATACCCCAACCTAATTAAATCATAAAATTGACTTAATCACTTCTTCATTAAACCAAATTAACTTATACATGGGGAATGGGGATTAGGATTAGAAAACTTCTTTCACTTCCCTTAACTCAAATCAAACTGAAAATGAAATGACATTAAAGAAACTTTGATTTATTCTAAGTGGCTTTATTTAGTATGATTATCCTTAGGACTTAATTGGATTTGAATGAAATCACATGCTTATATTGTTTTGTTTCTTTCCACTCATGTTAAATGTTGCTTACCATATATAATTATGCATTCATTTCCTGTAAAATTAATTAAATGAAATGGTTTTGTTTATGTCAAATTGCATGTTGATTTAAATTAAATAAGTGTGGCTATTATCACTACTAAACCAAATGTTATTTTTAAAAGCTTATAAATCAATTATTATGCATGAAGTGATGTCAATATCTATAAGCTTGCATGTGTTGATAATATAAGAAATGTAACTTACATGGGTTTACATAGGATTTGCAAATGTATAGTTCATTTGAAAAGAACACAACATTTTTGTAAATCTATTCCTATGCATCTCAATGTCAAGACTTGGGAAGGATTTCACATTACATATATAAATCAAATTAACCAAATTAAATATAATTTCTTGCATGATTTTTTATTCTTGTTGTTCTTTTCATACATTTATATATATTTGAGAAAAGTGGTATATTAATCTGGACATCTTGGGCTGTGAGGCTTTAAGTAGCCCTAAGTAAGTCTTGTACCTTATGCCCCTGGTGTAGAAAATAATAGTGTCTTACTCACTTAAAACTTTTATATATGTGTATGTGATGTGGCCAATAAATAAGGATCATAAATCACATAACCAAATTAAACATAATTTCTTGCATGATTTCTTATTCTTGTGGTTTTTTTTGTACATTCATATGTATTTTGAGAAAAGTGGTATATTAGTCTGGACATCTCGGGGCTGTGAGGCTTTAAGTAGCCCTAAGTAGGTTTTGTACCTTACGCCCCTGGTGTAGAAAATAATGGTGTCGTACTCACTTAAAACTCTTATACATGTGTATGTGTGATGTGGTCAATGAATAATAATCACAAATTAAGTAAATAAAACACAACTTTTGCATGGACTTTCCTATCCTTATAGTTGTTCATACATCTACATGTATCTAAGAAAGTGATATATTAGTCTGGACATCCCGGGGCTGCGAGGCTTTAAGTAGCCCTAAGTAGGTCTTGTACCCACGCCTTGGTGTAGAAAACAATAGCATCGTACTCACTTAAAACTTTTATATATGTGAATGTGTGTTTGACTAATGGATGAAAAGTCCCTCTTTTTTATCAAAAATGCATGCATTCATAATTTAATTAAATGAAATATTTGAATTCCAGCCATACTTCTTTACATTCATTATTAAAGTGTGCTAAGATTTACATTACATGTATAGGTATGCATAGGATTATTCATATGCATGATATACATGATGAGATGAAATAAATGAACATGTGTTATGTGATAGTAATTCATTCTAATTAATCTTGAGATATCTTTCTTATTAAATAGAGTCATTTAGAGTGAACCAAAACCTAGGATTAATTAAAATATATAATAAATCATTCATTAAATTAAATTGATTAATTAACTTACTTTAGAAGTGACTTAAGGTAGGGATGAAAGAGAGATTCCCTCTCTTTCTTCTCTTTATAACACTTAGTTGTTAAGTGTAGGCTATATGAAATGAAAGAAAATATTAATTAAAACTTGTAAATTAAATAAACAACTTAAAGTTAAACCACCCTTTGTAAATTAAATCTCTCACACTTAGCAAATTACAACTCTAAAGCCTAGTTAGGACATGCCACACAAGCTTTAATTCACACACATTAGACTAAGTCACCATATCTAGCTTTATGTTAGGGCAATGTATGGTTTGATGTACGCTTATTTTTTGATGTATTATTGTAGACTAGATGTTAAGGTGTATGCATGTAGCCTAGATGTTAGGCTGATATTAGCCTAATCATGCTTTCTACATTTTTTTTGTGCTTAAAGGGTTGCTAAATAAAAATATAAATAATTTTTACTGTGCTGGTTGCTTACCCCTAAGCATAACCCAAGATAGGATAGGTGGGCTTCGTTACCCATGTGTGGGGTGCTAAATCCAAATTATTCATATAACTGCCTAGGTTGTATGGTTTGTTTAGCTAACATTTATTTTGTAGGTGCGGCTAGATTTACTTTCCTTCTTTTAATATAATTTTGCATTAGGACTAGAATGAATGTTATGGGGGAATTAGGATGAGCATTAGTTATAACACCAAGTCTTATGTACCATGTGATACCTTTGGAGCAACCATATTCAAATCATGCCAAAAGGAAGAAACAAATGAAATGAATCAAAATAAAGAAATGAAAGTGAAGAAATGAAGAAATAAAGAGTAAAGAATGAAGACCCCCATAGCATTCATCATTTATAATTATTCTTTTGTAATTCGGGTTGTATAAGGGTATAGCTCGGCTACCCACATTTCTTTTCGGGTTGTACGACGGTACCTGACTGTGTCAGCCTTTTATTCTTTTGTAATAGCTTTATAAAATTATTTGATAATTTGTTTAGCTTGTGCATTAGAAAAAGCATGCCTTTTCATAGTTTATTTATGATTGGTGATTGTTGTATGGACTATATGCGATTAGGCTCTTAAGATAAAAATAAATATTCTTTTCTACTAACCAACTCATAACTAAACTTTTAAAATAACTCATAACATCACCTAAAGCTTTGGTTTTAAATCAAGATAATAAAATATTTAGCAACCCTTAGTTGGAAGTTGTATATTTAACAACACGCATATCATCTTATTTCACTCATGATTAAAGAGGGCTTCCATCTATGCTAGATAGAATGGGCTTAACTCTTTATTGCTTATGATGGAAGAACACATCTTTTTCTCTTAATTTGGCCCATAATTAATTTCTCATGAATTTAGGCATACAAAATCCCATAGCTTGTGTCAAAATAAATTGTCCAAAATCAAATAAAACTTGATAAAAATTTGCATTATATTTAAGTTATTATTCATACCCCTCATGCTCTAGCCTCTTAGGGAGTGGATTTAAGGACTTAGTTTTTTTTCTAAATAATAACAACTTAGCCATCTTACAAAAAATATAAGACTTATCTACATGGATTTAAGCATAGGAGGAGTTAGTTGGCTGCTACTCCAAGCGGTAATAAGTCTGGTAGTCGGGTGGTTTACTCTCTCTTGTGGAGGTAAACCATATACCCATTTTTGCCTTAGATTTAGGTCATGCTTTGGCCCTCACCAAAGCTCCCTAGATTTAGGATCTAAGGTTGTTATTTCCCTTTGTGGGCTACAAGCATAAATCCTCACCTCTTAGGCATTTCTATAATCTTGTATTTTGGAATTGTAAGCCCTATATTTCTAATAAAATTTCAATTTAAATAAATAAATCTCCTCAATTTCAAACATATAAAGCCCAACCATAGGACAGATTAGAGTACTCACTATACTTCCTAGTATCATGAGCATTCCCTACTTATCTCCTTTGGTGTCTGTAATAACTCTCTCCTTTTGATCCATCCCACTTGACTTTCCAGAATACAATCAATCCTTTGATAGTCCTATCTTTGAATTCTTTGGAGACAACAATCGCCTATTTTAATCGAGAGTATTCTTAAGGGATTCACTTTTCTTAGGATGTAATTAACTATGAAGGCTTGCCTCCATAGGGAACTTAACAAACCTGGTTTAAATAAACCCTGCTTTACTTTTCCATGTAAAGTAGGGGAAGAATCTCTGGTCTATTCAAAGACCCATCATGCCTTAGGAGTCCTTATTAGGTGATTAGGTCCATTGTAGGGTAGTGACTTCTATCATTTGAGATAGTATACTATTCCTCAAAGTCATACCCGATCACCTCAATAAGTACATCCTCAGACCTGTGTGGTGTCCCCTCACATATACACATACGAACAAATCAAAAAATAAACATCATACTGGGCTTTGCCAACCCAATGTAGAATAGATCGCAGATTGACATAAGGCTTCCTCCTATCCCTAGCCAGTGTCTCAAATTGTGATGGTGGTGGAGGATCCTCCTATAATCCTCCTCTCCGTTCAAAGCTAAAATGGGGTGAAACCTACTACCCCTGAAGAGTGGAGAGGTCTCATGAGGGGAACCCCAGCTATAAGGAGAGGCATGCCAATCTTTCTTGCCTCATGCTCATAGTGTTGCTTAACCTTTCGATTCATGTTATGGTGTTGCATCCTGGCAAGTGAGGCGAAGCAGGAGCTAGAACATACTTTAAAGGTAGGGGATACTATCTCAGAGGCTAAGATAGCCTTCTCCTTCATAATTAGGGAAACCAATGAGGAGGTGTTAGCCCTTATTGGGACTGCAATGGGGGTAGCTGACTGAGCATGTATTGAAATAACTAGCACTAGCACTGATGCTATGGCACTGGTACTAACCCTGATCAGGGTGTGGGAACCACAACAGCTTTCCTCTTAAGTGAGGGAAACTCATAATCCAATGGGAGATCAAACTGGAGAAGTGGCTTCTTCCTTGCCACCTCCTCTCTGCTAATAGTCGTGAGGGCTAGCCCCTCGTAGGTGACTTCAATAGCCACGAAGCCACACCCAAACTGAATCATATGTGTGGTGGTACTAGTGAGTATGGCTTGATCCAAGGCTAGATCCACACCAAATGGGAATGAGAAGATCATCAAGTTGGCCAACATGATGGGAGACTGATCACAGAAGGGGCAAAGAAACTGACTGTTATCTCTGCATTTGAAATAGAGCTGAATCAGACCCTTATTTTGATCATTGCCTTCAATTATTGATTTTTTGATTTGACTTAGAATTTGAACCCACACTTAACAGATTTATCTATGCTAAGTGAGGTTCATTTAATTAGAGAGATTTTGAGATTTTAGGAGAGACTTTGCCATAGGATTTTGATTGAGAACCCTCATTCAACAGATTTAGGTATGTTGAGTGGGGTTCAGAAAAAATTGGAGAGACCTTTGGAGATATATGTGTTGTATATTTTGTTTGAAATTTTATTTTGGAAACCTTTACTTAACAAATTTAGGTATGCTAAAAAGGTTTCAATAATATGTTTGAAAGCATTCTATTTTAATGATTTGTGATTTGTTGTTTATTAGTATATGTTAATTTGATGTGATTTGGAGAACTCTCATTTAACAAATTTAAGTATGTTAAATGGAGTTCAAATTGTGTTGGATGTTTGATGATTTGATTTTTTTTAAAAAAAAAAAGATGAGAACTCTTATTTGACAAATCTAGGTATGTCAAATAGAGTTCAAATATATGTGTTGATGTTTGGAAGTGAGACCCACACATAACAAATTTAGGTATACTAAATGGAGCTCACTTATATGTTTATTTGTTTATTGATATATGGTTTTTTTTATGTTGAAATTGAATTCTCATTTAACAAATATGGGTATGTTAAATGGAACCCAAAAATGTGTTTTGATTTTTGTGATTTGATTTTATTTTTGAAAATGGAACTCTTATTTAACAAATTCAAGTATCTTAAATAGAGTTCAATTTGATTGTTGGTGTTTTGATTTGTACTTTGAGAATAGAACTCTCATTTGACAAATTCGATTATGTCAAATGGAGTTCAAATGTGTTCTGATTTTGTGTGTGATGTTGACTTGATTTTGGAAAAGGAGAACTCTCATTTAACAAATTTAGGGTACGTTAAGCAGAGTTCAATTATATGTTGATTTTGTTTTTTTTTTTTTTTTGAAAATGGAACTCCATTTAACAAATTTAGGTATGTTAAATGGAGTTGGCTGATTGATTGATTCTTATTTTGAAAAATGTGCTTTTTGAAAATTTTAAAAAAGTATTTGATGATGTATATTTGATTTTGATTTTTGGAAAAGGACCCTCATTTAGCAGGAAAGGGGTATTTTCCAACACAAGGGATGCCCTCAGAGGTCAAGCATTCCTCTATCGTGCGAGGATGGAAATCCCATATTTTCAAGAGTGAAATAATATGCATGCATAATGTGAGACATATAACATTCAGCTAAGGGATTGCTAAGTCTTTTAATTATCTTATTTAGAGCCTAGACTTTATGATGAGGTTATGAATTATTTTAAATTTTAGTTATGATTGATTAATTAGGCTAGAAAATTTAATTTTATCCTAAGATCCTAACGCATCTAGGCCACACATTCAAACATCAATCATGAAGAAACTTGGAAAAGCATGTCATTTCTAATGCACAAACTAAACAAATCATCAAACATTTTTTTATAAACTAGTGCAGAAGAATATAAGGGCGGTGTGGTTGGGTACCACGGGTAGCCGATCTCTGCCCTTATACAACCCAGAATATGAAACAATAATTACAATTGTATTAAATGCTATAGAGGTCTCCTTTCCTTCATTTCTTCATGTCTTCTTTCTTCCTTCTCTTGATTTGGATGTGCTTGCTTCAAAGGCATCACAGGGCACCCCAGGAAAAAGCCTTCTGGCCACTGCTCATCCTAATCTCTAATAGCACTAATCCTAATTCCTATTACAAATTTATATTCATATAAAAAGAGTAAATGTAACTACACCTGCAAAATAGATGTTAGCTAAACACACATGCAATCTCAAGTAGTTATATGTATAATTTGGACTTAGCACCTTATGGGTAACCAAGCCCACCTATCCTAACTTGTATTATGCTTAAGGGTTTAAGAAACCCACAAAGAAAGCATTCACATTTATTTTTAAGCACCCCTTAAGCATAATCCCCTGTAGAAAATATGATTAGGCTAATATCGACCTATCATCTAGTCTATGAAGCATACATCCTAACATCCAATCTAAAATAATACATCATAAAATAAAATATACATCACATCATACACCATCTTAACTTAGAGTCAAAAGTGAGGACTTAATCATAATGTGTGTGTTAAAGTTTTGTGTGGTATGTCTTACTAAGCATTAGAGTTACGATTTTCTAAGTGTGGAAGAATTTAAGTCAACATAAAAGTTGGATCCACTTCAAGTTGTTTAGTTGATTTGTGAATCATAACTTATGTTTTATTTTATTTGATATGATTTACACCAAGCAACTAAGTGTTATGAAGAGAGAAAAGAGGATTGCCCTCTCTCATCCCTACCTTAATCCACATCTAAAGCATGTTAATTTAATTTAGTTCTCTTTAATGAATGGCTTATCATATATTTTAAATTAATCTAAGTTTTGGTTCACTTTAAATAACCTTATTTAACATGAAAGGCTTCTTAAGATTAATACAATTGAATCACTAATATATGACACATATTAAATCATTCCTTTCCATCAAAAATATCATGCATATGATCTAATCCTAAGTGCATCTATACGTGCAACATGCTTTAACACACTTAAATGATTATGAATGTGTATGCTTGAAATTTTATTTTTATTAAATTATGTGAATATATAAATCAAAGCTCTATACTAATTCTAATACCAAAATACATAAGGATGGAATCACATAATTACATGTCATTGTTAACTAGGGAAGTAAGATAATCAAATGACCTCTTTGGAGCTAACTAAAGCCTCGTATTCTCGAGATGTTCATACTATATACTTATTGACATTCCCAAGATATCCAGACTAAATAAGGAAAAGAGAACATTAATTTATACAAATCACATGTGCTAGTAACTTAGGTGAATTAAATGCATGTATTCTTGGTAACAAAAGGGGATTTTCATCCCTTTAATTAAGCATACCTACACATGTGTAAAAGATGTAAGCAAGTATGTGCTATTGTTAAACCAGGGAAGTGAGGTAATCAAATGACCTCCTTGGGGTTAATTAAAGCCTCGCATTCTCAAGATGTCTAGACTAAACACTTGCTATCTTGAATACATATGAACCTATATATAACTATAAAGATGAGAATCATGCAAAGATTGTATTTTCTTTAATTAAATTATTTAAGCATATGAATTAAAGCTCTATCTAAATTCTAATATCAATATACATATGAATGAAACCAAATGAGTACATGTCATTATTAAACCAAGGAAGTGAGGCAATCAAATGACCTCCTTGGGGCTAACTAAAGCCTCGTATTCCCGGGATGTTTAGACTATATACCCATTATTGTTCAAACTCATGTAAATCCATATATTAATTATAAAAAAGAAAGCTTCAATTAATATGCTTAAGCTATAAACACATGCAAATCTTATGTGTATTCATAACTATCAACACTCTGAGTATTACAATTGATTCATAAGCTTTAGGAAATAGTTTTGAATTTATTAGTGATAATAACCACACATATATTTAATTAAGCCAACATATGCAAGCTTACATAAAGGAAATTCATTTGATTTATTTAAATTTAAAAGCATGAATGTATGAAATCAAATGACATACAACATTTAATGTACTTGGAAAGGAACAATTGAATATAAACACATGATTCATTCAATTAAACTAATTTCTAAAGACAATTACATTAAATAAGCCCATTTAAAGAAAACCAAAGTTCATTTATTAATTTTGATTTTTAGATTAAACTTAAAGAGGAAGAGAGCTCATAATTTGTTGTTATAAACCTCATTCCTACATTGGTGGTTTGATTTGGTTTAAGAAGAGGTAATTAGGTTGATCTTATGAGTTAGTTAGGTTGAGGTATGCATTAAAAACATTAATTAACCCTTTCCTATGTTACCTTAATATAATTATCCAAACAATTATGAGTCAACATGATATGCATATGAATTGAAAATTAAACTAGCAATGGTCCTAAGAAATAAAAGGGGCCTAATGCAATTGGCTCACAATTAATGGTTAATTAAGTTAAGGAACTTAATTAAGTACTCTTACGATTTCCTCACACATGTGGAATAACCATAATTTCCCTAAGTTTCTTTAGCTTATTAAATAGCTAAAGATCTACCCATGATTTAATTAATTAAGTCTCATGTGATTGTGCTTCAGTTAATTAATTAATTAATTAACTAATTAATTAAACCTTTAATTAATCCCAAATTAATTAACCTTCCTTTTAAATGATATGGACTTAGGGAAAAGATTAAGAAAGGGGTCTTAAACCCATTCCACTTACCCATTTAGCATTCAATCAGTGATTAGCAAGCTTAATTAATTATTTCTTTACTATTTGAAAGGTTAATTAATTAATTAGACTAATTAAGAGAATGATTAAGGCTTAGATAGTTAATTACCCCAATTAACTAAGCAATAAATTCCAAAAAAATTATGGGAGGAAGAGGTCATCCCATTGAACTAACCCATAAAGTTTGGGATTAATTATCTTAGTAATTAAAGAGTAATTAAGTTAATTAAGTTTTTAATTAAACCCAAATTAAGCCTCTATTACTGTTCCAAATCAATTAAATTTAATTTTAAATGATTCTCCTCTTGAATACCTTTAAAATGAATATTTATTTATATTATTTTTATTTTTCTATGACTTGTTATGAATTTTGGAAGATTTAGTCATTGAAATGATTAATTAGTCCTAATTAAGCCTAATCTCGCTGGCACCACACGGACTGCGAACGTGGCACGCTTTCCACGTGGTACCACAGGATTGGTCACTTAAACACATCTGACTCAGTGCTGATGTGGCTTACGTACTTTCATCTCTGCCATCTGATCTCAGATCGGATGGTGCATATCAATCCTGTGGTTCCTTAAGGACTTAATCATATCAATCTAGCAGATTTAATCACAATCGTCCATTTCGATCATGCAGAATGGATGGTGTGTGATCCATCATCATATGAGGGATAAGGGACAGACACCGTCCACCATTCCTCGCTCGATCCAAGCTCAACCAAGCTTGGATCAACTCCAAATGGATCCTACACCTTTATGTGAAGGATCCAAAGGGATCCAACGGCTAAGATCACATGGCATTCAACTTTCCTTCAAAAAGCTCCAACCAAAATCACCCAAAGCTCAGTTTTAATGGAATTAGCTCATTGGAGCACAAGACCAGCAGGGAATCTGATTGAGGAACCTTTGCCTGGTGGAGATGAAGCCCTGTTGAGCTGCAATTGGATTAATTCCTCACCGTTCACTCGGAAGGCCATGAACTGATGATTTGGAAGTTAGTGTTGATTGAAGTCACGTCAGTGGTAGGAGGGCTCGGGAGGTAATTCGTTCTTGCTCAATGAGGAGTGGGGTTGGTGTGTGTGGAGTTAATTTGGGTTTGGTGAAGAAATGGGGAAGTTGGACTTAGTGAGGTATTGCCCTATTTTAGCTTAAAAGAAACCAGCAATGGGGAGCTCGAGAAGCTTGGAAACTGCTATAGGGAGTTCATCTCTGGCTGCTAGGGCTTTGAGGATGTTGAATGCCTCAGTTTGGATCGAATTGGAGAGGGTATACCCCCTCTTCCCTTGGATCAGATGGTGTAAATTTGTTTGGTTTCTAATGGTCATCCAGCCACCAATGATGGCTGTGGGTGACAGGGAATCATCCTAAGTGGCTCGATTTGAGTGGCCAAGGGCATGGGAGCGGCTGCCAAGGTGGGATATTGGTTGTCCTTGGGATTCAAATGTGCCAATGGGGGACGTGAGGTGAGTTCACATTGCCATGGTTCATGGCTGACCCAACCACCCATTGGGTTAGGTTGGGCAGTGTCCTAGGTGCCTAGGTGGACCAATGGGAGAGCGTCAAGTGGCCAAGGAATGAAAATGATAACTTATATGGGTGATTTGTCTCATGTGATACCCTTGACCTAAGGGTATAATGGTCATTTGGAATTGGATTTGATTTGGGCATATTTAAAATGAGTCAAAAGTGGGTTAGCCCAAATTTCAATTGATTTGGAGTTGATTTAATTAGGTTTGGCTCAAATGGGTCAAATTGGGTTAGGTTGGGTCAAGTTGCCCAATTAGTCAAATTCGGTCAAACCAAGGATTAGGTCAAGTTCAAATGGTCATTTGGAATTTTTTGGTTCAATTAGTTTGATTTAGTTTGGCTTAGATTTGGTTTTGGCTCATTTGAGTTCATTTGGGTCAAATGGGTCAAGTTGACCAATTTGACCAAATTAGCCAAATTGGCTTGGGTTGGGTGTTAGTTTAGGTATAGTTGACAAATTGAAGATGATTGTAGGATTTGATTTCAATTAATTTGGATTTGGTTTTGATTTAGCCCAATTTGACCCTTTAGATCAATTTGGGCTAAGTAGGTCAATTGGATTCAATTGGTCAAATTGGGTTCAATTATGGCTTTGGTCAAGTTCAACAATCAATTTGGTATGAACTTGAGCCATTGGTTGTAATCAATTTATTTTATATTTTGATTCGACCTAATTTGGCCTTTTAGGTCAATTTGGGTCAACTTGTGTCAAGTGGGCCAATTGGGTTTCGTTTGGCTCAATTAAAGGTCAAGTCATGTTCAAATATTGATTTTGAGTTGGTATAAATCATTAGTTTCAATTGATTTGGTTTAAGTTGCAATTTGGATAGTTTGGATTTATATGGGTTAAGAGGGTTGACTTGGTCAAAGTACTAAGTTGACTTGGTTTGACCCAATTTATGATAATTGATCAACCTAGGGTGATCAACAATCATGGTGGGAGGTCTAGGTTGGCTTAGTTCAATCCAATTTGGGTTGAATTGATGTTTGGCTCAAATGGGTCCTTTAGGTCACTTTGGGTCAAGTGAACCTAAGTGGGTCAATTAACTTGATTTCGGGTTGAATTGGATTTAGTTAAGTTTATATATGAGTTTAGGATTGATATATAAATTCAATTGCAATTAATTTGGGTTTGGATGAGTTTTGGTTCATTTAGATATTTCAAGTCAAAATGGCTAAGTTGGGTTTGACTTAGGTTGATTTTGGTTTGGCTTTATGATTGTAGATTTAATTAATATTTGTGAACATGATTGAAGGTGTGATTGATTCATGAGAAGATTAATTGAATTTGGAGTTTGGACTGAAGGAATTTGGCTAAGTCCATGGGGTTCGATCATCTGGCTTAAGAAGGGCTTGATTTAGTTTGATTTAGTTTTGGTGATTTAAATGTAAATTTGATTTATATTCGTAGAAATGATTGAAGATATGATTGATTTATGAGAAAATCAATTGAGTTTGAAGTGATTTAAAAGCAAATTTGGCTAAGCTCATGAAGGTAGATCATGGGCCTTAAAGAAGGGTTTGAATTAGTTTGATTTAGTTTTGATGATTTAAATATATATTTGATTTATATTTGTAGAGATGTGTGGTGAAAATTTTTATTGTTATCAATTTCTAAAGAATGTATACTTCCATCTTCAATCTATGCGAAATAAAATGAAGATAGAAATATACTCTTTTATGCATTTTTGACACCACGTAGATCCGCAGATGTTTTTATTGAGGGTGATTGGGTATGACATTGAGAAGAGGTGTACTATCTCAAAAAATAAATGTCACCACTCTACAATGGACCTAATCACCTCAATAAGAACTCATAAGGACAATGGGTCTACATATGTACCAAAGATTCTTCCCCTACTTTTTATGGAAAAGTAAAGTAGGGTTTATTTTAAATCGGGTTCGTTAAGTTTCCTACATGGGCAAGCCCACATAGTTAATTACATCCTAAGGAAGAGGATTCCCTAGGAATACTCTCGATTAAGGTAAATGATCGTTGTCTCTAAAGATTTCTATAGGTAGGACTATCAATCGATTAGTTTATTTTTGGAAAATCAATTGGGATCGATCAAGAGGAGGGAGTTCTTTTCGAAGCCAAATGAAGATGAGTAGGGCATATTTAGGATACTAGGAAGCCTAGTAAACATCCCAAACTATTCTATGGTTGGGCTTTACATTTTTGAAATTGAATTACTTATTTGAGTTGAATTTGTATTAGAAGTTTAGAGCTTATAATTCCATAATACAAGGTTATGAAAATGCCTAAGAGATGATGATTTATGCTTAAAGCCCACAGAAGGGAGAAGCAACCTCAGAATCAAAATCTAGGGAGCTTTCGCAAGGGCCAAAAGCACAACCTAAATCTAAGGAAAAGAAAGGGTATTTGGTTTGCCTCCACAAGAGAGGACAAACCACCCTATTTTACAATCACGGGGTGGCAACTAACTCCTCCTATGATTTTAAATCCATGTAGGCAAATCATATACTTTATGCAATATAGCAAGGTTGTTATTTATTTAGAAAGAGACTAAGTCCTTAAACTCACTCTCTAAGAGACTAGATCATGTAAGGGCATGAAAAATGACCTAGATCTAATGAAAATCATATTACATTTTTTTCTTTCATTTTTGGACAATTATTTGACTCGGGCTTATAGGATTCATATGCATAATGCATGAGAAATAAGATTATGGGCCAAAATCAATGAGAAGGGGGAGGTGTGTTTCCACCATGGCTCTCAAAGGTCAAACTGAGTTCTCTGGCAAAGGTGGAAGCCCTCCAATCAAGAGTGAAACAATAAGCTTTTATACATGATGTTATAAAAGAAATCCTCATCCAGTTAAGGGGTTTCTAATTCTTTTATTTTGATTTTAGCTTAGGCTTTAAATGAGATTATGAGTTATTTATTTTAAATTTTGAGTTATTTAATTTGGTAGAAGATTTATCTTTCCCTAAGATTCTAATCATCATTCAGGCCATACATCAAGCAAAGAAGAAATAAGGAAAATATGTCATCTTAATGCACAAGCTAAATAAAATATCAAACATTTTATAAAGCTGATGCAAAAGAAT
Organism: Cymbidium sinense; assembly: GCA_021442155.1. Classification (NCBI taxonomy): domain Eukaryota; kingdom Viridiplantae; phylum Streptophyta; class Magnoliopsida; order Asparagales; family Orchidaceae; genus Cymbidium; species Cymbidium sinense. The sequence goes on from CM038224.1 coordinate 136,748,775, forward strand.
AAAAGGCCATTTGTGGTCGAGCGCCACCGCACAAACTTGAACAAATTGGGTGGCCAAGCTCTACCTTTATACAACCCGAATTATAAATGAATTAATTTATAATCAAGTAAGAAAATTCATGTTATGGGGTCTTCCTTCTTCTTTCGGTTCCTTCTTTTGGTTCCTTATTTTGGATGGTTGGATGGTGGTTGCTCAAAAGGTTTCACATGGTACATAAGATGTAATCTTATTACCAATGCTTATCTTAATCCTCATAACATTCATTCCAAAATCCTAATAGCAAAAATACATGAAAAGAGAAAGTAAATCTAACTAACACTTGCAAAACAGAGATTAGCTAATCAAACCATACAAATCCCAAGCATCTATTTTGGACTTAGCACCTCGCACATGGGTAACCAAGTCCACCTGGCCTATTTGATTATGCTTAGGGGTATAAGCACCTGCACAGTAAAAGCATTTATATTTTTATTACAGCACCCCTTAAGCACAATCCCCTGCATAAGACAATGATTAGACTAAATCATCTTATCATTCATTCTACACACATACACCCTAACATTGTGACTAGGAATAATACATCACAAAATAAAAGCAAACATCAAGCTATGCACCGCCCATACCTAAAGCTAGAAGTGGTGACTTAACCTAATGTGTGTGCTTTAAAAGGTTTGTGTGGTATGCTTAGCTATGGTTTTAAGGCTTAGATTTTTTAAGTGTGAAGATGTTCAACTTAGATGGATAGTTTCATTTAAGTTGTTTAGTTAATTTGGGTTGATTTTACTTTGTATTTTGATTTGGTTTAAGTGAATCTTACAATTAATTATTAAGCTTTAAAGAGAGGGAAAAGAGAAAAGAACTTCTCTTTCCTTCCCTACCTTAAGTAATTTCTAAAGTGGATTCATATTTGATTTTGTTTAGTAAATATTTTATTATGTGATTTAATTAATCCTAACTTTAGATTTTTCCTAAACAAATCTATTCAAAAGAAAGGCATTTTAATACTAAGTAGAGTCAACTAATATCACAAAACACACATCACTTCATTTCTTTCCCAACATGTATAACATGCATATGGATGCATCCTAAACATATCTAAACATGTTAAGATTATTATTTTTCTTCTGAATCCCTTTGGTTGCCGACCCCGCTTAGTGGGATAAAGGCTTCTTGTTGTTGTTTTGTTGTGAATCTCTTTGATTGTTCAATCCGAAATAGTGATAAATCTCTTATGCATGTGGATTTTAAACATAGGTAATTCATGTTTACACTTTTTTATTTTTTTTACTCTATTTTAACTTTTTCCTCTAATACTGGATAATGAAATCTTGTCCATACTTGCGTGAGATGATTTGACAAAGATTTTGTTCTATGTAAATTTTTTTATTTTTTATAATTATTATGACATTTCTAATACATGATTTGAAGTTTAACTTATTAATAATATAATTAAGAATATAAAGAAAGCTTAAGTTTTCTTCATTCGATGATTTCTTATCTTAATATTTTTTTCTTAGACATCTTTTAATTAATATAAATCTGTTCAAACAAGTAATCATTAAAAAAAATTATATATTTCATAGTTTTTATTGCCTCTCTAATGTATTTTTCTCTATTTTCTTACAGATAAATCTTATTCTAATCACACTACTAATATTAACATCAATTAGGTATATGCTTTATAAATTATCTTTTTTATTTTTATAATATATTTTTTTGCATTTGCCACTTCATTGTCATATTTACAAACTAAGCATATACTTCTTATATAAATATTTACACGTATACCACCTAATCTTTTATTTTTCACTTAAATATCACTCAAATTTCTATGATTACATCACAAATAATATCATCGTTACTTTTAAACGCAAATACACTTTTTAATGCATAGAAAAAGTAATTTTTATACATATACAATTTTATGGATTAGATATGTAAATAAATAATAATCTTATGTTATGTATGCAAAATTTTTTATTTGGCTTTGAAAGCTTTGGAATGACTCATTTGCCAAAAGATGTCTCTATATATTTCATTCTTGGAGTCAATATTTTAAAGTACTTCTCTATTCTTGTCTGCCATCTCCATCTTATGATTATTTTACTTTCTTGTAAATCTATTGAGGTAATTAATATATAAAAAAAATTTATTTATTTACACTATTTTTATTTTTCACTCTAACATTAGATAATGAAATCTTATGCATGCATGTGTGAGATGATTTGACAAACATTTTTTTCTATTTAAATATTTAAATTTTTATAATTATTATATTATTTCTAATACATTATTTGAAGTTTAATTTATTAATAATATAATTAAGAATATAAAGATAGTCTAATTTTTTTTTATGGCATGATTTATTATCTTACTATTTCTTTTCTAGACATCTTTTAAGTAATATAAATCTATTCAAACAAATTAGCTATTAAAAAGAAATCATAGATTACATATCTTTTTGTTACCTCTCTAATATATTTTTCTCTATTTTCTCACAGATAAACCTTATTCTTGTCACAATACTAATTTTACATCAATCACGTATGTATTTTATAAAAAAAAATTAATTTCATAATATATATTATAGATTCATGATTTTTAATTTATATATGTAATAGAATTTTTTATAGATTTGCATTTTAAAATTCTTACATATTTGTTGAGAACTTTTAATATTTAATTTTCCTATATCTGAGAAAACATATTAATATAATAAGGTTAAGTTGGACTTTAAAACCCTTCAACCAATAATAATACAAATAGTTGTATGATTATATTCAATAAATATATTCCATTCTTTTATTTCTTATTTATTATGACATGTATATTGCAATCAATTGACTTCTACATTTGAATTTAATTCCTTCTATAAACATATATTATTTTATTCAAAAAAAAAAATTTTAAATAAGATAAGTCATACTTCATGCATTAGAAAGATGATCAATTTTTCATATAATATATATATATATATATATATATATATATATATATATATATATATATATATATATATATATATATATATATATATATACTACTCTTGTCAATAACTTATAATATGATTATTATATCGTTTACATTTTAACATCAATTAATAACTTATAATTATGCTTAGAACCAAAACAAATATATCTATCTAATATGGATGATCAAAGAAAAGTGAATATCAAAGACGACAATATTCCAATATGTCTATTAAAATAAAGCAAAGAAAAATAGAAGCTATTATCTCAGCTAGAAAGAGAAGAAAGGAGAATTCAAATCTTGAAATTGCATCAGCTTCAAAATCATCAGGTTAAATAAACTATAAGTTACATTCTCTTTGTATATATTGCATATTTATGCACTATTTAATTTATATAAATTTATCTTAAATAGATGTACAAGTGATAAAATATCGATGATATGCTTGTAGATTATAGTTCAAGTTTTTCGGATTTACACATTCTTGAAGAACCACATCTTTGTTCATATTGCAATGCAAGAATATTTCAATTTGAGTCACCAACATTTTGTTGTTATAATGGAGAGGCCATATTAGCATCTACTAATGTTCCAGAACAATTGTATGAGTTATTTACCTCAAATTCAAGTGAATCACATGAAATCAGAAGTAAGATCAGAGCATATAATAGTATATTTTCATTCACATCATTTGGAGCTCACATAGTTCAAGAATTAGCAAATTCAAGACAATGAGTATATACATTTAGAGCTCAAGGGCAAATTTATCATAGTCGCCCGTCTGTTATTAAAGGATCTAATGGTCCATACTATATATATATATATATATATATATATATATATATATATATATATATGATATGATTCGAATCAAATAATTGATTTAATATCATTAGTGATTTGAATCTCTCAGATGATTTAATTAAAAAATAATGGGTATACTTGTTAGAAACCCATATGCTCAATTCTTTAGATCTCTGAGTAATAGAGGAGACTTGGAAATTTTTGATATTAGAATAAAAACTGATGTGAAATTAGATCAAAGAGTTTATAATGCTCCTACTACATCCCAAGTAGCAGCAATTTGGATTGAAGGAGAAAGTTCAACAAATATAGTAGAACGTGATATAATTCTAACTTCACATTCTGGAGAATATCAAAAAATTAAACATTATTTTGGTTGTTATGATATTTTACAATATCCACTTTTATTTCCAAATTAGTTCAAATTATCAAATTTTCCATAGAATTTTCAAGTTTGAAAAGAGAACAACATACTATGTGCAGGAAGAACTCTTTAACCAAGAAGAAAATGGAAATTATTATCTATATATCATTTTATTAAACTATGTATAATGATTAATTATTAGTATTAATTAAATTTATTTATGTTATAGGAATCAACAAAATGCTAAGTTTTATGCAGAGAATATTATAGTTACAAACTTCAAAATTATCAAAATCATAAATCAATTCTTTTATATGGTGGTCGGCTATTACATCAATATGTTGTTGATATGTACATGAAAATTGAGACAAGCCGTTCAGACTTTTATAGAAAAAATTAGCATATAACACGATCTGAGTTATATGAAGGCTTAGTTGATACTGTGACATGTGGAGAAACATTAAGTAATAATGTTGGCCAAAAATTATTTTGTCTGCTTCATTCATTGAATGATCACGTGATATGAGATGCAGGTATTTAGATGCAATGGCTCTTGTTCAACATTTTGGAAAGCTAGACTTGTTTATAACAATGACATGCAATCTAGAATGGGTAGAAGTACAAAGTGAGTTAAAGATAGGCTAATATGTACAAGATAGACCAAATTTAACAAGTGTTTTCAGAGCTAAAATTCAAGATTTGAAGGAACAATTATTCAAGAAGTCAATTTTTGGAGTTATAACTGCTTATGTATATGTTATAGAGTTTCAAAATAGAGGACTTCTACATGCACATTTTTTATTAATTTTAAAGAGTGGATTTAAGATAACAATGTCAAAATAATTTGATAGAATTGTACCTGCAGAGTTACCAGATCATTTCAAATACAAGAATCTATATGAATTGGTTGTAAAACACAAGATGCGTAGTCCATGTGGAAGCTTAAATAGAAAAAAAAACCCATGCAAGAAAAATAGATTTTGTAAAAATAAGTACCCAAGATATTTTTCATGTCAAACATCAATAGATGATGACTCATATTCAATTTAGCACAAAAGAAATGATGGAGAAAATGTTAAAGTAAGAAATTATATTTTAGATAATCCTAGGGTTGTTCCTTATAATACATATTTATTATCTAGATATAATTGTCATATAAATGTTGAGATATGTTCAGGCATAAAAGCAGAAAAATATATCTACAAGTATATATAAAGGGCATGATAAAGTTTTAGTTTCAATTTCACAACAAAGTAGAGAAAAAAAATGATGAGATCCAATAGTACCAAGATGGAAGATGGGTATCAACACCAAAAGCATTATGGAGAATATTTGAATTTGATTTAAATGAGATGTATCCAACATTGTGTAATTTACAAGTATATTTAGAAGATATGCAAGCTGTATACGATAATGAAAATTAGAATTTATGTGATTTAATGATATTTAATAATTTCAAAAAAACTATGTTAATAGAATTTTTTGAGATAATAAAAGAGATTCGGAGGCAAGAAGATATCTACAAAAAAAATTCCATAAAAATATGTATGGGATAAGACAAAAAAAACTTTGGAAAAGAAGACAAAAATTTGAGCAAATTGGTCGTATCAATACTACAACTCCATCAAAGGGTGAAAGATATTATTTAAGATTGCTATTAAATCATGTTTATGGACCGATATCATTTACTGATTTATTAAAAGTGCATGGCATACAATGTTCCATATTTAAAGAAGTTGTAGAGAAGCATGGGTTGTTAGAAGCTGATAATTATATTTCAGAATGTTTAAATGATGCATCTAATTTCCAATTGCCCTTTGAATTATGACTTCTATTTTTTACTATTCTAATTTACTGTGAGTCAACAAATATACATCAACTATGGAATACCTATTATAATTATTTATCTCAGGATTATCAAAATAGTGGTATTTTTTCTGAAGAATTATGTGTGACAAAAACTTTAATGAGCATCAGTTTATTTATTGAGAGAATGGGTAAAAGTATAAATGAATTTGATTTGCCTAAATTGCCCCAAGAAAATATTGCTCCATTTGAAAAAGATGAAGAAATTCAAAAGGAGATAATGGAAGAATTAAATGGCATAACATCAAGTGAAGATATCAATTTAATTCACAAACTTAATGAAGATCAAAAGAAGGCATATGAAGAAATTATAAACCGTGTATATCGTAATTAGAATGACATAATTTTTATAGATGATCTTGGTGGTATAGAAAAGACATATTTATATTGAACATTATTTGCAACCTTGAGAATGAACGGTCATATTGCAATAGCAACAACAACATCAAGGGTAGTGGCATCAATCTTTCTAGGAGGTTGAACAACACATTCAAGATTTAAAATACCAATAAATATGACAGAAGTAAGTACATGCACAATACCAAAGCAAAGTGGTCTTGCTCAATTACTTATGAAATCATGTATTAATTTGGGATGAAGCATCATTGGTAAAATGAACAGTAATAGAGTCTTTGGATAGAACATTAAGAGATATTAAATAACTCTAATTATTTTGGTGGTAAAATTATTGTATTTGGAGGTGACTTTCAGCAAGTTGTACTGATAGTAAGACGTGCATAAAAAATGAAATTATCAAGTATAGCTTGATTAAGTCATATTTATTATCATATATAAAAGTTTTCAAATTAAATTATATATATATATATATATATATATATATATATATATATATGAGAGCAAAAAAAGTCATTCATTATTTTCTGAATTTATACTTAGAATGAAAAATGGAGATGAACCTGAAATTGAAGATGGATTAGTAAAGATTCCAGATGAGATGATAATAACTTATGTGAGTGAATAAGCTTCAGAAGATTTATTAATAAATGATATATTTCCTTGTTTACATGAAAATGTTATATCAACTGATTACATTACGAAAAGAGCTATCTTAGCAAAAAAATATGAGTATGTGAATAAGATAAATTAAAAGCTTATAAATGCTTTCTAGGAAATAAAGTAATTTACTTCAGTTATGACAGTGTTATTGATGATAAATCTAATCTTTATCAAGTGAAATTTTTAAGCTCATTGACACCAAATGGACTTCCTCCCCATCAACTTATTCTCAAGAAAAATTGTCTGATAATGCTACTAAGAAATTTAGACCTTTCAAATGGATTATGCAATGAAACAAAAATGATTTGTAAATCATTTAAAGAAAATATTATTCTTGCATAAATATCAACTGGTCTCAAGCAAACTATTTTTTGATTTAAAGAATATCATTACATTCTAGCGAAGATGAAACTCCACCATTGAAATTTAAAAGAAAATAATATCCAATACGTCTATGTTTTGCAATGTCAATCAACAAGTCATAAGGTCAAATAATAAATAATGTTAGAATATATCTTCCTCAACATGTATTCTCAAATGGATAGTTAAATGTTGTATTATCCAGAGGAATTTCAATGAGCAATGTGGTGTTTATTTTTGGATGGGGGGAGACACTGCATAGATCATAGGGGGTACTAATTGAAGTGATCGGGTATGACATTGAGGCATGATGTACTATCTCGAAAGTACAATAGACCTAATTAGTTAATAAGGACTCTTAAGACATGATGGGTCTTCAAATATACTAAATATTTTTTCTCTACTTTACATAGGTGCATACAATAGGATTTATATTAAGCCAGGTTCTTAAGTTTTCTATGCAGGCAAGCCTTCATAGTTAATTATTTCTTAGGGAATCAAATTCCCTAAGAATACTCTCGATTCATGTAGACAATTATTATCTCCAAAGATTTCAAGGTTTGACTATTAAAGGATTGGTTATGTTTGTAAAATCAAGTGGGAGAGACCAAGTAGAAGACTTATTTTTTGGAATCTAAAAGGAGGAAGTAGGAAGTGCTCATGATATTAGGAAGCCTAGTGAGCATTCTAATCTATCCTATGGTGAGGCTTTATATATTTGAAAGTGAAGAAGTTTTATTCATTTGAGTTGAATTTTTATTAGATTACTAGGGCTTATAATCCACCAACACAAGGTTATGGAAACGCCTAAGAGGTGAGGATTTATTCTTGTAGCCCAAAAAAAATAGCTATCTCAAATCCCAAATCTAGGGAGCTTTAGTACGAGCTAAAGCATGACCTAAATCTAAGTGATAGGTGGACACAAGGGTTTATCTCCATAAGAGAGAGTAAACCTGTCCGACTTTTGGACTTACAACAGCCTAGAGTGGTCGTTGGGTAACACCTCCTACACTTGAAATCCATGTAATCCAGTCTTATGAATTTGCAAATGGTTGGGTTATTATTTAATTTGAAAGAGGCTAAAGTCCTAAACTCACTCCCTAAGAGACTAGAGCATGAGTTGTATGAGCATATAACTTAATCTACTAATGCAAAATCTTACAAATTTTATTTCATTTCATTTTAACACATCATTTAGAAATAGGGCTTTAGGATTTTTATATACCTAAATGCATGATGAAATAAGTTATTGGTCAAATCAAAAGAGAGAGGGTGAAGCTCCATCATCAAAGGTTACTCTCATGGGTCAAGCGATCCCTATTGTCTAATGATGGAGGCCCTCATTTTTAGCAAGAGAGATAGAAGATGCATGCATGATGTGAGACATAGAACATACATCTAAGGGGTTGCTAAATCTTTAACTTATCTTGATTATAGCCTAGGCTTTATGATGAGGTTATGAGTTATTTAAATTTTAGTTATGAGTGATTAGTTGGGTACAAAAATTATTTTTATCTTAAGAGCCTATTGCATCCAGGCCACACATTAAAGCATCAATCATTAAGAAATTATAAAAATCATGCAATCCTAATGCATAGTTTAAACAAATCAACAATCAATTTTATAAGCTAATGTGAAAGAATAATAGGTCGGTGTGGCCGGGTTCTGCCATACAACCCGAAAATAAAGATGGGTAACTAAGTTTTACCATTATACAACCCATAATATAAAGAATAATTACAATTAAAATGAATACATGCTTGTGGTGAAAAACTTCTATAGGAGGAGTCGCCTTTCAAATCTGTTGCTGAGAAAAGAGAAGGCAAGACTATAGAAATTCATCTTTTTAGGATGCCACGCAGAGCCGTAGATGTGCTTATTTAGGTGATCGGGTACATCATCATTAAATAGTGTACTATCTCGAGAGATAGAAGTCAATACCCACCCTTTGATGGACCCAATCACCTCAATAAGGACTCCTAAAGATGATGGGTCTGCATATGTACCAGAAATTCTTTCCCTACTTTACATAGAAAAGTAAAGCAAGGTTTATTTTAAATCGAGTTCATTAAGTTCCCTATAGGGCAAGCCCCCATAGTTAATTACATCCTAAGGAATGGGGATTCCTTAGGAAACTCTCGATTAAGGTAAATGATCGTTGTCTTCAAAGATTTCAATAGGGAAAGGGCTATCAATCGATTAGTTCATTTTTGAAGATCAAATGGGATTGATCAAAGAGAGGGAGTTATTATCCAAGACAAAATGGAAGATAAATAGGACATATCCACGATGCAAGGAAACCTAGTGAGCATCTCAAACTATCCTATAGTTGGGCTTATATTTTCAAAATTGATTTAGTTTATTTGAGTTGTATTTTTCATTAAAAATTTAGGACTTATGATTCCTTAACACAAGATTAAGGAAATGCCAAAGAGGTGAGGATTTAAGCTTATGACCCACAAAGGGGAGAAGCAATCTGAGAACCTAAATCTAGGGAGCTTTGGCGAGGGCCAAAAGCACAACCTAAATCTAAGATAAAAGAATAGGGTAATTGGTTTGCCTCCACATGAGAGGACAAACCACCCGACAGCTTGGACTTACAACCACCGGGATGGCCACCAACCAACTCCTCCTATGATTTTAAATACATGTAGGCAAGTCTTTATGCTTATGCAAGATAGCTAGGCTATTATTTATTTAGAAAGAGACTAAGTCCTTAAACTCACTCCTTAAAGATACTAGATCATGTAAAGGACATGCTTCAAATGACCTAAATCTAATGCAATTCAAATTTCATTTTTATTTTCATTTTTGAACAATTATTTTGACTCAGGCTAATAGGATTCATATGCCTAATGCATGAGAAATAAAGTTATTGGCCAAAATCAGCAAGAAGGGAGGAGGTGTATTTCCACCATAGCTCTCAAATGTCAAGCCAAGTTTCTCTGGCAAAGGTGGAAGCCCTCTAATCAAGAGTGAAATAAGATGCATTTATGTATGATATTGTAAAAGAAATACTCATCGAGCTAAGGGGTTGCTAATTCTTTTATCTTGATTTTAAACATATGCTTTATGTGAGGTTATGAATTCTTTATTTTTAATTTTGAGTTTGTTAAGTTGGATAAAAGATTTATTTTTTCCTAAAGAGCCTAATCCACATCCAGGCCATATACAAAGCAAGGAAGAAACTAGGAAAAATATGATACTTAATGCAAAAGCTAAATAAATCATCAATTAATTTATAAAGCTAATCGCAAAAAGAATAAAAGGCCATTGTGGTCGGGCACCACCGTACAAACTCGAAAATGACAAATTGTGTAGCTGAGCTCTACCCTTATACAACCAGATTACAAATGAATTAAATTACAATTAAGCAAGGAATCCATTATTATAGGAGTCTTCAAGCTTCATTTCTTCTTTCTTCTTCTTTTCTTTCTTCTTTGGTTCCTTCTTTTGGATGGTTGGAAGGTAGATGCTCAAGGGCTTCACATGGTGCATAAGATAGGATATTATGACCAATGCTCATCCTAATCCCCTTAACAATCATTTCAAAATCCTAATTGAACAAATTTACATGAAAAAGAAAAATAATGGAAATCTAACTAACACTTACAAAATAGAGATTAGCTAAAGCAAAACACATAAATCTGAAGCATGTATATTGTACTTATCATCCCACACATGGGTGACTAAGTCCACCTGGCCTATTGGATTATGCTTAGGGGTATAAAGCACCTGCAAGCAAAAGTATTTATATTTTTATTTATGATAGTGCCCCTTAAGCATAATCCCTACATAAAAGAATAGTTAGACTAAGAGTGTCCTACCATTCATTATACAAGCATACACCCTAACATCTAGTCTAAAATATATATCACAAAATAAAACAAAATATCAAACCATGTACCATCCTAACCTAAAGCTAGAAGTGGTGACTTAGGCTGATGTGTGTGCTTTGAAGGTTTGTGTGGTATGCTTAGCTATGGCTTTAGGCTCAAATTTTCTAAGTGTGAAAACATGTTCAACTTAGGGGAGTGTTTCATTTAAGTTGTTTAATTGATTTGGGTTGATTTTATTTCACACTTTGATTAGGTTCAAATGAATCCTATAATTAATTACTAAGTTATAAAGATAGGGAAGGAGAAGGGAACTTCTCTTTCCTTCCCTAACCAAAGTAATTTACAAATGAGAATATTTAACATTTTGATGCATGCTAATTTTAATAATTTAGAAGTTTTATATGCATGATTAAGTAGAATTTCTTTATCAATTTTTCACATATAAAGTAAGAAAGAAAGAAGTCATTTAAGATTAATAAAATGATTACTTAAATTCAACCTAAACTAATATACCACTTTCCTTAAATACAAATATGTGTACAAAAGAAATAAGTTGAAAAGAAAGAATGTAAAAGTTGTATTAGTTGATTCATTTTATTTAAGCACTTTATGTGAAAGTATGTCAATTTAAGTGACTAATTTAAAATTGACTTGAAATTTGATAAATTAACTTTATTAAATGGGTTAAAACTTTAGAAATTCACATTGACACATGAATGATATATAAATATATGAAATATATATATATATATATATATATATATATATATATATATATATATATATATAAGAAAAGAGTCATAGTCAAATTTCTGTGTAAAAAACACTTTTCTTAAAATACAAATTTGAGTAATCAAAAGAATAAATTAAAAAAAAAAAAAAATTTTGAGTCAAAAAATTTTGATTTCATGTCGATTATGTCAATTTATCTATGTAAAGCATAGGTAAACCTTCTTAAGTGATAGCAAAGGAATGAATAGGGTATGGAGTTAGGTAAGTGTTAGGTTCTTTTCAAATGAACTATACATCTTACCAACTCTTATTCAAAACTATGCAAACATAAAAGAGAAGGAAACGGCTATAACATCCTTATATTCTTCATATGCAAGCTTATAATTAAAATATAAGTAGCACTTTCATATTTGATAATTGATTTATATGTTTTGAAAATAATTTGAATTTAGTAGTGATAATAGCCACTCATATTTTTACTTTGGCCAACACATGCAAATTTGACATAAAGTAAACAATTTCATTTTTAAATTTGAATTTGAAAAATATGAATGCATGAAACCACATGGCATACAAATTTAACATATTGGGGAAAGAATCAAAGTAATGAAAGCATGTAAACACATTCATTTTAATTAAATCCTAAAGATATTATTATGGAATAAGAAAGTTTAAAATAAATCAAAGTGTATTCAATGTGATTTTTGTTTAAGTTTGACTTAATTTTTAAAATGTGAGTTAAGTTTGCTATTTCTAACCCATTCCCACACATGTTTGATATTTTTGTTTAATTCTTAGATTATTAGATTCATTTTTATGTATTAATTAGGTTAAGGTATGAATTAAGCAAATTAATTAACCCTTATTTACACCACCTTAACATAGTTAACCAAATAATTATGAGCCAATGAGATGACATAAAACTCACAAGGAATTTAAATTTGCAATGCACCTAATAAGAAAAGGCCTAATGCAATTTGCTCATGATTAATGGTTAATTAAGCTAAGGGTTTAGCTTAAGTAATTTCAAAACACCCTTCACACATATGAATTGGGTTTTGATTTCCATTAATTGAACTTAGGCTCTAAACACTAAGCATCTACCCAAAGTAGATTAATTAAGTTCTAAAAGTTTTTAGAATTTTTAGAAATTAATTAAGGGTATAATTAATGAATTAACCCTTAATTAAGAGAAGATTAAAGAAAGAAAAGGGGGTTTAGGGAATAGCTTAGGGAAAATGCCCCAAAATTATTCCCTAAACCTCGTCTCTATTGGATCTAACCTTAATCAACTCTAATAATGGATTAAAACCACTAATCACACCTTAATTATCCTTAATTACATAAGGAGGATAATTAGGAAGCACATTTGCAATTCCCCTAATTAAGCCTTCAATAAATTCCAAGAAAATTAGGGGAGGTAGATGTCATCCCCTAAAACATACCCAAGAAGTTTAGGATTAATCAAAAGTTTAATTAAGAGGTAATTAGCATAATATGATTTCTAATAAAACCTAAAATTAGAGAAAAGGATAATTTAAAATCAATTGAAATTATTTTTAAAATATTCTAGATTGACTATCTTTCCATAGAATTTTACTTCATATTTTTTAAAATTTTATTGAAAGAGATATAATTTTTAGAAGATCGGGAGATTAATTAACATTTAATTAAATCCACAAACTAATCCCTCAGCTCACAGCGCAACGCGTGGTAGCGACGGTCAACGCGCTTTACAAGCATCGAGCCATGAGCCCACTACTTAAACATCAAAACAAGTGGCAGTGCGGTGGCGGGACGCGCTTTGTTCCCTGTCATTCAATCAAAGATCGGATGGCCAGGGATCAACCCGCGGTTTATAAAAGGATAAATGAATTTCTAAACATGGGAATAATCTCGACCATCCATCCAAAATGTGGATGGAGAGATCTCCCAGTTTCCCTAGATCAAGACCTTCCATGATCTAGGGGAAGATCCGAACTCGATTGAGCTCAGATTGAAACAAAACTTTACCCACACAATCTAAAGCCAATAAGGGCACATCCAACAGTGGATCTTGCATGACTTAAAAAATTCCTTTCATAAAAGACCAAAACCTCCTATGCTAGGTGGTCAAAAAATTTCATACCGCACCGTCACTCGAGATCGATGAGGTAGCTTCGTTTAGTGGAGACCAAGCCCTGTTGAAATTATTAGCCTTAGGGTTGAGTGGATTGTTCTATTGACCGACACCACTTCACTTCCTTTGTAGCTTTGATCCAATTGAAGCTCTCCTTGCTGTGGGAACTCAAATGGATGCTTGAGTGTGCACAAATTGGTCCTCAGAGGAAGTTTGCAAGAGGGATTGCAGTAGATTTTAGTGTGGAGAAAGTTGAAGTTCAAGAGCTCCCATTTTAATGAGAAAAAGAGAAATCTCAAATTCAAATCCCTCTTAGAATGCTTAGAAGGCTCTCTCTCAAATTCTACCTCTCTCTTGATGAGGAATGATGATTTTGAATTGAATTAGGGGAGTATATCTCCCCATGAATCGGATGGCCAACACCCTATTTTTTGATCCAATTGATCAAATGGGGAGGTTTGAGCTGGGTTTGCACATGGTCGTTTGAGGCCTTGAGTGGATTGCCAACCTCCCATGTGCATCAAATTGGGTGGAGAGGGATTTGAATGAGCCAATTTAGTTGGGTTTGGCCTTGGGTCCATTTGGGCTGATCCAAACCCATTTGGTTGCACTCTTCATTAGGTCCCCTTAAGGTATTAGGAAGGCATCAAGTGGATATGAAGAGGGCATGACCAAATTACCCATGGATTAGGCCAAAATTTGATCTATGGCCTAGGGTTAGAATGGTCATTTTGCTAATTTTTCAATTTGGATATGTTGGGTATATGGAGAAACTAGGTTAGGCCAAATTTCATGAGATTTGGAATTCATTTGATAAGGTTTGGCTCATGTTGACCCATTTAGGTCAAAATGGGTCAACTTGGCCAATTCAATTCAAATTGGGTCAAACCAAGGGTTGGGTCAAGTTCATATGACCATTTGAAATATTTTGGTGGCTTTGGTTTGATTCAATTTGGTATAGTTTTGAATTTAGCTCATATGACTTCATTTAGGTCAAATGGGTCAAGTTGACCTATTTGACTTCATAAGGGTAGGTTTAAGTTTGGTTAGTGGAGTGGATTTATCTTTGTTTCCAATCAATTTTGTTAAGTTCAATTTGGCTCAACATGACCCTTAGTCAAGTTGGGGTCTAAGCTAGTTGGGGTATAGTTGGCCAATTGAGTCAAGTTCAACAAGTGATTTGGAATGAACTTGACCCATTTGAATCAATTTGGCTTAGATCAAGTTTTGACATTTTGACCCTTTAGGTCAAGTTGGGTCAACTTGGGTCAAGTGCCAATTGGCTAGGTTAGGTTCAAATGTTGGCTTGGTCAAGTTCAAACATAGGTCATGAATGAACTTAGATCAATGGTTTCAATCAATTTGGCCTATGGTGGATTTTGGCTATGTTAGGTTTCATTTTGCTAAGTGTTGACTTGGTCAACCCTTAGTTTGACTTGGTTTGACCCAATTTGATTGATTGATCATCCATGATGATTGTTGATCATGATGAGAGCATATATGAGTTTAGTTCAATCCAATTTGATTAGGATTAGAATTTGGCTCATAAGGGTACTTTAGGTCACTTTGGGTCAAGTGAGGCAAAGGGGTCAAATGGCTTGGTCAAAGCTTGATTTGAGTTTTATTGACCTTGTATGTGGACTTATGATTGAAATATAAATCAATTTGCTAGTGGTTTGAAGTCAAATGGGTTTTGATTCATTTGATAATTTCATATTCAAAGGAAGAATATGAAAAGATTTAGGGTATG
Organism: Cymbidium sinense; assembly: GCA_021442155.1. Lineage (NCBI taxonomy): Eukaryota > Viridiplantae > Streptophyta > Magnoliopsida > Asparagales > Orchidaceae > Cymbidium > Cymbidium sinense. The sequence continues at coordinate 136,764,596 of CM038224.1, forward strand.
ATTTTTGAATTAATTTTTGATTTGGATTGAAGTTTGATATATATTCATTGATTGATTGAATGAATAAAAATTAAGAGTTTGATTTGAAGTTGATTTAATTAAGATTTTGACTTAAAAAGGCTTAGATTGGATTTTAAGTTGATTTGAGTTTGATTTTGGAATTGGTTTTGATTGTTTGAATTTATATTTCATTTATATATGTGAATATAAATGAGAATATAAATGATCATGAGAAAATTTCAAGGATTTGAAGTGGTTTGATCATGATTTAGGCTAAGTCCATTAAGAAATTTTAAAGGACTTGGGAATTTTGAAGTAGGATTTGAATTTTGAATTTGTTTGATTGATTTATATTTATATTTCATTTATATATGAATATAAATGATTTTGAGAAAAATCTCATGAATTTGAATTGATTTGATCATGATTTAGGCTAAGTCCATGAAGGGAAACTTAAAGGACTTAGGAAAATTTCAGATTGGGAATTTAATTTAAGGATTTGATTTGATTTATTTATATTTATATTTCATTTATATATTGAATATAAATGAGAATATAAATGAGTTTTGAGAAAATCCCATGAGTTAGAATTGGTTTGATCATGATTTAGGCTAAGTCCTTATGGGAAGATTAAGGACTTAGGAAGATTTGAACTTAGGAATTTTGATTGCTTTTGACATGGATTTCAATCATGGATTTCAATCACATGGAGTTGATTGAAGTTTGGAGAAAATCAAATAAGATTGATTTGGAGATTGACTTGAAGGAAGCAGAGTTAGGAATGGTTCAAGCTAAGGGTAGGCAAATTTTCTTAACACTCCTAAGGCATGACCTATTTCTATGGCTAACCTTTCTAAGTCTCTAGGGCTAGGTTGAGTGTCCACCTAATCACTAGATGTATCTTAAGACTAAGGAACTCTTAAAGTCTAAGAGGAGTCTTATGTTTAAGATGGAGGGGTTGAGAGCACATTCCAAAAATAAGGTCAACAAAAGGTGCCCAATAGGTGTGGTGTGACTGACAAGGAACACTGCACGTATTGGTGTTGACCAAAATGATCAACAACATCGAAAGATTGCAAGCACTAATAGAAACAATCTATCCTTAACCCAAGGCATAGAAAGAATCCAAAACTTTATGCAATGTGGCTCTACTCATGTCTAAGACATAAGAGACAGGGAAGAATCTACTAAGGGATAGAGTGTGAACCTTCCACTAGAGAAGCAGGTCCAAATCATCCACAAGGGGATGAAAAGTTTGATTTGATTTGAATCTCACTGAGGAGAAATTGATTTGTTTAAGTTTCACTAGGGAAGAGGGTTGAATTTGTTTAAATTTTTATTAGGTTTGAATTTTGAGATGGACCCTATTGGTTTGCGATGGACTGCACTGAGTAGGAGCCATGGAGGATAAGACCTAACTCTTATTTACTAATCCAAAAGGGTAGTCTACTAAGAATGTAGTAGGACTAGCCAACCAAAAGGATGCCTTTCAATATGAAGTACAGAAGAAAGTAGTAGACTTACATCCTCCAAAGTAGACCAATCGTGGTAATCTATTGGCAAAGAACAATGATTAAAACAACCTAGAGACTATTGTGAATGTCATTGGAGGACTTAGATCAGCTCAAAGATAGTCAAGATTGATTTCATTTTAGGTTGATTTATTTTGATTATAATGGATCTCATAAGTTTGCAATGAACTAAAGAGTAGGGGCCAAGGTGGCCTAGACCTAACCCAGATTTACTAATCCAAAGGAAGTAGTCTACCAACCACGAAGTAGGACTATCCAACCAAAGGGGAATGCCTTTTAGTTTTCAATGGTCAAGGCTTAAGAAGAAAGTGCAGGGACTCACATCTTCTAGAAACAAGGAATCACTAGGGTGATTGGTTGCTTTGGGCAATGAATCAAACCCGACCTAAGGCTAACTATTGAGTGAATGTCACTGGGGGACATAAATCAGCTCGAAGATAGTCAAAGACAGATTTTCATTTTTAGTTTTGTTTTTTTGATGGATTCCATCAATTTACAATGGATCAAACTGAGAAGGAGCTCATATCAGCCTGGACCTATCTCAAATTTACTGAACCAAAGAGAGTAGCCTCCCGGCCGATGGGAGAACTATCCGAACAAAGAGTGCCTTTCGATTTACAATGATCAATTAAAGGGAAGAAAGCTTGAGGACTCACATCTTCTACTAGAAAAGTCCATCGAGTGATTGGTTTCTTTGGGAAATAAATCAACCCGACCTAGGGCTGCCCGTCGATTTACGATAATCATGCTAGAAAGAATGCAAAGTCTTATATCTTTCAAAGAGGAATGATTGCCGAGTAACCGCTTATGAAAATAGATTGAACCTAACCTGGGACTACGAGTGAGTACTAACCTGGATTTATCTCAACTGTAGTCGCAATTCCTATAGGGAGTTCTCACGCCTAAAGATAAGATGCATGCTTGGGAAAAGAGGGTCCTTTGGGGGCTTGAATTTCTAATCCACAAGAGAATTAATTTTTATTTATTTTGTTTGATTATAGTTTGTTTTTTTATGATGGACCCTATTAGTTTGCGAGGGATCAAACTGAGAAGGAGCTTATATCAGCCTAGACCTATCTTAAATTTATTGAACCAAAGGAGAATTGCATATCCGGAACAAATTTCCAACCAAGGGTGGCTACTAGGAAAGGGGCTATCCAATCCAAAGTAACCCAGGTAGTGTCTAAATGGGGTCACAAAGGACTTAATCCAAATAGAGTCCAGGGGATGGGGTGGGCTTAATCCAACACCGGAGAAAATGACATGGCTAGTCATATATCCAATGTATTCGGTGTCCAACTCAAGGAGAAAGAATGGGACTCATATCTACCAAGAGTGGTACTCAGGTGAGTCATCGATAGTGAACATCAACCAACCTAAGGTGCCCATCGGCTCAATCAACCTAGAAGAAAGCTCGGGACTCACATCCTCCTATAGAACTAACTTGTGGGATAGTCTTCTCGAGTGTATGACCTAGGTGACTACTGAGTGAATGCCAATGGGAGACTTAGATCAACTCAAAAGTAGTCAAGAGGAATGGACCCTCTAGGGGACTTACCCTAAACCTCAAACATACTCGGCCTAGTTAAAGCATGATGGATAGTTCAAGAATAAAGCACGGGGACTCACATCTTCTTAAGCAAAGTCAATATGAGGTAACTTAGTGGCTGGGCAGTAAAGACTACCATACTAACAAGGCACTCTTTGATTTAAAATAGTCAACTTAAGAAGAAAGGGACTCACATCCTCCAACAAATGACCACTAGGATGATGTACTAGTGAGGTAGCATGTAGACCCAACCTAGAGCAGCTAATGAGTGAGTGTCATAGGGGGCTTGCTCCCACATCAAAAATAGCTCAAGAGAAAAGATTTGTGTTTGTGTTTGTGGATGTGTTAAAAGGAATAGGATGCCTCTGAGGGACTCTTACACCTACCTTAAACACACTAGGGTTTTGATGAAATGGTGCCACAAATGGCAAATAGGATTCCCACTAAGAAAGGATGCCACTAAGGTTCTCTCACACCTAACTTAGTTATGCTAGTCAAAATAGGATGCCTTTCGGGTTCTCTTATACCTATTCTAATAGTGTCGAGAGATTGTTTTTGTGTTATGAAAGAGGGATAGGATGCCACTGGGGGACTCTTACACCTACCCTAAACACTCCATGATTTGCAAGATACAAGAAAATAATTCAAAGAAGAGAAGATTTGATGAATGGAATCAAATTTTGTCTTTTATTAATGATTATTTTCAAACATGATTTATTTCATGGGTAATATTTCTTTAGATAGAGCCCATTAATTGGAAGCATCGGTGTTCCCCTTTACAATCAATAAGTTGATAAGATCCTCCTTGGTAGGCCTTCTCTATGACATAGGGGCCTTCCCAAGTGGGTTCAAACTTGCTTCCCATCTTTTGATGGGCAATAATTAGTCTCCTTAGGACTAACACATGTTCTCCTACTCAAAAAGACCTAGGGTGGACCAGCTTGTTGTGAGCTTGAATCATTTTTGTCTTTGTACAACTTGAGATTTTGGCATGCCCGTAGCTGACTCTCCTCCAAACCTTCGAGCTCTTCTAACCGCAACTTTGCATTCTGCTCTATAGTGATCTTGTTACCCAATGCTATCCTTAGTGATGGGAGTTGAACTTCTAAAGGTAGAATAGCTTTAGACCCATACACTAAGGAAAATGGGGTAGACTGAGTTGGAGTTGATATGTGGTGTGGTTGACCCACAAAGCTTCAACCAACTACTTGTTCCACTATCATTTATTGTCATCAAGAGTCACCTTCAGTATCTGGATGAGAGTTTTGTTGAATTCTTTTGCTAAGCCATTTTCTCTAGGATAGTAAATGGTGGAGTATCTCCAATCTATAACATGTCTCCTGGAAAAGCTATATACGATATGGTTCCTGAAAAATTGAAGCACATGTTGAGATGTGACCTCTCTGAGTGGGATGGCTTCCTCCCACTTGGAAAAGTAGTCAGTGGAAGCTAAGATGAATTGATGCCCCTTGGAAGAAGGAGGATCCATCAAACCTACAATGTCAGTACCCTAACACTCAAATGGCCATGAGGCCAATGTAGGGTGTAGAATGTTGGGTGGCTGGTGGAGGAACACACCATGCACCTAACACTGATGGCATCTCCTAGCTACATCCATGCAATCTGTGATCATCGAAGGCCAGTAGTATCCAAGTCATTTGATCTTCATCTTCATCTTTGGACCGGATTGATGTGCTCCACATAGACTTGAATGTACCTCCATTATAATTCCACAGGCTTCATGTTTGTCTAAATAACATAACCACATTTGGTCAAAGGACTGGCAATACAAGGTGCCATCAAGAAGAGCGTAGGAGAGAGCTCTCTATTTTACTTGATGGGCTTGTGACTTTTCTTGAGGTAGTTTGTCGGTGTTCAAGTAATCTATGAACGGTTGCCTCCAATCTAGCTCCTTGTCCATTTTGGCAACACAACCTCCCCTTCAAGAGAAAGTCTTTCGATGAGTTCAGCATCAATAAGGGATAGCACTTGTCTATTTTGGACCCTTATTGAAATGGACTCATCATCCAAACATGCCAACTCTTTGGCAAATTTGACCAGGGCATCTACTACTGCCTTCTCTACTCAGGGAACCTTGTAGATGGTGACTTTGGGAATATGGGCCAATAGCTTCATGGTATACTCATAGTAATGACAAAGCTTGGGTTTGAGGACCTGGTAGAATCCAGCAATCTGGTTGATGACCAATTGAGAATCGCCAAAGATGTTGATGCTCTTGACATTGATAGTGACTCCAGACCGATAATCAAAGCCTCATACTCAGCTTCATTATTGGTGCAGGGGTTGGAAAAGATAGTATGAGAATCTCAACACATTATACTTTGGAGTTAGAAGAACTATTCCTACCCATGCCTTTCCTAGGACAATAGATTGTGGTGCTTCACCTTTAAGAAAAGAAGTAGCACTATCAAAATACATCTCCCATCGTGGTTCGTTTGTCCAAGGAGAATCAACAGAATCAAAAGTCAAGCTAAGAAATTTGTTGCTGTCCTTTTACGCACCGAGGTACAAATGTGATATCAAACTATGAGAGTCATGGACCAATGAGCCAAACATCCGGATAGTGTTGGCCATGTCATGAGATACGCAGTGGATTTGTCGAGATCAAGTTCACCTTATGAGAAAGCATGTAATGTCATAGCTTGAGCAAAGATCAAAGCTGTAAATTTCAATAGGTGGATAGTTCACTTAGGGGATCGATGATGGTTGAGGTAGTAGCTTTCCTTTCCCTTCATCATTGGCTTGGGCCAACAGAGCCGAGAGAGTCATCCAATGCAGAAGAGGATGAGTGGCCAGGATGGGGTTGCTAGAACTCAGCTTCACCAAGTACTCTTGATGTCTTCAAAGGCTTACACTTGTCATCCCACTTGAACTTGGCATCCTTTGACAAGAGAATGGTTTTGCATCTCCGAATAGGTTGGAGATAAAGCATCTTAGATATGCCAACCATCCTTGAAAGGATCGTTGAGTTAAACTCTTAGAGGTGGCATTTCTAAGATAGCTTTAATCTTTTGGATCTATTTCTATTCCCTGTCAATAAAACCCAAGGAATTTCCAAAGCTACAGAATGCACACTTGATTCATTTTGAGGTTATATTATCTTAACCATTCAAAACTACTCTCAAGTCAAAGAGGTGGTCTTCCTTTCTCTCTTGACTACTAGATCATCAACGTAGCACTCAACCCGATGATGAGTTTGTTGAAGATTGAGTCATGGCCCATTGGTATGTAGCACATTTTAAGGCAAAAGGCATGAGATATGATCGGGTTCAAAAAAGTAGTGTTTCTTTCATCTTCGAGAGACATCTTGATTTGTGATGACCATCCATGAAAGAGAAGATGCATGAGATGATGTCCACCATTATAGTATAGAGGAAACTCATCCTTAGACATGCCTTATTTAAGTCCCTAAAATTGATAAATATGAATTTGGCCATTCTTCTTCTTAACTGGGATGACACTAGCTAACCGTGTAGGATATTTTTCTTCCTGAAAATATCGATCAATTTCTTGACTTCAAAATGATGTTGTTCAATTTCTAATCATGCCTAGGAGCTTGCTTAATAGGGTAGTTAGATCTATTGCTAGCTTGTGGACGCTATTAGAGATAATCCGGGCATCTCTTCATAACTCCATGCAAAGCAGTCTTTAAACTCGGTTAATAGCCTAACTAAGTCATTAGTTTCTTCTTCATTTATCAATGAACTGATGTATGTCGAACGTAGATTTTGTTCTATCCCGAGGTTGATTTCTTCAAGCTTGTCTATTATTGAATGAATCTCCTCTAAAAATTTTAGAGGTGCCTTTTTGACTTGGAGATCATTTGGATCATCTGAGATTTCTAAACACACATTCTCATAAGAGTTTGTGTTGTGTAAGAAGAAACTATCAGATTCCAAATGTTTGGTAACAACTAAGCAATAATCTTTATCATCATCGACTATGCATCAATCCTAGTCCTCTTGATTGTGCTTCCCCCTCTATTGTTTCCATAGCTTTCAAGTATTCGACTTGTGCTTGACCATGTGAGGAACTAAACCTTTGTATAAGATTTTGAACACAAGAGAGTAAAAGTCAAAAGGTAATTCCATTAATTCTTAAAGTATCCTCCTCTCTATCAACTTCGACTTGAGGATGATGATCCCAAAAGAACTTCTACTTCATGTCATGGAAGACTTAGGGACTTCCTTAACTACTAAACCTTCAACTTTTGAGATGTAAGTGAGGTAAGAGCTAACCCATGCCTAATAGTTTCACATAAACCAGATTTGAATACTTTGCTTTGCTTGGAGGCTGGTCTTCATCTCTCATCTGAGAAAGTCACACCTAATGGAACCCACGAGAGGGTTAGTATAATCACATTAGACTCATCCTCCAAGATTCCAAGTCTGTGAATAGTAGGGTACTCCTATGAACTGAACATGACCTCTATTGTCAAGGCCAACTAGGGGTCTCCCACCTCTAGAACCCGCTTTCTACCTGCCTCACTTGGAGGTTGAGCCATCCTACCCACATGTCCATATGATGGAATGAACTATGGGTGGAATGATATGGATCTATTTCTTCTTCTTCCTTTCTTGTTCACTTGGACTTTCATTTTTCTTTTTTTTTTCTTTTATCTTTTCTTTTACTTCATTTTCTTTTTCTTTTGTATTTGCATTTGAATTTTGTCCAAGTTCAAGAAAGGTGTTTTGAGGAAGATAGTGCATCCTCATAAATCTCAACCTCTAACTAAAATGGCTTTTCATCTCATTGACATGGTATTCAATTCCATCTTTTAACTTGATGCAATCGATGAAGGAGGATGGAATGATCTTATTTTGATGTATCCAAGGCCTACCAAGAAAAGTAATGAATGAAGTATTTAAATTAATGATGTAGAACTTGGCTTCAATCTTCTAGTCATCGATCTCCAAAGGTAATACTATATAACCTAAAGCCCACTCACCTTAATTATTGAATCCTCTCAACATCATTCGATCTCCTTAGAGTGTGGAGATGTCAATCTTCAAATAGGTAAGGGTCTTTAGACTCCTAATGTTCACCGATGCACTTGATTCCATGAGAAGTTTGGTGAGTCTGAACCTGTCCATGTCAATTTTGATATAGAGGGGACAGTTGTGCTCCAAGTCCTCCAAAAGAAGGTCTTCATCTGTGAAGGTGATCCCTTGGCTTCTTTTGCATAATGTGCTTTCTCACCTATAGCGGTCAACTGAGCTAAGCATATTTTAGGATCAAGGAGGGCCTTAATTAGTGATTCTCTCATCTCTTTGGATAAGACAAGGGCATCATATATGCTTAGCTTAGATGGCAACTTTCTTAGATGAGAAAGGACATTGTAGTCCACCTTAGTTGTCTTCCACAAGCATATCCAAGGGTGGAGCATCCCGTGGAAGGGCTTCTCGATCTTGTACCAATGACTTGTTTCCTCTATCTTGAGGTTCCCTAGGTAGAACCTGCCACTATGGAGGTTGACTGATGATCTCTGGCAAGGTAATGGAAGGTTCTACCGCACATCGCTCACCTACCTTCTCTATGGGACCCTCAATCGATGATTCCAAGTCTATCTCAAGAGGTGAACCGTATTATTAGAGAACTAACTCAATCAAAAAAAGAGAAGATCAAATAGTTAGAACTTGAAGAGTTATCATTAGGAATAGAAGAAGATAACCCATAAGTGACATGGATGTAATTCAAACTAGCTTTATTCTTCAATTTCTTGGAATTATTTGGAGGTACAAAGTAGAAGTAAAGTGAGTGGAGTAAGGGATTTGATGCCCCACATACAAGAGTTCTACTAGTAGAAGAAATAGAAGAGCTAGGAAATGGAAGAAGTCACGTGTGGAAGTTACAATTGGAGGTCGGAGGGTCGACATGGGCTATCCTTGCAACCACCAGCTCCCTTTCTAGAGTCCAGCAACTTGCAAACCTTCCTTGGTGTTGGAGGTTTGAGCTGACTCAGGCACCTGAATAATCTTCTTAGAGGTTTTAGATAGAGAAATATCCCAACCTTCTTTAGTTTTGGTAGGATCACAAGTATCCCCAAGGATTACCCTAATGGAACTGAAAGGTTGTTCCACAAGGTATTCCTTTGGGATAACTACAACACCGGCCTTGAAACTGTGTTCAAGCCAATCCTTGAATGTGAAGCAATCCTCCAAAATATGGCCTAGCATATAGTGGTAAGGGCAAAAGTTTGGATCATGACTTTTGCCTACTTCCTCCGGTCTCCTAGTTCGTAGCTAAAAAAGTTTCTTTAAGAGATTCTTAAAGATCTTCGATTACCTCCCTCTTAAAAGAATAAGGTTTGTTTAACTTATCTAAAAGAGTAGGTGGACCACCGACGGCGGTATGCAGGTGGTATGGTCGAGGTGGTGGTGCCGGCCATGGAGGCTGGAGGGGTAGGTCGCCGGTGGGGTGAGGTGGAGGCTAGGTCATGGTCTCTGACCGATCTCTAGTTGCAGCTTGTCAACCACTCACACGCTCCTAGCTTCTTTTCATAAACCTTCTGTGACTTCTACTTAGGCAACTGATCTTGAAAAGGAAATAGTTTGGCCTCTCCTTGTAGACTAGTTGGCTTGTTGATTAGCTTCTCAAATGTCTTGATAGTAAAGCCCTTAAGCATGAAGGTGACTAGGCCATGGATATTCTTAAAAAGAATCTTAATGGCATGCTTTTCAGACAACTGTGGTTCGCACTTCATACTCAAGTTATGCCATCAGAGAATATAATCAATAAGGGACTCACCAGGGTGTTGTTGTGCTACAATGAGATCACCTACAGTAACCCTTTATTGAGCTATAGCAAACCTCTTGATGAAAAGTTGCTCTAACTCAGCAAATATATTTACTAAACCATTGGATAGTTCAACATACCAAGCAGCAATCTTACTACAGAAAAAAGTGAAAGCATCGCTACCACCATTGCAACACCGGCCCTAAATGTGTTATGTGCTGCCTTGGGTTTCCACTATCATCAAAGCTTTTTAAGGAAGGAGGAATGAAACCCTTGGGATATTAAATAGCACCAAATTCTTCTAGATAGGGTCTATCCTTTGGAACCGATGATCCTCCCCGAGCTTGAGCCAAAGCTTCCTTCACATGCTGCTCAACCATGGATTTTATGTCTTTTTTTGTATGGAGGTACTTTCCACTACCTTCCTATACATGCTAGTGCTACCTTGCTCAACGGGAGGTGGAGTCTTGACTGGGTCCAAGACATGCACTAACTCAGGCTAACTGATGTTGACTATAGTAGAATGAACTAAAAGGGCTTATTTCTGTAGCACTAAAAATGCTGCTAATAAGTCCTCTAACTAACATGCCATCCTATCAATCTGCTCATCCTTCTGCCTCAACTGATGTCGAGGTGCTGATGCTGTGGTGTCTTCCTGATCAACCTCATCACCTTCCATGGCTTGTTGTTCTCTAAGAAGAGATCCTCTAGTGTCAACCATGTAGACTCCAGCTAAGTCTCCCAACAAGTCATCTTCATTGGGATCGAAGCTGACTTTCTCCACCACCAATCCCAAGATCTCCTTCTTTCCATGAAATAATGTGCAATCTCATCTAAAGAATGATCCATCCAAAGGTACAAATAATCTCTGGTGTGATCACTATCTTTCACGAGAGGCACTACCTCTTATCGGAGAGTCAATCCTATGGACGATTCACTAGATGAATGACACTCCTGACTACTATTAGCTATGAGAGGGGTAATATTCCTGGGATGTTCCACTACCACTGGTGCAGCTAGACTATCATCTAGAATATATGAGATAACTGTCACCATCTCCACATCCTGTATGGGCGAGTTGGCGGGATGACCACATGATGTTTGGTCGCCACCCTTCCCCACCACCACGGATAGAAGGTCAAGCAGAGAGCTTGGCCCCCACAATAGGTGTGTAGAAGGGTAGATCCTCTACCCGAATCACCAATGGGGTGCGCTTTTCCTTGAATATGGCCTTCATGGCCTTTGTTGGAACAGGAGATGTTGTAACTTGAATTGGTGATGGTGGATGAGGGGTATAGTGGTGGGGTGGAGACACCACTGACTCTCTATGCACAGGAACTGCCCTCCTATGGTGACTAGTCCTAGTAAGAAGGATGTTGCCGATGGTCGCGGTGTAGGCCGAAATGTGGAAAATCAATAAAGGCTACCGACGTGAACCTCCACCTCTCCCTGTTGGTAATATGCATTGTATGGGCCTCCCGGGCCCTCTCCTAGAGGATGTGCTTCCCCACACTATGGGGGATGATGGATCAAAGATCAAAATGAGTTCTGGACTTCAGAATCGTACTAGCGTAAGATGATCGAGGTCCCGGCAACCTCGCCCTAACTTGGTGATAATGCACCACTGAGGAGGTGATGAGCAAATCCTCCTAACATCCTCTCTATCTGATGCAGAGAGAGGATGGAACTAGTTTTCTATTACCAATGGTGAAGTAACAATGGGGAACTCATCCACACCTGAATGGGATGCTGCCTCTAACTCCCTAGCGATACTGGTGTGGTACCGCTTAATCTTACGATTCTTATTCCTATGATGTGCTGGGTAGGATGGGATGAGTGTGAGCTAGACCATACTCAAATTTAGGGGAGCCTTACCCTTAGATGGTATAGATGATGGTGCTAAATTCTCCGGGGCAACTGAGAAACTCTGGGCATGAATCGAGGGTTGGTACTACTATAATTGAACTGTGGGATCGCCACCCTCTTGAGGAGACATTAGAGTCATAGGTAAGTCAATCCTGATGACCGCCCGGTCACCATGGTCCGACTAATTGTAGTGAGGGGAGTGCCCTCACAAGTAATCCCTCCCTCAATCCCTACCAAAGTGAATCGATGCATATGGTCTAGTGGGGAAGTTGATCCAAAGCCAGATACATACCATGGGGAAAGGTAAAATGAACTGAACCACCATAATAAATCAAAGATTGAAAATTGAACCGACTGACTAATCGTAAGAATCGCAAATGAGAAATGAGTATCAGATTTCTATCTTTATAGATTTTTAAATTTGAATTGAAAATTTGAACCCGCATCCAACAACTTGGAAGTGTTAAGTGGGCTTCAATTGGATTTGAGGAGATTAATTGAAAGAGAAATTTTGAATATGAATCCAACTTCAACAAATTTAGGTATGTTGAAATATGGATTCAAATATTTTAAGAAGGATGCTTCCAAAGGTTCATGTTTGTTTGAATTTGAATTTTTGATTTTGAGAACCCTTTTCTTTAACAAATTTAGGTATGTTAAAGTAAGGGTCAAATTGATTTTATTTTTGTTTGATTATTTTGGAATTTCACTTACTTAGCAAATTTAGTTATGCTACGTGAAGTATTTCAAAGAAGTGATTGTTTCTTTTTTGTGATTTTTTGTTTTGATTTTGGAATTTGGAATTCCCACTTAGCAAATTTAGGTATGCTAAGATGAGAACCCAAATGTGTTTTATTTGATTGTTGAAAATAAGATTCTTAGCAAATTTAGGTGTGCTGAGGAAATCCAAAGTGTTTCATTTTTGTTTGTTAGATGTTTGATTTTTGAAAGAGTAGGATCCTAAGTAAATTTGGTATGCTAAGGGAGTCTTAAGGTGTTTCATTTTGTTTTGATGTGATTAAAAGTGGAGGCTTTACTTTAGCAAATTTGGTATGTTAAAGATAAAGCCCCACTTGGTTTTGTGAAATGGAAATTTCACTTAGAAATTTGAGTATGCTAAATGGAATTCCAAAGGATGTGTTTAAAAAAAATTTTGATTAGTTTTGGTTTTGAAAATGGAAACTTCTCCTTAGCAAATCTAGTATGCTAAGGAAAGAAGTCCCAAAGGTGTTTGAGAATTTTGGTTCTAACTTTGGAGACCTCACTTAGCAAATTTGAGTATGCTAAATGAGGTTCCAAAATGTGTTTGAAAATGTTTAATTTTGGATTTGCAAACTTCATTAGCAAATTTGGGTATGCTAAATGTAGTTCCAAAATGTTTTTTGAAAATTTTAATATATGCTTGTTGAGTTTTGATTTTGGATTTGGAAAATTCACTTAGCAATTTTGAGAATGCTAAATGAATTTCCAAATTGTGTTTTTGAAAGTTTTGAATTTTAAATTTGGAGACTTCACTTAATAAAATTGGGTATGTTAAATGAAGTTCCAGATGTGTTTTGAAAATTTTTAAAATATGATTGTTGATTTTTGATTTTGGATTTGGAAACTTCACTTAGCAAATTTGAGTATGTTAAATGAAGTTCCAAATGTGTTTTGAAAAAAATTTAGATTTTGGAGACTTCACTTAACAAATTTGGGTATGTTAAATGAAGTTCCAAATGTGTTTAGAAATTTTTTGGATTTTGGATTTGGAGACTCCACTTAACAAATTTGGGTATGTTAAATGAAGTTCCAAATGTGTTTGAAAATTTTGAATTTTGAATTTGGAGACTTCACTTAACAAATTTGGGTATGTTAAATGAAGTTCTAAATGTGTTTTGAAAATTTTTTTAATTTTGGATTTCTAGACTTCACTTAACAAATTTGGGTATGTTAAATGAAGTTGCAAAGGTGTTCGAGAATTTTGTTTTTAAAAAATATGATTGTTAAGATTTGGATTTTTGAAAGGGGACTTCCATCCAACAAATTTGGGCATGTAGGAATGAAAATAAATTCTATTTTTGAAATATGAAAATTTTATTTTCTATGTGATTATTTCTTTTTGAAAGAGGTGATTCCAACTTAATCATAAGTGAGATATATTTAAGTAGGATTTCCAAATGATATTATTTTTTTAGTTGGGAATAAAATCTTCATTTAATAAATTTGAGTATATTAAATGAAGATGTTCATATGTGCTTTTGAAATATTTAGTTTTATTTGAAAATGAAACTTCCATTCAATATGTATGAGTATACTGAATGGAAAGATTCATGTGTGCTTTTCGAAAACTTTTTAATTGATTTTGATTGTGATTTTTGAAAATATGATTGTTAATTTTATTTTGAAAATGAAATCTTCATCAAAGTGAATTGAAAGATGTTCATTTGTGCTTTTGGAAAATTTAGATTTATTTAAAAATGAAACTTCCTATCAATAGGTGTGAATATATTGAATGGAAAGATTCATGTATGCTTTTTGAAAACTTTTTTTTTATTTTGACTTTTGGAAAGATGATTATTCATTTTATTTTAAAAATAAAATCTTCATCAAACTGACTTGAATGAAGATATTCATTTGTGCTTTTGAAAAATAGATTTGTTAGTTTTATTTTTGAAAATCCCTATATGTAATAATTATGGGAATTGTTACATAAAGGTTATAAAAATCTTTGTGGAAAATATTTTATTAAGTGCATTTTTGAAAATGTGCTTTTTGAAAAGCAAAGTTCTTATGGAAAATTTTATTTTGACTTTATTATTTTAGGATGAACCTTTCCTTATCATAAAAATGATGAGGAGGAAGTCTTTAAGTGTTTTCTTTTTATTTAGATCTTTCCATTTTTACCCATTGTAGAACCCAACAGGGGTTTTAAGACCAACAAGGAATACAGTCCTAAAACCTAAAGATGTTTGTTAACTCAACTTAAGAATGAAATAAATTAAGTGCCAATGAAAAGAAAGATAGTCTTGGATTCATACCAAAGTACAAGCACACTATCAATACTCAAAGGCAACAATCATTTACCAAAGATGGAGAGAGGAACCATCCCCAGCGGAGTCGCCCGAAAAATCTATGGTGAAAAAATTCTATAGGAGGACTCGTCTTTCAAATTTGTTGGTGAGAAAAGAGAAGGCAACACTATAAAAATTCATCTTTTTAGGATGCCATGCAGATCTGCAGATGTACTTATTCAAGTGATCGGGTACGTCATCAAGGAATAATGTACTATCTCAAGAGATAAAAGTCACTACCCTTTGATGGACCTAATCACCTCAATAATGACTCCTAAGAATGATGGGTCTACATATTTCTAGAGATTCTTCCCCTACTTTATATGGAAAAGTAAAGCATGGTTTATTTTAAATCAGAATCGTTAAGTTCCTTATAGGGGCAAGCCCTCATAGTTAATTACATCCTAAGGAAAGGGGATTCCTCAGGAAAACTCTCGATTTAGGTAAATGATCATTATCTTCAAAGATTTCAATAGGGAAAGGACTATCAATTGATTAGTTCATTTTTGAAGATCAAATAGGATTGATCAAAGAGAGGGAGTTATTATCAAAGCCAAAATTGAAGATAAGTAGGAGATACCCACGATGCTAGGAAACCTAACGAGCATCTCAAACTATTCTATAATTGTGCTTTATATTTTGAAATTGATTTAGTTTATTTCAGTTACATTTTTCATTAGTAATTTAGAACTTTTGATTCCTTAACAAAAGATTAAGGAAATGTCTAAGATGTAAGGATTTAAGCTTATGGCCCACAAAGGGGAGAAGCAACCTCAGAACCTAAATCTAGGGAGCTTTGGCATAAAGCACAACCTAAATCTAAGGTGAAAAGAGAAATTGGTTTGCCTCACAAGAGATAACAAACCACCGATGAGACTTACAATGTGGCGTATAACCAACTCTATGATTTTAAATATATGTAAGAAAGTCTTTATGCATATGTAAGATAGCTAGGCTATTATTTATTTAGAAAGAGACTGAGTCCTTAAACTCACTCCCTAAAGAGACTAGATCATGTAAAGGGCATGCTTTAAATGACTTAAATCTAATGCAATTCAAATTTCATTTTTATTTTTATTTTTGGACAATTATTTTGACTCAAGCTAATAGGATTCATATGCCTAATGCATGAGAAATAAAGTTATTGGCCAAAATCAGTGAGAAGGGAAGAGGTGTATTTCCACCAAGGCTCTTAAAGGTGAAGCCAAGTTTCTCTGGTAAAGGTGGAAGCCCTCCAATCAAGAGTGAAATAAGATGCATTTATGCATGATATTGTAAAAGAAATACTCATCCAGCTAAGGGTTGCTAAATCTTTTATCTTGATTTTAAACCTAAGCTTTAGGTGACATTATGAATTCTTTATTGTTAATTTTGAGTTTGTTAAGTTGGGTAAAAGATTTAATTTTCCCTAAAGAGCCTAATCCACATCTAGGCCATACATAAAGCATGGAAGAAACTAAGAAAAATATGCCACTTAATGCAAAAATTAAATAAATCATTAATCAATTTATAATGCTAATCGCAAAAATAATAAAAGCTCATTTTGGTTAGGCACCACTGCACAAACCCAAAAATGACAAATTGAATAGCCGAGCTCTATCCTTATACAACCCAAATTACAAATGAATTAAATTACAATTAAGCAAGGAACTCATTATTATGGGGGTCATCAAGCTTCATTTTTTCTTTCTTCTTCTTTTTTTCTTTCTTCTTCAGTTCCTTCTTTTGGATGGTTGAAAGGTAGATGCTCCAAGGCTTCAAATGGTGCATAAGATAAAATCTTATGACCAATGCTCATCCTAATCCCCATGACAATCATTCTAAAATCCTAATTGCATAAATTTACATGAAAAGAAAAAGAATGGAAATCTAATTAACACCTGCAAAACATAGATTAGCTAAAATAAACCACACAAATCCCAAGCATATATATTGGACTTATCACCCCACACATGGGTGAATAAGTCCACCTGGCCTATTGGATTATGCTTGTATAAAGCACCAAACCAAAAGCATTTATAATTTATTTATGAGCTTAAGCATAATCCCTGAGAGAATAGTTAGACTAAGAGCGTCCTACCATTCATTCTATGAGCATACACCCTAACATCCAGTTTAAAATATATATCACAAAATAAAACAAAATATCAAACCATGCACTGTCCTAACTTAAAGATAGAAGTGATGACTTAGGCTAATGTGTGTGCTTTGAAGGTTTGTGTGGTATGCTTAGCTATGGCTTTAGGTTCAAATTTTCTAAGTATGAAAACATGTTCAACTTAGATGAGGGTTTCATTTAAGTTGTTTAATTGATTTGGGTTGATTTTATTTCATGTTTTGATTAGGTTCAAACGAATCCTATAATTAATTACTAAGTCATAAAAAGAGTGGAGGAGAAGGGAACTTCTCTTTCCTTCCCTAATCTAAGTAATTTCTAAAATAAGTTCGCATTTTAGTTTTTTTTAGTAAATATTTTGATTAAGTTTTTAATTAATCCTAAGTTTAGATGAACTCTAAACAAACCTATTCAAAAAGAAAGGCATTTTAAGATTAAATAAATTGAACCAAATTCATAAAACATACATCACTTCACTTCTTTCCCAACATGTATAACATGCATATGAATGAGTCCTAAGCATATCTATACATACAAATGAGAATATTTAACACACTTTATGATGCATACTAAGTAATCCACTTAAGAAAATTTAGAAGTTTAATATGCATGATTTTCTTCAAGTAGAAAAGGGTTTCTTTATCCAATTTTTCACATACACGCATAAAAGTAAGAAAGGCATAAGTGAGTACAATGCCATTATTAACCAAAGGTGTAAGGTACAAGACCTACTTATGGCTACTTAAAGCCCCACAACCTCGGGGTTGTCTAGACTAATATACCACTTTCTTTAAATACAAATATGTGTACAAAAAAAATAAGTTGGAAAGAAAGAATGCAAAAGTTGTATTAGTTGATTCATTTTGTTTAAGCACTTTATGTGTGAAAGCATGGGTAAACCTTCTTAAGTGATAGCATGGGAATGAATAGAGTATGGAGTTAGGTAAGTGTTAGGTTCTTTTCAAATGAACCATACATCTTACCAACTCCTATTCAAAACCATGCTAACATAAAAGAGAAGGGAAATCTATGTTAAGCACATCCTTATATTCTTCACATGCAAGCTTATAATTAAGATACAAGTAGTACACTTTCATATTTGATAATTGATTTATATTTTTAAAAAAATAATTTAAATTTAGTAGTGATAATAGCCACTCATATTTCTACTTTATTAAACACATGCAAATTTGACATAAAGTAAACAATTTCATTTTTAAAATTGAATTTCAAAAATATGAATGCATGAAACCGCATGGCATACAAATTTAACATGTTGGGGAAAGAATCAAAGTAATGAAAGCATGTAAACACATTCACTTTAATTAAATCCTAAAGACATTCTTATGGAATAAGAAAGTTTAAAATAAATCAAAGTGTATTCAATGTGATTTTTGTTTGGTTTCAAGTTTGATTTAATTTTGAAAAGGTGAGTTGATTTTGCTATTCTAACCCATTCCCACATGTGTTTGATATTTTTGTTTTTTACATGACTAGATTCATTTTTATGTATTAATTAGGTTAAGGTATGAATTAAGCAAATTAATTAACCCTAACCTACACTACCTTAACATAGTTAACCAAATAATTATGAGCCAATGAGATGACATAAAAAACTCATAAAGAATTTAAACTTGTAATGCACCTAATAAGAAAAATGCCTAATGCAATTTAGCTCATGATTAATGGTTAATTAAGCTAAGGGGTTTAGCTTAAGTAATTTTAAAACACCCCTTCACACATATGAATTTTATCTTGATTTCCTTAATTAAACTTAGGCTCATAAACACTTAAGAATCTACCCAAAGTAGATTAATTAAGTTCTGAAAGTTTTTTGAATTTTTAGAAATTAATTAAGGGGATAATTAATGAATTAACCCTTAATTAAGAGAACATTAAGGAAATAAAAGGGGGTTTAGGGAATAGCATAAGGGAAATGCCCCAAAATTATTCCCTAAACCTCCTCTCTATTAGATCTGAACTTAATCAACTCTAATAATGGATTAAAATCACTAATCACACCTTAATTATCCTTAATTACATAAGGAGGGTAATTAGGAAGCACATTTATAATTTTCCTAGTTAAGCCCTCAATAGATCCCAAGAAAATTAGGGGGGTAGAGGTCATCCCCTAAAACATACCCAAGAAGTTTGGGATTAATTAGAAGTTTAATTAAGAGATAATTAGCAAAATATGATTTCCAATAAAACCCAGAATTAGAGACAAGAGTAATTCAAAATCTATTGAAATTTTTTTAAAATATTCTTGGTTGAATTATCTTTACATAGGATTTTACCTCATATTTTTCTAAATTTTATTGTGAGAGGTGTGATTTTTAGAAGATCATGAGATTAATTAACATTTAATTAAATCACTAAACTAATCCCTCACCTCACAGCATGACGCGTGGCGGTGACGATCAATGTGCTTCACACGCATCGCTTTGTGAGCCCGCTACTTAAATATCAAATCAAGTGGCGCGGTGGTGGTGATCCACGGCATTTGATCAAACATCGAATGATTAGGGATCAACCTGTGGTTTATAAAATTATAAATGAATTTCTAAATGTGGGAATAATCTCGATCTTCCATCCAAAATGAGCGAATGGATAGCCAGGATCTCCCCAGTTCTTCCCCTAGGGTCAATAGAGATCGCCCACGATCAAGGGAAGATTTGAGCTCGATTGAGCTCGGATTGAAACAAAACTTTATCCACACCATCTAAAGCTAATAAGGAACACATCCAACGATGGATCTTGCATGACTAGAAAATTTCTTTCACAAAAGACCAACACCTGCTATGCTAGGTGGTCAAAAAATTCCATACTTCATCAGAGGTGATCACCAGCACTCAAGATCGTTGAAGTAGCTTCATCTAGTGGATATGAAGCCCTGTTGAAATTCTTAGGCCTTGGGGTTGAGTGAATTGTTCTATAGACCAACACCACTTCACTTCCTTTATGGCTTTGATCTAATGGAAGCTCTCCTTACTGTGGTAACTCAAATGGATGCTTGAGTGAGCTCAGATTGGTCCTCAGAGGAAGTGTGCAAGAGGTATTGCAGTAGATTTTAATGTGGAGAAACTTGGAAGTTCAAGTGAGCTCCCCTATTTTTCAATGGAGAAAATTGAGAAATCTCAACTTCAAATCCATTTAAGAATGCTTAGGAAGGCTCTCTAATCTTTCCTATCACTCTCTAGGGCCTAGCACTCTCTAGGGCTTGATCAAATTGAGGAATGATGATTTTAAAGTGAATTAGGGGGAGTATATCTCCCCCTATGGCAATTGGACTGCCAACACCTCATTTGTCATTTTGATCCAATTGATCACATTGGGGAGGTTGTTTGATCAGTTAGCTCTTTGCACATGAGGCCTTGAATGGATTGCCAACCTCCCATGTGCATCAAATTGGGTGGAGGAGGGATTTGGAATGAGCTAATTTTACCCATGGGGTTGTGTTTGGCCTTGGGTCCATTTAGGCTAACCCAAACCCATTGGGTTGGGTGCACTACTCTTCATTAGGTCTCCTTGAGGTATTAACAAGGCATCAAGTGGATATGAAGAGGGCATGACCAAATTACCCATGGATTAGGCCAAAATTTGTTCTATGACCTAGGGATAGAATGGTCATTTTACTAACTTTTCAATTTGGATATGTTGGATATGTGGAGAAACTAGGTTTGGCCAAGTTTCATCAAATTTGGAATTCATTTGATAAGGTTTGGCTCATGTTGACCCATTTAGGTCAAAATGGGTCAACTTGGGTCAAGTTGACCAATTAGACAAATTTGGTCAAACGAATAGTTGGGTCAAGTTCATATGACCATTTGAAATGTTTTGGTGACTTTGGTTTGGTTCAATTTCGTATAGTTTTGAATTTGGCTCAATTGACTTCATTTAGGTCAAATGGGTCAAGTTGACCTACTTGACCCATTTGACCTATTTGAGCTAGGTTAAGGGTAGGTTTAGGTTCGGTTAGTCATATGGAGTGGATTGGTATCTTTGTTTCCAATCAATTTTGGTTAAGTTAAAATTTGGCTCAACATGACCCCTTTAGGTCAAGTTGGGTCTAAGGTCAATTGGGCTAGGTTAGGTCTAGTTGGCCAATTAAATGCTTTGGCCAAGTTCAACAAGTGATTTGGAATGAACTTGACCCATTGGTTTGAATCAATTTGTCTTAGATCAAGTTTTGACACATTTTGACCCTTTAGGTCAAGTTGGGTTAACTTGGGTAAAGTGGCCAATTGGGCTAGGTTAGGCCCAAATTTTGGCTTGGTCAAGTTTGAACATAAGTCATGAATGAACTTAGATCAATGGTTTTCAATCAATTTGGCCTATGGTGGATTTTGGCTATGTTAGGTTTCACTTTGGGCTAAGTGTTGACTTGGTCAACCCTTAGGTTTGACTTGGTTTGACCTAATTTGATTGATTGAACATCCCATGATGATTGTTGATCATGATGAGAGGCATAGGTGAGTTTAGTTCAATCCAATTTGATTAGGACTAGAATTTGGCTCATGAGGGTACTTAGGTCACTTTGGGTCAAGAAAGCCTAAGTGGGTCAAATGGCTTCGTCAAAGCTTGATTTGAGTTTGATTGAACTTGTATGTGGACTTATGATTGAAATATAAATCCATTTGAAAGTGGTTTGAAGTCAAATGGGTTTTGATTCATTTGACAATTTCATATTCAAAGGAAGAATATGAAAGGATTTAGGGTTTGATTTTTGAATTGATTTTTGATATGGTGATTGACGTTTGGATTTATATATGGATTCATGATTGTAGGGTTGATTGAATCATGAAGAAAAATCAAGAGTTTGACTTGATTTGAAGTTGATTTGGCTACATTCAAGATTTTGACTTGAAAGGCTTAGGTTGGATTTTGAGTTGATTTGAGTTTGATTTTTGGAATTGGTTTTGATTGTTTGAATTTATATTTCATTTATATATGTGAATATAAATGAGAATACAGATGGATCATGAGAAAATTTCAAGGATTTGAAGTGGTTTGATCATGATTTAGGCTATGTCCATTAAAAGTAAATTTTAAAGGACTTAGAAAATTTTGAAGTAGAGATTTGAATTTTTGAATTTGGTTTGATTGATTTATATTTATATTTCATCTATATATGTGAATATAAATTAGAATATAAATGAGTTTTAAGAAAATCTCATGAATTTTAATTGATTTGATCATGATTTAGGCTAAGTCCATGAAGGGAAACTTAAAGGAATTAGAAAAATTTTTGATTGAGACTTTAATTTGAGGATTTGATTTGATTTATTTATATTGTATTTCATTTATACATGTGAATATAAATGAGAATATAAATGAGTTTTGAGAAAATCCCATGAGTTGGAATTGGTTTGATCATGATTTAGGCTAAGTCCTTAAGGAAGATTAAAAATGTAGAAAGATTTGAACTTAGGAATTTTGATGGATTTTGATATGGATTTCAATCATGGATTTCAATAACATGGAGTTTATTTGAGTTTGGAGAAAATCAAATAAGATTGATTTGGAGATTTACTTGAAGGAAGGAGAGTGGGGAATGGTTCAAGCTAAGGGTAGGCAAATTTTCCTAACACCCCTAAGGCATGACCTATTCCTATGGCTAACCTTTCTAAGTCTCTAGGGCTAGGTTGAGTATCCACCTAATCACTAGATGTGTCTTAAGACAAAGGAACTCTAAAAGTATAAGAAGAGTCTTGTGTCTAAGATGGAGGGGTTGAGAGCTCATTCCAAAAATAAGATCAACAATGCTATGGGGGTCTTCATTCTTCATTTCTTCATTTCTTCATTCCTTTCACTTCTTTCCTTTGATTTGGTTTGCTCCGAGGAATCACAGGGTACCCTAGGGCTAAGCCTTATAGCAATTGCTCATCCTTAATCCCCCATAACACTAATCCTAATTCCTATTGTAAAATTACATTTATATAAGAAAATGAAAATCTAATTACACCTGCAAAATAGAGGTTAGCTAAATATACATGCAATCCCAAGCACTATATGTATAATTTGGACTATGCGCCCTACTACACATGGGTAACCAAGCTCACCTATCTTAACTTGATTATGCTTAAGTATTTAAGCAACCTATAAAGAGAGCATTTATATTTATTTATAAGCACCCCCTTAAGCACAATCCCCTATAGAAAATATGGTTAGGCTAAGAGCGACCTAACATCCAGTCTACGAAGCATATATCCTAACATTCAGTCTAAAATATTGCATCACAAAACAAAACATACATCACAACATATATCATCTTAACTTAGGACTAGAAGTGGTGACTTCATTCTATAGTGGTGACTTAATTCTATAGTGTGTGTTAAGGCCTTGTGTAGTATGTCTTAACTAAGCATTAGAGTTATGATTTTCTAAGTGTAGAAGGATTTAACTTAACATAAATGTTGGTTCCATTTCAAGTTATTTAATTGGTTTGGGAAATTTTCATTCATATTTTATTTTGTTTCATTTGATTTACACTTAGCATCTCAGTGTTATAAAGAGAGGAAAGAGAATTACCCTCCTTCATCCCTACCTTAAATCACTTTCTAACACACATTTTTTTGATTTGCTTTCCTTCAGCGAATGGCTTATTGCACATTTTTATTAATCCTAAGTTTAGGTTAACTTTTAATGATCCTATTCAATGTGAAAGGCATCTTAAGATTAATATAATTGAATTATTATCATATGACATATATTAAATCATTTCTTTTCATCACATATAACATTCATATGACTTGAATGCTTAACATATCTATACACACCATGTATTTTTGGCACACTTAAATGATGATGAATGCATATGTTTTGGGATTTATATTTTATTTGATTGAATTATTTAATATATGTAAATTAAAGCTCTATCCAAATTCTTATACAAAAATATATAAGAATGAAACCAAATAAGTATGTGTCATTTTTAACCATGGAAGTGAGGTAATCAAATGACCTCCTTGGGGCTACTTAAAGCCTCGTATTCCCAATATGTCCAGATTATATACTTATTAAAATTAAAGCTTATGTAAATCTATATATGAATCATAAAAAAGAGAATATTATCTTTACATATAATATATTTTAATGACTTACATGATTTTGGATGCATGTATTCTTTAATAATAAATGGGGATTTTCATATTTTAATTAAACACACATACACATGTATAAAAGATGTGAGAAAGTACATGCCATTATTAACTAAAGAAGTGAGGTAATCAAATGAACTCCTTGGGGCTACTTAAAGTCTCGTATTCTCGGGATGTCCAAACTAAACACTTGCTATCTTAAATACATATGAATGTATATACAATTATAAGAATGAAAACCATGCAATTGTATTTTCTTTAGTTGAATTATTTAAGCATATGAATTAAAGCTCTATCCAAATTCTAATACCAAAATACATAGGAATGAAATTAAATGAGTACGTGCCATTATTAAACTAAGAAAGTGAGGTAATTAAATGACCTCCTTGTGGCTACTTAAAGCCTCATATTCCCGGGATGTTCAAACTATATACACATTATTATTCAAACTTATGTGATCTATATATGAATCATAAGAAAGAGAGCTTCATTTCACATACTTAAGCTATAAGCACATTCAAATCCTATATGTGTTCATAATAATCATCAGTTCACATATTATTATCAATTTATAAACTTTGAAAAATATTTTGAATTTATTAGTGATAATAGCCACACATATACTTAAATTAAGTCAACACATGCAAGCTTACATAAATAAAATCTATTTGATTCATTTAGATTTGAAAACATGAATGCATGAAACCATATGACATACAACATTTAAAGTGGTTCGAAAGGAATAACTAAATATAAACATATAGTTCATTCAACTAAATTAAGTCCTAAGGAAAATCACATTAAATAAAGTTATTTAAAGAAAACCAAAGCTTATTATTAATTTGATTCTTGTATTTTGATTAATTTAAAAGATAAGGAGATTTGCTTGTTGTTTTAGTCCCATTCTCATGTTGGTGAACTTAATTTGGTTTATGAAAAGGTAATTAAGTGGATTTTATGAATTAATTAAGTTAGATCCTTAATTAAATTAATTAATTTCCTTTACCTATGCTTTTTTAATTTGATTAACCACTTAATTATGAACCACAAATGAACATATGAGAAAGTGAAATTGAAATGCTTCCTAAAAGGACCTAATGCAAATGATTCAAAATTAAAGCTTAGTTAAGTTAAAGAACCTAATTAAGTACTTTCCTGATTTTCCCACACTTATTAGTTAATCATGATTTTCTTAAGGGTCTTTATGTTATTAAACACATAAATAGAAATGCTTAACATCATTGTTAAATATCTGATATGATTATAATTTTAATTTGATTAATTAAGCCACTTAATCAATTAATTAAACCACTAATTAATTTCTAAATTAATTAACCCTTTTTAAAATGAAATTGACTTGGGAAAAGAGATTAGGAAAAAAGATCATAAACCCACTCCCTCATCCATTCACTGTAAAATAGTGATTATTAAATTTAATTAATTAATTTGTTGTTGTTTGGGGTGTTAATTAATCATTAAACTAATTAAAGGAGTAATTAGGGTTCAAATGATCAGTTTTTCTAATTAACCAAGCAATTAATTCCCAAAAAATCATGGGAGGCAGAGATCATCCTATTAAATCAATAGGGAAAGTTTGGAATTAATTACTCAAGAAATTAAGATTTAATTAAACTAATTAAGTTTATATTTCAAACTATATTAAGCCTTAAATACTATTAAAAATTAATTGGAATTAATTTTAATTGATTCTCATCTAAATTACCTTTAAAATGAGTATTTATTTATATTTTTCTGATTTTTCTACAATTTATTATGATTTTTTAAAGTTTTTGTGATTAAAACTCATTAATTAAGCCTAATCCTATTAGCGCCATGTGGATCACTAACGTGGAATGCTTTCCATGTGGCACCATAGGATAGGTTACTTAAACGATCCAGTCAAGCCGATGTGCTAACGGGTTCGTCCCACCATCCAATCTAAGATCGGATGATGGAAATTAAACCTACGGTTCTTAAAGGATTAAAATGAGATAAATCTAACGGATAATCATGACTGCCCGTTTCGATCACATGGAATGGATGGTGCGTGATCTATCATCCCCTCACTATAGAAGATGAACATCGTCCATCTTCCCCGCTCAATCGAAGCTCTCCAGAGTTTGGATGATGTTAAAATTGATCCCACACCTTCACGAGGAAGATCAAAAGGGATCTAATGGTCAGATTTGCATGACATACAAATTTCCTTCAAAAAGGCTAAGAAAATTTTGCCAAAAGCTCAGTTTGAAGGAATATACCTCGTTAAAGCTCAAGATCAGCAGCACAATGCTTGAGGTAGCTTCGCCTGGATGAGGTGAAGCCTGGTTGAGCCACTCACATGATATATCCTCACCATTTGCTCTGTGGACCAAGGTTCATCAATTTGTAGGCAAACGTTGATCGAAGTAACAACCCTCTGGGGAGGTCGGGAGAAGATCGTTCTCACCACGAGGTGGGAATGTAGTGAAGTTAATTGAAGTTTGGTTGAGGTTTGAGGAAGTTGGGTTGAGTGGTGCCTTGCCCTATTTTGGGTTGATGGAGTCTAGCGTTGGGAAGGTTCAGGAGGCTTGAAGAGTGCTATGGGGATTTCAAATTCACCTAGGAAACTTTTTAAGGGTGTCTCTCTCTAAATTGAATTAAAATGTGAGGGGGGTATATTCAACCCCTCCTTAGATCGAATGACTTGGATTGAATCCTATTTTTGGTCGGTCAACTATCGTAAGTGGCTAGAGGGGATGTGTGTAGGCTTAGGTGGCTCAGTTTGGTTGGCCAAGAGCTTGGGTTGGTGGCTCAAGGCAGCTCCCTCCTTGTCCATCGGGTTTTATCAATGCGGGGAGGTGAGTTAACTCACCTCCCCTTGGTCCAAGGCCTACCTAGCCCATGTGGGTCGGGTTAGCCATGTAGGTAGAGTGTTATTTTTGGTATGGGGTGGATGCCAAAGAGAAAAAGAAAAAGTTAACTCCTAATTTGGGTTTAATCCCATGTGGAGAGGTTTAGCCAATGGCTAATAGGTTAAATTTGGTCCCAACTGGATTGGGACCCAAGGTGAGTCTAGGATGGGTTGGATCAAATTTCATTGGGTTTGGGCATGGTTTGAATAGGTTTGGCTCAATTTTACCCATGTAAGTCAAATTGGGCTAGGTTGAGTCAAGTTGACCAATTGGTCAAATTACCAAGGCTTAGGTCAAGTTCAAATGATGATTTGATATGTTTTGGTTCAATTGGTTTGAGTTAATTTGGCTTGAATTTGATTTTGGCTCATTTGAAGTCATATGAGTCAAATGGGTCAAGTTGGCTAATTTGACCCAATTGGCCAAATTGCCTTGGGTTAGGGGTTGATTCATGTTCAATTGGCTAATTGAATATGATTATAGGCTTCAGTTTCAATAAATTTGGATTCAAATTTGATTTAGGTCAAATTGACCCTTTAGGTCAATTTGGCTACATAGGTCAATTAGGCTCAACTGGGTTAATTGGCTTCAATCAAGGCTCTAATCATGTTCAATGATAAATTTGAAATGAACTGGAGCCATTGGTTACAATCAATTTGGATTATATGGTGATTTGACCTAATTTGATCTTTTAGGTTAAATTAGATCAACTTGGGTCAAGAGAGCCAATTGGGTTTGGTTTGGCTCAATTGATGGTCAAGTCATATTCAAATATTGACTATAGGTTGGTGTGAATCATTGGTTTCATTCAATTTATCTTAGGATGAAATTTGACTCATTTGGCTCATGTAGATTAAGTAGCTTCACTTGGTCAAATGACCAAGTTGACTTGATTTGACCTAGTTGATGGTAATTGATCAATCAAGGATGAATGATGATCATCATAAAAAGTTTTGGTAGGTTTGGTTCAATCCAATTTTCATTGGATTGGAATTTAGTTTAAATTGGTTGAATTGGTCACTTTGGGTCAAGTGGACAAAGTGGGCTTAGTTAAATCAATTTTGGGTTGAATTGAGTTTAGTTGGATTTATATATGGATTTAAGATTGATTTATAGTTTGATTGCAATTGATTAAGGTTCAAATGGGTTTTGGATTATTTTAGTATTTCAAGTCAAATGGGTTATGTTAGGTTTGATTGAATTTTGGATTTGGTTAAATTTATTATAGATTTGGTTTATATTTAGGATGATGATTGGAGATATAATTGATTCATGAGAAAAATCAACTAAGCTTGGCTTGGAATGAATGGAATTTTGGCTAAGTCCATAGGATTAAATCATGGGCTTAGGATGGGTTGATTTGATTTAAAATTTAGTTTGGTTTGATTGATTTGATTGTCAATTTGATTTGTATTTGGGATTTGGTTTAGCTTAAGAAGGTAAATATGGATTTGGGTAGGCTATAGGCTAGGTAAATTTCCCTAATCCTAAGGCATACTCTAATCCTATGATTAATCCTGCTAAATATCTAGGCTTAAGTTAAGGGTTCACCTAATTTCTAGAAGCGTCTTATGACTAAGAAGAATCTAATGTCTAGAAGATTCCTAAATCTAAGAGGAGGAGATTGAGTCCTCACTCCAAAAGTGAGGTCAACAAAAGGGCCATGAATAGGTGTGGTGTAACTGAAAGGCACACCGCATGTATTGGGATTGACTGAGGCAATCAACAATGTCCGAAAGATTGCAAACGCTAACAAAAATGATCTATACCTAAACCTGAGGGGTAGATAGAATCACGATCTTAGTGTAATGCAACTCATCTCATGTCAAGGGCAAAAAGAGTCAAGAATATTTTATGAGCATTTCATGTCGAGGACATGAAGGAGGATTCGTTGGGGATACACACATGAATTGGATATGAGATAAACTTATGCAGGCATAAGGAAGAAATCCACTAGGGATTGAGATTTGATTGAATTTGTTATAATTCATTTTATTTGGTTTATGGAAGGGAGATTTTCGGGATACATGCTTGAATCCACTAGGGATCAAGGTTGGATTGAGTTTGATTTAATTTGTTTAAATGTGGGGCATATCCGCTAGGGATATGGACCTGAATCCACTAGGGATCAAGATCAAGTTTAATTTGCTTTAATTTGTTATGGCTCTATTGGAGAGCTTGGTTTGGAATTTTATTTGTTTGTATGATTTGGGCTCCACTGGGGAGGAGGGTGTGATTTAACTCCACTAGGGAGAATCAAGTTGGATTTAATTTGATTTGGTTTGAGGGCGTATTCACTAAGGATATGAGTTCAGTTGAATTTGATTGATTTAATTTTGATTTGATTTATAGACCTTGTCGGTGTATAATGGATCCACTAAGAAGGAGCCATGGGGTCCTTGGCGCATATTAAATTTATAAATCCAAAAGGGTAATCTACTGGTTGTAGGGTAGAGCTATCCAACCTAAAGGTTGCCTTTCAGTGTGCAACGTCTATGCTAGGAAGAAAGCATAGTAGACTTTCATCTTCCAAAGTGTGGAACAGCCATTGGAGTGAGTTGTTGGTGACATGACAAATCGAACTTGACTTGAGGCGACTACTAAGTGAGTGCTGCTGGGGACTTATGTCAACTCAAAAATAGTCAACATTAATTTCATTTTAATTTTATTTGATTTGATATGGTGTGATTGAATTGATTTAGTTTGATTGAATTGATTTAGTTTGATTTAATTTACTGAGAAATGGATATGTCGACCTAGACTTATCTTAGATTTATCAATCTAAAGGGGTAGTCTACCCGCCGAAGGGTAAAACAAACCAACCTAAGGGATGCCTTTCAGTGTGTAACGACCGTGCTAGGAAGAAAGTGTGAGGACTTACATCTTCCATAGTCGAAACAACCGATGGGGTGACCTGTTGAATGTGCAACAAATCAGACCCACCTCGGCTGACTATTGAATAAATGCTGCTAGGGACTTACGTTAACTCAAGAGAAGTCAAGCGATTCTTATAGGAGTTTTTTGACACTATCCTAAAGATAGGATGCTTACTTTGGAAAAGGTACCGTTGAGGGTGTCCTCCTGATCCACAAGCAAATATATATATTATTTGCTTATATGTTTGTGAGAACCACATTGGTGTGTGATGGACTGCACTGAGAAGGGGCTATGTGGGGCCTTGGCCTATCTCAGATTTACCAATCCAAAGGGAGAGTCTGCACATCCACAATACAAAGGGTGGTTACTAGGAAAGGTGAACTGTCCAATCCGGTAGTAACCCGAGTAGTGTCTAGATGGGGTCACAAATACATGATCTAAATAAAGTACCCACAAGGGAGGCACCTCTAGGGGCACTATCCTGATCCCTGAAAAGAAATCCTATAGGTGTACGGTGGCTAACTCAAAGAGAAAGCGTAGGGACTTACATTTTCCATGAGTGGTGTATCCACCAGGTGGGTTATTGTTAACACAGTGAATACCAACCAACCTAAGGTGCCCATTAGTGTCCGACGATCAATCTAAGAAGATGGCGTAGGTGACTTACAACTTCATAGACAGAAATAATCATCGGGATAGGCTGCCGTCAGTGAGGCAGATGCTATCCGACTTAGAACGACTACTAAGAGAGGATTCTCGAGGAAGGACTGGACCCAAACATGGAGTAGTCAGGAGGAAAGAAGCCACTGGGGGACCTACCCTAAATCTCAAATATACACAATCCAGTTAGTGCATGAAGGCTAGTCTAAGAAGAAAGCGTAGGAGACTTATATCTTCTTAAATAGAGCTAACATGATGGTAGCTTACCAACCGCATAGTAAGGCCTACCATACTAACAAGACACTCATCGGTGTGCATCCGTTAAGCTAGGAAGAAAGCGTGAGAGACTTACATCCTCCTAAATAAGAAGACCACTGGGGTGATAGACTAGCTAAGTAGTGAATCGACCTAACCTAGAGCAGCTACTGAGTGAGGGTCGTTGGAA
This sequence comes from Cymbidium sinense, assembly GCA_021442155.1. Classification (NCBI taxonomy): domain Eukaryota; kingdom Viridiplantae; phylum Streptophyta; class Magnoliopsida; order Asparagales; family Orchidaceae; genus Cymbidium; species Cymbidium sinense. The sequence goes on from CM038224.1 coordinate 136,795,441, forward strand.
GTGTTATCTTAACTCATAATAGCCTGATGTAAAAGATGTGTGTTTTTTTTTATTTTGTGTATAATTTGTGTTTGTGTTGTATTGATGAAGGATAAGATGTCGCTTGGGTTCACTTATACCTACTCTAAACACGTCGTGGAAGATTCGAAAATAGAAATGCTTTCAATTTGAAAAGATTGAATTTGAAATGGAATTTTCATTGATGGTAATTACTTTCAAACATAATTTTATGGATGATATTTCTTTAGGTAGTGCTTGTTGATTGGATGCATCGGGTGCTCTCATTTATAGTTGATAAGTAGATATGATCCTCTCTAGTAGGCTTTCTCTATGGCAAAAGGGTCTTCCCAAGTGGGCTCAAACTTGAGTCCCATCTTGCGACGGGAAACAATTGGTCTCTTTAGAACTAAAACAAGTTCTCCTACTTGAAAAGCTCTAGTGTGGACCAATTTGTTGTGAGCTTGAATCATTTTGGTTTTATATAACAAAAGGTTTTGGCATGTCTATAGGCATCTCTCCTCCAAACATTCGAGATCTTCTAACCATAACTAGATGTTCTACTCTATTGTGATATTGCTACCCATGGCTATCCTTAGTGATAGGAGTTGGACTTCTAATGGTAGAACAGCTTCAGACCCATACACTAAAGAGAAAGGGGTAGACTGATTTCCAGTTCTATAGGAGGTGCGGTAGGCCCACAAACCTTCAACTAACTGCTCATGCCACTGTCTTTTATTATCATTGAGTGTCTTCTTGAGTATTTAGATGAGAGTTTTGTTGAAAGCTTCTACTAAGCCATTTGCTCTTGAATAATAAATGGTAGAGTATCTCCAATCTATGATGTGTCTTCAGGAAAAGTTGTTGATTTTGGTGCTCTTGAATGTAGTATTCGGTCAGGCCCACTATGTCAATACCCTAACATTCAAATGGCCATGAGGCCAATGTTGGGTGGTTGGTGTAGGACCACTCCATGTACTTGACATTGATGGCATCACTTAGCTATACCCATGTAATTTGTGATCATCGATGGCCAATAGTACCCAAGTCTCTTGGTTTTGGCTTTTATCTTGGGATCGGATTGGTGAGCTCTGTATAATCCTGAGCGCACCTTGGTCACAATCTTATGGGCTTCATTCCTATCTAACAACATAACCACATATGATCAAAGGATCGTCGGTATAAGTCACCATTGATGAGGGTATAGGAAAGTGTCCTTTATTTCATCTGATGCGCTTGTGACTTCTCTTAAGGTAGTTTATCTTTTTTTAAGCAATCCATGAATGGTTACATCCAATCCAGCTCCTCATCCTTTTTGGCAACGGTAATCTCCCCTTCAAGAGAGTATTTTTTGATGAGTTTAATATCAATAAGAGGTGGGACTTGCCTATTTTGGACCTCTATTAATATGGACTCATCTTTTGGATATGCCAACTCTTTGGCAAGCTTGGCTAAAACATCTGCTATGGAATTTTCTCCTCGAGAAATCTTATAGATTGTCACTTCTAGAATTTAGACTAGCAACTCCATTGTATACTTATGGTAGTGATGGAACCTAGGATTTAGAACCTTGTAGGACCCAGCGATTTGGTTGACCACTAATTAAGAATCTCCAAAGATGATGATGTTCTAGATGTTTAGCAAGATGGCTAACTTGAGATCGACAATTAGAGTTGCATATTCGACTGCATTATTGGTGCAAGGATTGGATAAATGATACATGAATCTCATCATATCGCAGTTCGGAGTTAGGAGAACTATTCCTACCCCTGCCTTTCCTGGAAGAGTACATTGTAGTTCTTCTCCTCTTTGAGAGGAAGCCACACCATCAAAATACATTCCCCAGTTGTGAGTACTAGTGTCCCCTAAGTTTATTATTTGTTCATTGGGGAGATCATCATTAAGTGGAGAATCAACAAGAAGTGGGTGTGCTGCTAAAAAATCTGTGAGTGCTTGTCCCTTCACTATATAGAGGATACAAAGGTGATGTCAAACTATGATAGGATCATGGACCAATGTACCAACCATCTGGATAGCATCGGTTGTGTCATAAGATATTGCAGTGGATTGATTTTAGAAATCAAATTGACTTTATAAGAAAACATGTAATGTCATATCTTTTGGGATGCAAAGATTAAAGCTTAGCAATGCTTCTCAATAGGTGGATAGTTTGCTTCAGAATGGATTAGACAATAGTTGAGGTAGTAGAGCACATTCTTCTTCCCTTCATCGTTGGCTTGGTCCAACAAAGTGCCAAGGGAGTCATCTAATGTAGTAGTATAGAGTATTAAAAGCTTGCCTAGGATAGGGGCTACTAGAACTAGCGACATCATCAAGTTTTTCTTGACATCTTCAAAGGCACATTGGCACTTACCATCCCACTTAAACTTGGCATCCTTTTTTACAAGTGCTAAGAATTACTAACAACTTTCTGATAGGTTGGATATAAAGCATCTTAGATATTCCAATCACCCTTGGAATGATCTGAGTTGAGTTAAACTTTTAGGAGCTGGCATTTCTAATATCACTTTGATCTTCTCCGGATCGATTTTAATTTCACAGTATCGGATAACAAACCCAAAGAATTTTTCTAAAGCTACTCTGAATGCACACTTTAGGGGGTTCATTTTGAGGTTAAATTATCTTAATCGTTCAAAAACTACCCTCAAGTCAAAGAGATGGTCTTCCTTTTCTTTGCACTTGACCATGAGATCATCAACGTTGTAATCGACTTGGCGATGAATGAGTTCATCAAAGATTCAAGTCAGGGCCTGCTGGTATGTGTCATAGACATTTTTAAGGCTGAAAGGCATGACCTTGTAGCAATAGATTCTAATCGGTATTCTAAAGGCAGTGTTTTTTTCATCTTCAGGGGTCATCTTTATTTGGTTATATCCAGATGAACCATCCATGAAAGAGAAGACTGCATGAGATGAGGTAATTTCCATCACCAGTTCTGGTATTTGTAGTGGAAATTCATCTTTTGGACGTGCATTATTTAGATCTCTAAAATTGACATATATACAAATTTGGACATTCTTCTTCTTAACTAGGATGACATTGGCCAACCAGGTAAGGTATTTTTTCCCAGATAAAACCAACATTGATCAGTTTCTTGACTTCAAAAATGACCTGTTGTTTAATGTCTAATCGTATGCATCTATGAGCTTGCTTGATATGGTTAGCATCAAGCTCTATTGCTAGTTTATGGATCAATACGTCAGGAGCCAATCCGGACATCTCTTCATAACTCCATGCAAAATAGTCCTTAAACTCAATGAGTAACCTAACTAAGTCATTGGTTTTATTTTCATTCAACAAGGAATTGATATATGTCAGACGTGGATCTTCTTTAGTTCCTAGGTTGATTTCTTTGAGCTTATCATTGGTTGACTTGATTTCTTCTTTGAACTCTAGCGGTGCATCTTTGACTTGAAAATCATCTAGGTCCTCTGAAGTACTTAAGCACACCTCCTCATATGAGTTAATGTGATTTGAAAAAAAACCTATCAGATTCTAAATGATTGGTGATGACTAAGCAGTAATCGTGATCATTGATTGGGCCTATTATGCCAAAGCCTAGTCCTGGTCTTGATTGAGAGCTTTTTCATCTGTTGTTCTATAGCCTTCTGAAGTAGTATGGCATGTGCTTAGATAATGTATATGAGATTAATCCTTTCTTTGCTAAGTTATTAACACAAGGTGAGTACTAATCAAAAGGCAATTCTATTAAATCTTTCTATGAATCATCTTCAAGTTCTACATCAACTTCTTGACTTGAGGATGATGCGCCAGGAAAGAGCATCTAAATCTTCATAGATGTGGATGATTTAGGGGCTTCCTTAACTACCAAACCCTTAACTTTTTATGATGAAAGTGGGGTTAGAGCTAAGGTTCCTAACTAATGCTTAACAATTTCTCATAGAGACTTGGATATACTTATGCTTTGCTTGGGAATTCAGCCTTCATCACTGTCTGGATCGAGTGTCACCTCCAACTAGATCTATTATTGAGAAGAGCTGGCCGGTGTGCTAACCATATAGCACTCATCCTCTGAACTAGATTCTAATTCTATATGAATAGCAGATGTACTCCTGGTAGCTGGGACAAATCTCTTGATGGGTGGTAAGTATGGAGGTCTTCCACCTCTGGAACTGCCTCTAGACTTGTCTCTTCCTAGTCCTGGTGGAGGTTGAGTTGTCATGCCCATATGTTCGAATAAAGCAATGAACTGGGGGTGAAATCTAATATCATGCTCTACTTCATCCCCTGAGTTTATTTATCGCTCCCATTTCTTTTCAATTTCTTTTTCTTTTTTCTTTACTTTTTCTTCTTCTTTTTCTTTTCTTTCCTTTTCTTTTTCTCCCATATGGGGATTTTGACTAAGTTCATGAGAATAGACTTTTTGGTTTTGGGGGAGGTAGTAGGCCGCATCATCATATATTCTAAGCTCGTGAACTATAAATGGTTTGAGATCTCCTTTAACATAATATTTGATCCCACCTCATGAACTTGATGCACTGATGTAGAGAGGTTGGGATCATATTGTTCTCATGTATCAACGATCTCCCAAGCAAGACATTGAAAAATGTATCCAAGTCTATCATGCAAAACTTAGCTTCAGTCTTCCAATCATCTATCTCTAGTGGCAACACTATTGAACATAAAGCCCTCTCACCTTATTCATTGAATCCTTTCAACATCATTCTCTCATTTTGGAGTTTAGAGATGTCAATCCTCAAGTAGGCAAGGGTTTTTAGGCTTATAATATTGACCGATGCACCCGGGTTAACCATATCTCTAGATAGCCTATATCTGCCAACATCCACTATAATGTAAAGAGGACAATTGTGCTCAATCGTTCCTAAAAGTATGTCTTCATTGCTGAACATAACTCCTAAGATGTCCTTCATGTAGTGTGCTTCCTCTCCAGTAGCGGTCAGCTGAGCTAAGCATATCTCTAGATCAAGCAAGGCTTTGACTAAATATTCCCTCATCTCTTTAGATAAGATAAGGGCATCATATATGCTTAACTTAGTTGGCAACTTTCTAAGATGTGCTAGGACATTGTAATCAACTCTAGGTTGGTCCTCCACAAGCATATCCATAGGTGGAGCATCTTATGGGGGGTGGCGGGGGGGATATCTGCTCATTAGAACTAATGACCTATTTACCCTTATCCTGAGGTGCTACCCTATGAGGTAGAACTTAGCCATTGCCTAGGTTGACTTCAGTGACTTCTTGGAATGATGAGTTCATAAAAAGTTCTACCTGCTCATCGGGCATACCTATAGCTTCTCCTACTGGATCCTCAAAGTCAAAAAACTCCAAGTTAATCTCAAGAAGTGAACCTGCTTGATTCAAAGAAGGAAGATTTGACTCCAAATCAAAAAGGAATAGATTAAAACTATTTAAGCTATTATTATTATTTTGACTCAAAAAGCTTTCTATGAAATGAAATTATGAGCATCTGAAGTAGACAAAATGTAAGTAGAATCAATTTTCTTCATTGATTTTTATAATTTGGGTGGAGGTACATGATAGAAATCAAGTAAAGCAAGCAGAGTGAGGGGTTTGGTATCCTCATCCATGGATACAATGCTCCTATCGGTAGAAGAGGAGCTAGCAGAGAAGGTAATAGCTGCAACGGTGGAAGGGATGTTGGACTCGGATGGTGGTTACGCTATAGATCTATCTCGGGCAAGTGTGGTAAGTTGTTGCTATTGTTGGGCTTCCACCCTCCCCAAGTTGTCCTTTGCAACTAAAAAACCTTCCTTGGTATTGGACATTTAAGTTGCTTCATGCACATGTAGAGAAAGTTTCTTGATCTTAGAGATGATTTTCTTAGAGGAACAGGATAGAGAAATATTCCAACCTTCTTTGGTCTTAAGAGGATCGAAAGTATCCCCAAGGATTACTCTAATAGAACCAGATGATTATTTTAATAACTACCCCTTAGGGATGATTATGCCTCTTGACTTGTAGATATGCTCAAGCCAGTCCTTAATAGTGATGTAATCCTCTAAGACATGGCCTAACATGCGATGGTAGGGGCAATAACTAGGATCATCACTCTTGCCCACTTTCTTCAGCCTCTTAGGATCGAATAACTAAAAATCAGGTTTATTCAATAGATTCTTAAAGATTTTCTTATCTACCTCCCTCTTAAATGATTATAGCTTGCTTAATTTTTTAACAAGAGTGGGTGAAAAATAGCTACTTGGCAGTGGATATGGATACTGCTATTAGGTAGGTTACTGTAACAGTGGTGGTGGTCATTATGGCAGTTGTGGTGGTTGGTATAGCAGCCAAGGTGGTGGAAGAAGAGGTGGCAAAGGAGGTTGTTGGGCCCATGGCCTCTCATACTGTACTCTAGTTGGCTGCTTCTCATCCACTGACACAATTATCCCAGGTGTCTTCTCAAACACTTTCTGTGGATTGGGCTTAGATGATTGGTCTGAGAAGGGTAACCGTTTGACTTCCTCCTATAGGCTAGCCACCTTGTTGATTAACTTCTCAAATATTTTAATACTGAAGCTCATAAGCATGAAGGTAATTGGGCTATGGATATTCTTAAGTAGAATTTCAATGGCATGCTATTCAGATAGCTGTGGTTTACATTTCATACTTAGGTTTCCCCATCTAAGAATATAATCAACAAGGGACTCATTGGATTTCTATTTCTCTACAATGAGGTCACCTACAGTTACCCTCTATTAAGCTCCTATGAATCTCTTGATGAAGAGATGTTCTAACTCAGTGAAGGTCTTTACCAAACTATTGGGCAGTTCAATGTACCAATCAAATGCAACACCTGACAGGCTACTAATGAAGAGACAAAAGACAAGTACGTCACTTCCATAGATATTGCAAAAATTAGCTCTAAAATATGTTATTTGCTATAGTAAGTTCCCACTACCATCAAAGATCTTGAAGGATGGTGTAACAAAACCCTTGGGGTATTGCACTACATCGAATTTCTCTGGGTAGGGTCTACCCTTTGGAATGGATGAGCTCCCATGGGCTTGTGCAAATGCTTCCTTCACTTGGTGCTCCACCATCTATTTGATATTTTCTTATGCATGGAGGCACTATCTATGACCTTCCAGTATAAGCTACTAGCATCATCATCCATGGGAGTGCACTTAAGATGATCTAAGGTATGTACCAACTCAATCGACCATCATAAGGGAAGGCTATGAGATTAGGGTTGGGTTTTGCAAGGCTAAAACTACTACGATCAACTCCTCTACCCTCTTCTCCAACCTTCCTAACTGATCATCCTTCAGCTTGAGCTGGTGGAGGAGGTGTTGACTTGAGTGAGAGGTGCTACCTTCCTCAACTACATCACCTTCCTAGCTATGATGTTCCCTCTATAGGGATCCTCAGGTGTCGACCATGTTAACTTCAACTAATTCGCCCAACATGTCATCCTCGTCGGGGTTAGAGTCAACTCTACCCTCCTCTTGATCAGAATGGTCACTCCTGACTATCTCTTTGATGGCAAAATGGTAGTTTTCTAAGATGTCCTCTAAAGAACGGTCATCTATTCAACCCTACTTACCAGATTATAAGCTGGTGAATGACTGACCATTGGACTAAACTCCATAGAATGTATGCACTGAATACTCTAAGCTAGTGGGGTGCACTCCCTAGCTGGCTTCACTAACATGGGGACTATGTCGGTATCCCCTCCCCTCTCTTCCTCCATCTGTTGTGAAGGTGGAGCGACCATGACACTTTTGAGTTGCCACTCCCTATTTACCACAGTTGAAGTGGAAGATCGAGTAGGGGAGCTCAACCTCACTTCAACAAGTGGAATAGTTGTAGTGAGATCCTTAGGCCATAGCTAGATCACCAAAAAAGAGGGTCTCTCCCCAGACTAGGGCTTGTCCAGTTTGGTAGGGACTGTGGATGCTAGAACTTAGACTGGTGATGGTATACGGTGAGTGGAGCAGTGTGATGGTGGAGACACGACTACCTCTCCGTCGAAGATCTCCTCCTGTGATTGACGGTGCTAGTAAGAACTATGCGATCAGAATGATTGGCTCTAATAGCTCACCGATCAAGAAAGTCTATCAAAGTAGAGCCCACTGACTACCTGGCATACATCTTCCTCTCTTGCTTTCCCACTTGGGCAGCAACTCTAGCCTCAGTGGCTCTCTCTCTCTCTCTCTCTCTCTCTCTCTCTCTGTGTGTGTGTGTGTATTTGACCCCTAACACTCTTATGGATTAGGCTCCTCAAGTCATGTAACATGCCAGACTTTGAGCATCCGTGAGCTTTGTTGACTCTACGAAGAACGGACCATAGACCAGCAATAGGGCTTCCTCTTATTTCTAGCTACTGTCTCAAACTCTGCAGGTGATGGGAGTGATGCAGCAATCCTATAGTAATCCTTCTCACCTTCTAAAGCTAAGAGGGGGTGAAACCTACTACCACTCAAAAGTGGAGAGGTCTCACGAGGGGAACCCTCTTCAACAACATGAGAGGCATCGTCTATCTATCTTTCCTCACGCTCATATTTCCACTTAACCTTGTGGTTTTTGTTACAATGCTATGCCTTACTGAGCAGGGTGGAACAGGAGCTAGTACCAACCTCAAAGTTGGAAGAGACTATCTCAGAAGCTAAGATAGCCTTCCCCTTCAGATCAAAGGGAACAACATAGGTGGTGCTAACCCTCACTGGAACTACAGCAAGGGTAATTAACTATACTGGCTCTAATGCTAATGCTAGCACTAACACTGTCAAGGGAGTAGGAACCACAGTGGCCTTCCTCTTCAAAGAGGGAAACTCGAAACCAGACTGCACATCAAAATGAAGAAGTGGCTTCTTGCCTCCCACCTTATCCTTGCTAATAGTTGTGAGGGAGGGTCCCTCACATGTGACTTTGAGGTTCTCAAAGCCAAGTCTAAACTGGATCACAGGGGCAGCGGTGAGTATGGTCTGATCTAAGGCCAAATCCACACCCAAGGCAAAGAAAAAGATTAACTTCTCGAAAGACATGGTGAAAGCTAACTGAAAGCAGAAAGGGACTAACTGGGCTGATATCTTTGCATTATTGAAAAAGAATTGGATTAGACCCTTGGTTGACTTGAGTTGTTACTTTTGATTTGATTTTTGAAATTAGAACCCTCATTAAACAATTTTAGGTATGCTAAATAGGGTTTTATGTGAGAGATTTGAAAATTTGGAGGAGAGATTTTTCCATTGGATTTTGTTGAATCAATTTGATTTTGATTTTAGACCCACATCCAACAAATATAAGTATGTTGAATATGGTTCATTTGTTTGAGAGACTTTTGGAGATGTATTTGTTATATTCTTTTGTTGAAATTTGATTTTGGAACCCTCCTAGCAAATTTAGGTATGCTAAATGGGGTTCATTATATGTTTGAAAATTTTGAAAGCTTTCTGTCTTACTAGTTTGATTGTGGTTTGTTTCATGTTTTGATTTGATTTGAAATGAAGAACTCTCATTTAACAAATTTAAGTATGTTAAATGACATTTAACTATGTGTTTGATATTTATTATTGATTTAATTTTTGAAAAGGGAACTCTTATTTAACAAATTTAGGTATGTTAAATGGAGCTAACTTATGTGTTTGATTGTTTGTATATTGATGTGTAGTTTGTTTCAATTTTGTGGATTGAACTCTCACTTAACAAATTTAGGTATGTTAAATAGAGTTCAAAATGTGTGTTGGATATCTTGATTCTAATTTTGTTTTGAAAATGAAACTCTCACTTAACAAATATGGGTATGTTAAATGGAGTTCAATTATATGTTGTTTATCTTAATTTTATCTTGATTTTAAAAAAAGAAACCCACTTAATAAATTTAGGTATCCTAAGTGGAGTCCAATTTGTATGTTAGTTGTTAGATTTTATTTCAATTTTGAAAATGAGGCTCACATTTAACAAATTTTGGTATGTTAAATGGAGTTGGTTTTGTTTGAAAATATTTTGGGAATGTTTGATTTTAATTTTGAAAAAGGGATTCTCATTTAACAAATTAAAGTATGTTAAATGGGGTTAGTTGATTTCTGAAAGAGGGTTTGAAAATGTTTATTTTTGAAATAGAGGTTTATTGTTTGATTTAATTTTGATTTATTCTGAAAAAATAGGAACACTCACTTAGCAATTTTAGGTATGTTGTATGAGGTTCAATTAATTTTGTTTGAATAAAAGGGGTTTGAAAATTTTTTATTTTGTTTTACTTGACTTTAGTTTTAAAAGAGAACCTTCAATCGACAAATTTTATTATGTTAAATGAAGTTCACATGATTTTTCTTTGAAAATATGTTGAAAATTATACAAAAATTTTATTTGTTTTACTTTAGATTCCTTTAAAGTTTTTTTAAATATGAAATGAACTTTGCTTCACCAAACTAGTGGTAAGAGATTTCAAATTCTATTTGATTTATATTTTGTCATCTCCTCTCATTAATTAACATATTATTACCTATTGGGGGACCCAATAGGAGCCTTAGGACCTACACGTGAGTGAGGTCCTAAAACCTAAAGGATGTCGGCTACCTTTGCTTAAGAATGAAATGTGCAAAAGGCCAATGGAAGAAAAGATAGTCTCGGGCTTATACCAAAACATAAGTCTACTATCGATGCTTGGAGATGATAATTGTCTACTAGAGATGGAGAGAGGAACCCTCCTCAGTAGAGTCACCAGAAAAATCTGTGGTGTTTATTTTTGGATGTGGGCGGGACACTATGCAGATCGTAGGGGTACTAATTGAAGTGATATGGTACGATAATGATGTATGATGTACTATCTTGAAAGATAGGGACATCACCTACAATGAACCTAATCAGTAAATAAGGACTCTTAAGGCAAGATGGATCTTCAAATATACCAGAGATTGTTCTCCTGCTTTACATGAGTGAATAAAGTAGGGTTTATATTAAGTCAGGATCTTAAGTTCCCTATGGAGGCAAGCCTCCATAGTTAATTACATCTTAAGGAATGAAATTCCTTAAGAATACTCTTAATTAAAGTAGATAATTATTATCTCCAAAGATTTCAAGGTTAGATTATCAAATGATTGGTCATGTTTGGAAAATCAAGTGGAAGAGTTATTTTTGGAATACAAAGGGAGGAAGTAGTAAGTGCTCATGACACTATGAAGCCTAGTGAGCATTCCAATATGTCCTATAGTGAAGCTTTATATATTTGAAACTAAAGAGGTTTTATTCACTTGAGTTAAATTTTTATTAGATTATAATCCACCAACACAAGGTTATGAAAATGCCTAAGAGGTAAGAATTTATGCTTGTATACCAAAGAAAATAGCTATCTCATATCCTAAATCTATGGAGCTTTAGTACGAGCTAAAGTGCGACCTAAATCTAGGTGATAGGTGGACACAAAGGTTATGAGTTATTAGTTGGGTAGAAAACTTATTTTTATCTTAAGAGCCTACCGCATTCACAACACACATTAAAGCATCAATCATTAAGAAACTATAAAAATTATGCAATCCTAATGTGCAGTTTAAACATATCATCAATCAATTTTATAAACTAATAAAAAATAATAGGTCGGACGGTTCTCACTTGCATAACCCAAAAAAAGAAAAGATGGGTAGCCGAGTTCTTTCCTTATACAACCTAGAATATGAAATAATAATTATAATTAAAATGAATACATGCTATGGGGGGTCTTCATTTCTTCAATCCTTTAACTTCTTTCCTTTGATTTGGTTTGCTCCAAGGCATCACAAGGCACCCCAAGGCTAAGCCTTCTAACCACTGCACATTCTTAATCCCCCATAACAATAATCCTAATTCCTATTACAAAATTATATTTATATAGAAAAAAGTAAATCTAACTACACCTGTAAAATAGAGGTTAGCTAAACATACATACAATCCTAAGCAGTTATATATATATAATTTGGACTTAGTACCCTACACATAGGTAACAAAGCCCATCTGTCTTAACTTGGATTATGCTTAAGTGTTTAAGAAACTTACAAAGAGAGCATTTATATTTATTTTTAAGCATCCCCTTAAGCACAATCCCCTGCAGAAAATATGATTAGGCTAAGAGCGGCATAACATCTAGTCTACGATGCATACACCTTAACACCTAGTTTAAAACATTGCATCATAAAATAAAACATGCATTACAACATACACTACCATAACTTAGGACTAGAAGTGGTGACTTAGTTCTATAGTGTGTGCTAAGGCCTTATGTAGTATGTCTTAACTAAGCATTAGAGGTATGATTTTCTAAGTGTGGAAGGATTTAACTTAACATAAAGGTTGGTTCCATTTGAAGTTATTTAATTGGTTTGTGAATTTTTCATTTATATTTTTTTTATTTCATTTGATTTACACTTAGCATCTAAGTATTATAAAGAGAGGAAAGAGGATTACTCTCATTCATCCCTACCTTAAACCACTTTCTAGAGCACATTTTTATGATTTGGTTTTCTTTAGTGAATGACTTATTGCACATTTTATTAATCCTAAGTTTAGGTTAACTTCAAATGATCCTATTCAATGTGAAAGATATCTTAGGATTAATATAATTGAATTACTATCACTTGATATATATTAAATCATTCCTTTCCGCCACATTTAACCTGCATATGACTTGAATACTTAACATATCTATACATACCATGTATTTTTGGCACTTAAATGATAATGAATGCATATATTTTGGGATTTATATTTCATTTGATTGAATTATTTAATATATGTAAATTAAAGCTCTATCCAAATTCTTATACAAAAATACATAAGGATGAAATCAAATAAGTATGTGTCATTAACTAGGGAAGTAAGGTAATCAAATGACCTCTTTGGGGCTACTTAAAGCCTCGTATTCCTGAGATGTCCAGACTATATACTTATTAACGTTCAAGCTTATGCAAACCTATATATAAATCATAAGAAAGAAAGCACTATCTTTACATATAATATAGTTCAATGACTTAGATGATTTTGGATGCATGTATTCTTTAATAATAAAAGGGGATTGTCATCTTTTAATTAAGCACACAAACACATGTATAAAAGATGTAAGCAAGTACATGCTATTATTAACCAGAGAAGTGAGAAAATCAAATGACCTCCTTGGACTACTTAAAGGCTCGTATTCCCAAGATGTCTAGACTAAACACTTGTTATCTTAAATATATATGAATGTATACACAACTATAAAGATGAAAACCATGCAAAGATTTTATTTTCTTTAGTTGAATTATTTAGGCATATGAATTAAAGCTTTACCTAAATTCTAATACCAAAATACATAAGAATAAAACTAAATGAGTACGTGCTCTTGTTAAACCAAGGAAGTGAGGTAATCAAATGACCTCCTTGGGGCTACTTAAAGTCTCGTATTCCCAGGATGTCCAGACTATAACTTATGCGAATCTATATATGAATCATAAGAAAGAGACCTTCATTTCACATACTTAAGCTATAAGCACATGCAAATCCTATATGTATTCATAACTATCATCACTCCACATATTATTATCAATTTATAAACTTTAAAAAATATATTTGAATTTATTAGAGATAATAGTCATACATATACTTAAATTAAGTCAACACATGCAAGCTTACATAAATAAAATCTATTTGATTCATTTAGTTTTGAAAACATGAATGCATGAAACCATATGACATACAACATTTAAATTGGTTGGAAAGGAATAACTAAACATAAACACATTGTTCATTCAACTAAATTAATTCTTAAGGCAATCACATTAAATAAAGTTATTTATAGAAAATCAAAGCTTATTATTAATTTTATTCTTGAATTTTGATTAATTTGAAAGAGGAGGAGATTTGCTTGCTATTTTAATCTCATTTGCATGTTGGTGAACTTAATTGGTTTAAGAAAATGAAATTTAGTGACTTTTATGAATTAATTAATTTGGATCCTTAATTAATTCAATTAATTGCCCTTACATAGGCTTCTTTAATTTGATTAACCACTTAATTATGAGGAACAAATGACATGAACATATGAGAAAGTAAAATTACAATGCTTCCTAAAAGGACCTAATGCAAATGACTCACAATTAAAGGTTAATTAAGTTAAAGAACCTAATTAAGTACATTCATGATTTTTCCACACTTATGGGTTAATCATGATTTTCTTAAGGGTTTTTATGTTATTAAACACATAAAGAGGAACCCTTAATCTCATTATTAAATATTGTATATGATTATAATTTTAATTTGATTTATTAAGCCACTTAATTAATTAATTAAACCCATAATTAATTTTCATATTAATTAACCCTCTTTAAAATAAAATGTACTTAGGAAAGAGATTAGAAAAGGATCTTAATCCCACTCCTCAACCATTCACTATAAAATAGTCATTAGTAATTTAATTAATTTACTTATTGTTGGTGTTAATTAATCAATTAATTATAGGAGTAATTAGGGTTCAAATGATCAATTTCTCTAATTAAGCAAGCAATAAATTCCAAGAAAATCATGGGAGGCAGAGATCATCACACTAGATCAATAAAAAAAGTTTATAATTAATTACTCAAGTAATTAGGATTTAATTAAGCTAATTAAAATTATATTTAAACTTAAATTAAGCCTTAATTAGTGTTCAAAATTAATTGGAATTAATTTTAGTTTATTATCCTCTGAATTACCTTTAAAATGATTATTTATTTATATTTTTTTGATTTTTTATAATTTTTTATGATTTTTTAAAATTTTAATGATTAAAACACATTAATTAAGCTTAATTAAGCTTAATCCTGTCAACGCCATGTGGATCACTAGCATGGCACCGCAAGATAGGTTACTTAAATGTGTTCGAGTCAATGCTGACATGGCTGGCAGCGGATGCGGTTTCATCCCCGCCATCCGATCTAAGGTCGAATGGTGGAGATTAAACCCACTGTGCTTAAGGGATTCAAATGAAATAAATCTAATGGATAACCTTGATCGTCCATTCTGATCACGTGGAACGGATGGTGCATGATTTGTTATCCCTCGAACGACGGAGATGGACACCGTCTGTCTTCTCGTGCTCGATCCGAGCTCACCAGAGTTCAGATGACGCCAAAGTTGATCCCACACCTTCACAAGGAAGATCCCAAAACATTTAATGGTTTGATTCGCATGACATACAAATTTCTTTTAAAAAAAACCCAAAACTTTTTGCCAAAAGCTCAATTTGAAGGAATGTACCTCACTGGAGCTCGAGATCAGCGGCATAACGCTTGAGGTAGCTTCGCCTAGACTAGGTGAAGCCTTGTTGAGTAGCTCACGTGTTATCTCCTCACTGTTTTCTCTATGGACCAAGGTCCAATAATTTGCAGGCAGATGTTGATCGAAGTAGCACCTCTGATGGTAGGAGAGTTCAGGAGAAGATTCGTTCTCACTCAATGGAGGTAGGGGAAGGTGTGGGTGAAGTTAATTAAAGTTTGGTTGAGGTTTGAGGAAGTTGGGTCGAGTGGTGCCTTGCCCTATTTTAGGTTGATGGAGTCCGGCGTCAGGATGGCTCAGGAGACTTGGAGAGTGCTCTGGGGATTTCAAAATTCACCTAGGGAACTCTCTCAGGGTGTATCTCTCCGAATTGAATTGAAATGAGGGGGTATATCCCCCTCCTTTGGATCAAATGGCTGGGATTGAATCCTTATTTTGGCGGCCACCATAGTGTAGGGAGAGTGGTCGAGGTGGCTTTGGTTGGCCAAGAGCTTAGGTTGGTCACTCAAGGCTCGGTCCATTGGGTTTGTCAATGTGGGAGGTGAGTTAACTCACCTCCCTTGGTCCATGGCTGACCTAGATGTGGGTCGAGTTAGCCATGTAGGTAGAGTGTTATTTTGGGACAGATGGCTACCAAGGAGAAAAGGGAAAGTTGACTTTCCAATTTAGGTTTGATCCCATGTGGAGAGGTTTAGCCAATGGCAGGTCAAGGTCCAATTAGGTCGACCCAATGTGAGTTTGGGGATGGGTCAAATTTTCATTAGGTTTGGGCTTAGTTTGAGTTTGGCTCAATTTGACCCATATAGGTCAAATTGGGCTAAGTCAAGTTGATAAATTGGTCAAATTAGGTCAAACCAAGGCTTAGGACAAGTTTAAATGATAATTTGAAGTGTTTTAGTTCAATTGGTTTGAGTAAATTTGGCTTGGATTTGATTTTGGCTCATTTGAAGTCATTTGGGCCAAATGGGTCAAGTTTACCAATTTGACCCACCAAATTGGATTAAGAAGATTCATGTTCATTTGGTTAATTGAAGATGATTATAGACTTTGGTTTTAATCAATTTTGATTTGGTTTTGATTTAGGTCAAATTGACCATTTAGGTCAAATTGGCTAGGTAAGTCAATTGGGTTCAATCAAGGATCTGATCATGTTCAATGATCAATTTTAAATGAACTTGAGTCATTGGTTGCAATCAATTTAGATTATATTTTTATTAAACTAATTTGATCTTTTAGGTCAAATTGGGTTAACTTGGGTCAAGAGGGCCAATTGGGCTTAGTTTGGCTCAATTGATGGTCAAGTCATGTTCAAATATTGACTATATGTTGGTGTGAATCACTGGTTTCAATCAATTTAGCTTAGGATGAAATTTGACTCATTTGGCTCATGTAGGTTAAGTGGCTTGACTTTGTCAAATGACCAAGTTGACTTGGTTTGACATAGTTGATGGAAATTGATCAATCAAGGATGATTGATGTTCATCATAGGAGATTTTGGTAGGTTTGGTTCAATCCAATTTGAGTAGGATTGGAAATTGGTTCAAATTGGTCAAATTGGTCACTTTGGATCAAGTGGACCAATTGGGCTTAGTTGAATATATTTTGGGTTGAATTGAGTTTAGTTGGATTTATATATGAATTTAGGATTGATTTATAGCTTTGATTGCAATTGATTTGGGTTCAAATGGGTTTTGGATTATTTGAGTATTTCAAGCCAAATGGGTTAAGTTAGATTTGATGAAATTGATTTTGGGTTTGGTTCAATTGATTATAGATTTGATTTATATTTAGGATGATGATTGGAGAAATAATTGATTCATGAGAAAAATCAATTGAGCTTGGGTTGAATTGAATGAAATTTTGGCTAAGTCCATAGGATTAAATCATGGGTTTATGATAGGTTGGTTTGATTTGGAATTTCATTTTGTTTGATTGATTTGATTGTGAATTTGATTTGGATTTGGGATTTGGTTTAGCTTAAGTAGGTATGTGTGAATTTGGTTAGCTATAGGCTTGGTAAATTTCTCTAATCCTAAGGCATACCATAATCCTATGATTAACCCTTCTAACTCTCTAGGCTTAGGTTAAGTGTTTATCTAATTGCTAGAAGTGTCTTATGACTAAGGAGAATCTAGTGTCTAGAAGACTCCTAAATCTAAGAAGAGGAGATTGAGTTCTCACTCTGAAAGTGAGGTCAACAATACCAGATAAATATGCATTAAAATAAAGTCATTATACAAGAAATATCGTATACAAAGATATACTAATATTTTCTTAGTAATTTTTAGGTATTCAAAGAAGGTGTAATCTTTCTTGATATAATATTTTTAAATTATTTTTTAATTAAAATATCATTATACTTTTTTTATTTCTAATGCATGTGCTTAGATGACTAACTTCCTTTTTATTTTTATGATAGGTTAATATTTATGGATTCGCCAATTATGATCACAAACTTATTACTACATCAATATTATTAGACTATAAAGGTTTTAGTGACTAAAAAAGAAAATATAAAAAATTTCAAATCAAGTCAAGGAAAATTTTAGAAAGTTACTTTGATGGATGTGTAGGTAATTAATTTTTTTTATTAAATAGATTTGAATTTTATCATATCATTATATACAATTTAGTTAGTGATGAATAATATTATATTCTTTAGAACTAAAATTATTTTAGTACTTACTTTAATTACATTGACTTCTTTTATTTTATGAACAGGGTGTAATGATCTATGCAATAATGTTCAATGATATTGTTGATAAATTTGCTAATGTACTGGATATTGGAAAAGTATATGTGATTTTAAATGGACAAGTTAAAAACATAAACAAAAATTTCTATAATGTCAATGAAAATTTTGAGACTATATTAAATAATCTCATATAAATATTTGAAGAAATTGATGATAATCATTTCTCACCATCTACTAAATTATCAACAATACTAGACATCAAGTCAAATCCAAATACACCTTCAGATAAATATTTTAATTATTTTATTACATTTCTTTCTTATCATATGACATTCATTATATTAATAAATATTTTATTAATCCTTAAAATAGATATTCTCTTATTGGTTATGAATGTTAATGAAGTTAGAACAGTTTATCGACAAAGGGATAAAAAACTATGAAGAGAGATCTACAAGTTTTTGGATTAAGATATGGCATTAAATTAAAATTTTAAGATAAAAATCAATCTATGACATTTTTTATGCTTCAGGCCTGAATTATTTACATTGACTATAGTGCAAGGACAACAATAGAAGCAATAAAAGATGAGTTTTCAATAATCTTAGCAAAATAAATTGTTGAGAAATACTTAAATGGTATAATATTTTTAAATTTATTTTAATATTTTGTAATAAAATAGTTTAATGGTTCCAACAATTTATGAATGTATTAAATATTTTTTTATAAATATTTTATAATAATTACATATTTAAAACCATAGGTTTTACATTGTCAACAACATCATCAACAATTTTAGAAATTAATTCAAATTTGCTAGAATCAAAAGAAATGAAAGATTAGTATCTATCTTGCTTTTTTTAATTAGAATATTTTTTTATTATACTAATTACTTTCAATTAATATAAATTCCAATTTGCAAGTTCAATGAAAGTAAATACTCTATGGATCCATCAATCAATGAAGGATATGTACTAACTGATCTTTTAGGATCAATATATTTGAACATTCATCAGGAGAGGTACTTTTATATGTATGTACTTTTTAAAAAAATTATTATAAGTGATTTCTATTTTTTTTACTAGATCCAGTACTATGATATAATTGTGTCTATAAAAGCAATAAAAGAATAAGGAAACCTTTGGTATAATGCATGTAATACATGTAAATTAAAGGTAATTATAAAGGAAGATGTAGTACAATGTACTAAGTGCTCAAATAATAATATAGAATATAGTTTGAGGTAATTAATTTATAAAATTAAAATACATTATTTGTATTATTTAGTATGTATGTTATACTAATTTTGTTTCAAATAGGTACCTTATTAAACTAGATGTTAAAGATACAACCTCAAATTCGATATTTACACTATTTGATGAAGAGGCTGAAGATACTATTGGTATTGCAGTTATAGAACTACAAAAAATAAAGGTAATATATTAACTCAATTATAAATCTCTAAATAATATATGATGTTTTTATTATTTATTTATTTTATTTTTATCTTGCAGGAATCAGATACTTAGAAATATAAACAAATTCTCAAAACTTTCATTGGCTCTACTTACACTTTCACAATTAAGTCACAAGAGAAGATATATGGGAATAGATCTCTACATACACTCACTGTTCAATCAATAATGGACCTCGATAGAAGATCTAAAAAAATCTAATAGGAGAAAGATTAAAAATAATTCATTGAAAATATGTATTTATTCTATAAGATAAATTCATCAAGTCAAAACACTTAATTTTCATTACCTTTTTCTTATTTACATAATCTTCTAGTGGATCTTTTATTTATGTCCTTAAATTATGATTAATTGTGTTGGCATGTTAGCATATATCATGAGTGAATAACTTTTTTATCAAATGTAACTCTATAGGTAGCAAGATGAATCTAAAGAAATATATAATTTTAATGATGAGCAACTTAATTTCAAAATAATTTGTCATCCAAATTAATAATATAATACGGCACATACTTTTATAATTATCTAAAAAAAATTTTATTTTGTCATTAAAAATAAAATTTTAATTTAAATAAAATTCTTTTGGACAAAATAATTCTTAAAGTAAAAAAAAAAAGTTAAGCAAAATTTAGATAATCCTACATATAATCATCTATATAAAATAATATGAAAATAAAGAGACAGAAATTAAGAGCCATATAATGATAAAAAAAAACTAAATAATAAATACATATTTGAGAAAAAAAATTTAAATTCAAATAGATTTGCTTATAAATCTAAATTAATCTCATAAGTCTTGAGAATATACAACTTTAACTGAAGAGTTATGATAAAATTATCTAAAAGTAATGATTGAAAATCAAATTAACTTATATTCTTATAACTCTTTGTATATTTTATAAATACATGGAACATTATTCATTAAACTATAAGTTTTTGGAATTTTAATATATAACTTTTTTATAAAGAGAAATATGAACTTATTATTTTGATCTTTTTAATAAAAATCTAAATTAAATAATATAATTTAATATTTATAATTTTTAAAAAAAATATTATTCATGTGCACTTGGTGCACGTGCAATATTACTAGTACTTAAGAAAAGTCTCATTAAAGTGCATTAAAAGGTGTGTACCTTTCATAACTACATACCTTTTTATTTGTTAAAAATATCTTATTTGTGAAATAAATTGATATGTAATTACAATTTTTTTTAGTTTTTGATCAATTATATGAAAACTTAACTTTCTCTCAAGAAAAATATCATAAATATCAAGTGCAATACTTTTGATTTTATTGAGAATTTTGATATTATATCTCAAATATATAGCTATGTATTTAAGAAAAATACCTTATTTATAAAAAAAATATAAGTATTTATTAGTATTTTATAAAGTATTTAACCAAATAATTAAAGCATATATATAGTTATATACTAAAAAAATCTCATTAGTGCAGAGTGCAAAGCTGTGCACTTTTGGTCTTATTAAAATTTTCTTTATTGTAACTTATAAACATGTTCTCTCAAAAATATTTTTTTTATAAAATAAATTGGTATATACAAAATATTATATTAAATTTTTAAACAAAATATATGACTTACATAGCTATGACATGACAACGATCAACAAATTTGTGAACCTCTTTTTGCATAATTTTCCAAAAATATGAAAAAATAAATTTAAATATACAGTCTCTACTCACATAGATTTTGTTATAAAGCCCCTGAATAATTTTCAAATAGACACTAAAATCAAGAACATAGCTGTGCACCTTGAAATAGAAATCCATCATTAAATTACAAATTTTAACTATTTCTAGTTATAGTAGAATTTTGGATAAAAAAAACTACAACATATAAATTCTAAAAGAAATTTAAGATAGGAATATAAGTGCACAATTTAGTTGAACAACATTAGAGTCTTCTCAATACATCTATTACAAGATTCAACATACAAGCTTTATGTTTAATGATAAAGGTATATTGTCACAAGAACAAGGGCCATAAAGCATGGATGACTTAAACATTATATTGATTTGAAATGTATCAAGAGTAGCATATAAAATGAAATTATTGAACCAAATAGTTATGTCATTATTTCATAGACTAGGCAACAAAAAAAATTTTGAGCTCACAAGTGTGAAATAAATTTTGAGGATATGAAGATTAGCTGAAATATTCTCAAAATCAACTTGAGGAATTTGACTTTTCAGAAAACCCATTTATCCTCAACTTATTTAAACTTTTAACCAAGTGACTATCTTATTATGGTGTTTATTTTTAGATGTATGGGGGAACATCATGCAGATCGTAGAGGGTACTTATTGAAGTGATCGGGAATAACATTGATATATGATGTACTATCTCAAAAGACAGAGACAGAGACACCACCCTTCAATGGACCTAATCACCTAATAAGGACTTCTAAGGCATGATGGGTCTTCGAATATACTAGAAATTTTTCCTCTGCTTTACATGGATGAATAAAGCAGGGTTTATATTAAACTAATTTCTAAAGTTCCCTGTGGAGACAAGCCTCCATAGTTAATTACATCTTAGAGAATGTAATTTCCTAAGAATACTCTCGATTAAAGTAGACAATTATCATCTTTAAAGATTTTAAGGTTAGACTATCAAAGGATTGGCAATCTTTGGAAAATCAAGTGGGAAAGCTTAAGGAGAAGACTTATTTTTGGAAGCCAAAGGAGGTGAGTAGGAAATGCTCATGATACTAGGAAGCCTAGTGAGAATTTCAATCTATCCTATAATTAGGCTTTATATATTTGAAGTTGATTTATTTTGTTTGAGTTAAAATTTTATTTGATTACTAGGGCTTATAATCCATCAACACAAGGTTGTGAAAATGCCTAAGAGGTGAGCATTTATGCTTGTAGCCTGAAGAAAATAGCAACCTCATATCTAAAAAGAAAATGAAAAGACCTCCACAAGAGAATATAAACCACCCGACTGCTGGGCTTACAATCGCCTAGAGTGGTCGCCAGCTAACTCCTTTTACACTTTAAATCCATGTAGAAAAGTCTTATGAATTTGTAAGATAATTGGGATATCATTTATTTAGAAAGTGACTAAAGTCCTAAACCCACTCCCTAAGAAACTAGAGCATGAGTGGTATGAATAATGGCTTAATCTAATGCTAAATCTTTTAAAATTTTATTTCAATTTTGACACTTCATTTTGATAAAGGCTTTAGGATTTTAATGGATATATGCATGATGAAATAATATTATTGGCTAAATCTATGAGAAAGGGGTGTTTTCCACCACAAGGGATGCCCTCACATGTCAAGCATTCTCCTATCATGCAAGGATAAAAATTCCCTATTTTGAAGAGCGAAATAATATGATATGCATGTTGTAAAACATTCAATCATTCAGCTAATGTGTTGCTAAATACTTGAATTATCTTATTTAATGTCTAGGCTTTATGGTGAGGTTATAAGTTATTTAAAACTTTAGTTTTGAGTTATAGTTTGGTAGAAAATTTATTTTTATCCTAAAAGCCTAATCGCATCTAGGCCACACATTAAAGAATCAATCATTTAAAAAACTATGAAAGCATTCCATTTCTAATACGCAAACTAAACATAATATCAATCAATTTTATAACTATCACAAGAATACAATTCGATGCGGTCAGTGTTTATTGTACAAGAAGAGAAAAGGTGGGTAGCCTAGCTCTACCCTTATACAACCCAAAATATGAAAGAATAATTACAACTTATAATGAATGAATGCTTTGGGGGGTCTTCATTCTTTATTCTTTATGTCTTCATCTTCATGTCTCCATTTGATTTGATTTACTCCACTTCAAAAGCATCACATGGCCTCCCAGGACAAAGCCATCTAGCCAATGCATAACTTTATCCCCCATAACACTAATCCTAATTCCTAATACAAAAGTTACATTGAAAATAGGAAAAATAAATCTAACTACATGTGCAAAATAGAGGTTAGCTAAACACACATACAATCCCAACCAATTATATTTATAATTTTGGACTTAGCACCATGCACATGGGTAACCAATACCCCCTATCCTAACTTGGATTATGCTTAGAGGTTTAAGCAACCTGCAAAGAGAGCATTTGCATTTATTTTTGAGCATCCCCTTAAGCATAATCCCATGCAGAAAATATGATTAGACTAGGAACGGCCTAACATTAACATCCAATCTACAACAATACATCACAAAATGAAACATACATCATACCAAGCACCACCCTAACATAAAGCTAGAAGTGGTGACTTAATTCTAATGTGTGTGTTATAGCTTGTGTGGTATGTCTTGCTAAGCATTAGAGTTGTAGTTTTATAAGTATAGAAAGATTTAATTTAACATAAAGGGTTGATTTCACTTGAAGTTATTTAATGGATTTGAGAATTTTAATTTGTGTTTTCTTTTATTTCATTTAATTACACTTAGCAACTAAGTGTTATAAAGAGAAGAAAGAGTATTTCCATTTTTCATCTCTACCTTAAGCCACTTTTTAAAGCATATTAATTTTATTTATTTCTCCTTAATGAATGGCTTATTAAATGATTTAATTAATCCTAAGTTTAGGTTCACTTTAAGTAATTCTATTCAATGTGAATGGCATCTTAAGATTAATCTAATTGAATTACTATCACATGACACATGTTAACTCATTCATTTCCATCACATGTAGCATGCATATGATTTAATCCTAAATGTATCTATACATGCAACATGTTTTAACATACTTAAATGATGAATGTATGTGTATATGAAGTTTATATCATTTTATGTGATTGAATTATTTAATCATATTAGTTTAAAGATCTATCTAAATTCTTATACAAAAATACATAGGGATGAAATTAAATAAGTACATGTCATTATTAACCATGAAAGTCAGGTAATCAAATGATCTCCTTGGGGTTAGCTAAAGCCTCGTATTCTTGGGATGTCCAAACTATATACCCATTTACATTCAAACATATGTAAATTTGTATGCATGAATGTAAGAAAGACAGCTCCAAATCACATGGTCAATTAATTCAATCACCTAGCCAATTATGGATGCATGTATCTTTAATAAAAGAAAAGGGGTTCTAATTCCATAATTAAATACACACAGACATGTATAAGAGACATAAGCTAGTACATGTCATTATTAACTAGGAAAGTGAGGTAATCAAATGGCCTCCTTGGGGCTACTTAAATGATGCAGAACATCATGTGGATCTAGAAATTAGAGCTCAAGGTCCATTTAAAACATCTCAAGCTAGGAATGAAATTAAATAGGTACATGTCAATATTAACCACGGAAGTGAGGTAATCAAATGATCTCCTTGGGGTTAGCTAAAGCCTCGTATTCCTGGGATGTCCAAACTATATACCCATTTACATTCAAACATATGTAAATTTGTATGCATGAATGTAAGAAAGACAGCTCCAAATCACATGGCCAATTAATTCAATCACCTAGCCAATTATGGATGCATGTATCTTTAATAAAAGAAAAGGGGTTCTAATTCCATAATTAAATACACACACACATGTATAAGAGACATAAGCTAGTACATGTCATTATTAACTAGGAAAGTGAGGTAATCAAATGGCCTCCTTGCTACTTAAATGATCAGAACATCATGTGGATCTAGAAATTAGAGCTCAAGGTCCATTTAAAACATCTCGCTAGAATGAAATTAAATAGGTACATGTCATTATTAACCACAGTGAGGTAATCAAATGATCTCCTTGGGGTTAGCTAAAGCCAGTATTCACGGATGTCCAAACTATATACCCATTTACATTCAAACATATGTAAATTTGTATGCATGAATGTAAGAAAGACTCCAAATCACATGGCCAATTCAATCACCACAATTATGGATGCATGTATCTTTAATAAAAGAAAAGGGGTTCTAATTCCATAATTAAATACACACACACATGTATAAGAGACATAAGCTAGTACATGTCATTATTAACTAGGAAAGTGAGGTAATCAAATGGCCTCCTTGGGGCTACTTAAATGATGCAGAACATCATGTGGATCTAGAAATTAGAGCTCAAGGTCCATTTAAAACATCTCAAGCTAAAGGAGAAAATTCAAGAAGAAGAAAACATGCCCATTAGCCTAAGGCCCATTTTATGATTTCATCTCTTTTTTTATTTTTGTAATTTTAAATTTTCTTATAAACTCCATGCAAATACTTAATTAATTCAAGCATGACAATTATGGTTGAATCCATAAAATAATAGCATGTGAAATGGGTGGATGACATAAAATAATAAGGCAACTTAATGCTTTACATTAATGGCCACACCTTTTATGTGAATTCTTTTCTTTTGAAATGGTAATAAATAGCCTCCCATCTAGAATGAAAGGAGATCTTTTGGATTACAAATTATTTAAGTTGTTCTTGGTTTGAGAGTTTGGTGGCCAAATTGGCAATCCTTAATGGGAGTAGTTATCCAACATATCTTTATGTAATTTTAAATTTCTCTCAATCTCACCAAAATAAGAATGCTACCTACATTTAGTATAAAAATAAAGCACAAATTTGATCAAAGTTTGCTTCAACAAAGAGCATCTCAATGGTGGACTTATCTTCAAACTTGTGAGTTTTTCTTGGCCTTGTGAGGCTAATTTTAGTAGTTTGGAAAGATATATGTTGCTTGCAAGTTTATGTTAGTAGCATAAAATTTCAATTAGTAAGCTCCATTATATAATTTAGTCATTTTCTAATTTAGTCAAACCTTGGCAATCCTTGGTGGGAGCGCTAGTTATCCAACATATCTTCTTTCCTCACCTCCAATACTAAAGTTCTCTCAATCTCACCAAAATAAAGAATGCCTACCTCCTTCAAATTTAGTATCAGAGCGAAGCCTAGAAGCACCAAATTTGATCAAAAGTTTGCTTCAACAAAAGGAGCATCTCAAGTGGTGGACTTGTCTTCAAACTTGTGAGTTTTTCTTGGACTTGTGAGGTTAATTTTAGTAGTTTGGAAAGATATATGTTGCTTGCAAGTTTATGTTAATAGCATAAAATTTAGTTTATGTTAATAGCATAAAATTTCAATTAGTAAGCTCCATTATATAATTTAGTCATTTTCTAATTGTGTGAACTTGCACTACCTCACACACACACACACACTAAAAAAAATTAAGAGAAAACCTTAGTGAGGTGGTGCTTTACCCTAAAAATAACCATTAGTGCAAATCAAAATTTGCATGCTTTATTATCTTTTTTGTTATTTATGGTTAATTTTAGAAGTTTTGATTAACTTATGATACCTTGCCTTCTTTAAAAATAAAAGAGCATAAATTTGAGCATTTTTTCATTTCATTAAAATAATTGCATGCATAATAATATAAGTGTCTTAGATTTAGTGATTTTGTAAGCTAAATAAAACTTTGTCAAAAAGACCTAAATTGTCTAAGACTTGGAATTTAAGTAGTCTTGTACCCCTCTCCTCACAAGTTCTCTTAAAAATTTCACTTTGGTTTGATTATATTATACTTGTTTATTTTATTTCATTTTTTTCTTTGATCCCTTTTAATATATCTTTTTTAAAAAAAAATCTCATGGCACCAAAATCTATCTCTCAGGATTAAGTGAAAATTTTGACTATATTAGTTGATGCCTTAGATCTTAGGATCCATGATAATAAATTAAAAATTCAACAAATATTAGAAGAAAGTAAGAATCAAATGCAAGAACTTAAGAGAAAATTCAAACTCTTATAGCTTATCTACAAAATAATAGAGCACCAACTTCTCCTCCAATACCTACTCAAACTGTGCCTATAGGGATAGATGAAGAATATTTGTATCTAAACCATAGAGAAAACCAACTACATAGAAGTCCACCAATTGATAGAAATGGTGGAAGGGGAGAAAATTATTTTAAGACTACAGAAGACTCTAATGATCTATCTCGAACAGTTAAAGTAGAAGCCCCAACTTATGATGGTATACATGACCCAAATAAATTTCTTGGTTGGTTAATTCAAATGGATGACTTCTTTGATTTGTATAAAATGAATGATTATCAAAGGGTTACTTTTGGTAAATGAAATTGATAGGACATGCTAAAATTTATTAGACAAATACTTTAGCTAAAGCATAAAGATTAGGAAGGACAAACCTCACTTGGATAGAAATGAAAGAAATTTTAAGATCAAAATACTGTCCTAGGCATCATGATAAGAAGCTACATAGTCAATTATTATGAGAAAATCATCTTGTGAATACTTGAATACTTTTGAAGATCTAATTTCTAGAACGTTGTCGATAATGATTGGAAATTAGTCAATAAATTTATTATTGGGCTTAGGACTGACATTAGAATTGAAGTTAAATTATTTGACCCACAATCTTTAGAAGTATTTCATTATGCCTTATTGGTTGAATAATAAAATAAATTTGTTTCTATCTCTTAAACTATAAGTCAAGTACCTTCCATTTTATCATATAGATCTATTGTTAGACCCTCCTATCCAAATTGCCCAACCCCTTTGCCTAAAACTTTAATTGAATGGAGCTCTAAGAGCATTAGGGAAGTAATATGTTTTAAATATCATAAAAAGGGTCATATGAAAAATCAATGTAAAGCTCAAATCTTATTTTTAGAAGAAGTTCAAAATCCAAAAGATGATAATATAGAAGAAGTTTATAATGACACCCCATTATCTGATGAAGAATTAGAATTAACTGATGAGATGTCTTACTGTAATTAAAAATGAGGTAAAATATTGGAGGATAAAGAATATTTTTAGCATGTATATTTTGTGTAATGAAAAGAGATGTATGTTAGTTATAAATGGAGGGGTGTTATGCATGTCATTTCAACAAACACCTTAACTTGAGCCAACCTAAAATCTGAACCTCACCCTGAACCATTTCATGTTAGCTGGGTAAACCATACATCTCTTCTCATCACCAATCAATGTTTAGTTCTAATTAAAATAGAAAACTATGAAGAATTAATTTATTGTGATGTTCTTCCTATGGACATTGCTCATATTTTCCTAAGATGACCTTGGTTGTATGATATGAATGTTATTCACTTTGGTAGGAAAAATACTTATATTTTTAAATATAATAATAAGACTATTAAACTCTTACCAATAAAGCTAGTAGAAAAAATACCCTCCATAGCACCACACAAAACAACTTCTGACTTACAACCTAAGCCTCTATTGAAAAAAAATGTCAAACTTCAATTAATTATCATAGAAAATCTTACTATTATGGTTAATACTACAATTTTTTATTCTTTCTTTAAAACATCTATTCTTCATTCTTTTACTCCAAAGATAGAAATAGTAGGTTCTAGAGCCTTACAAAA
This sequence comes from Cymbidium sinense, assembly GCA_021442155.1. Lineage (NCBI taxonomy): Eukaryota > Viridiplantae > Streptophyta > Magnoliopsida > Asparagales > Orchidaceae > Cymbidium > Cymbidium sinense. The sequence continues at coordinate 136,824,172 of CM038224.1, forward strand.
AAAAATTTTTAATCCATTTCTCCTTCACTTATTACATGTAAAAGAATTCATACCATACTCTAATAAGACTCACATACCTGCTGTGATCTCTTCCCTTCTTCAAATTTTAAAGATATTGCACCCAGTGAGCTTCCTGATGAATTACCTCCTCTAAGAGACATTCAACATGCTATTGAGTTCTTAGCAATTCTTAACTTCCCAATCTTCCATGTTATAGGATGAATCTTATCGAGCATGTTGAGATTAAAAGATAAGTTGAAAAATTATTAAAAAAAAAGAGTTTTATTCAAGAGAATCTTAGCCCTTATGCAGTCCCAGCTTTATTAACTCCAAAGAAAGATGGAATATGGTGAATGTGTGTTGATAGTTGGGCAATAGATAAAATCATTATCAAGTATAGGTTTCCTATTCCCTGATTAGATTCCATGTTAGATTTAGTCTCAAGAGCAAATTTTGTTTCAAAGATTGATCTAAAAAGTGGATATCATCAAATTCAGATTATATCAGGAGATAAGTGGAAGATGGCTTTTAAGACCCCTGATGGACTTTATGAATGGCTTGTCATGACCTTTGGACTTTCAAATGCTCCTAGAATATTTATGAGATTACTGAATAATGTTCTTAAGCCATATATTCATAAATTTTTGGTGATGTATTTTGATGATAATTTGATTTTTAGTCCAAGTGAAAATGAGCATCTACAATACCTACAAAATGTTTTTGAAATACTTAGATAAGAGAAATTAAATATTAATTTAAAAAAGTGTTTCTTTTTGCAAGCTGAGGTAATTTTTTTAGGCTTTATTATATCCACTAATGGACTTAAACCTAATCCTTCTAAAGTAAAAGCAATCTTTGATTGGCCATCACCTAAAAGTTTTGCTAAAGTTAGAAGCTTCCATGATTTAGCCACTTTTTATCAGAGATTTATCAAGAATTTTAGTACCATTGTTGCTCTGATAACTAATATACTAAAATTAGATAAATTTTGTTGGACACCTTACGCACAAAAGGTCTTACAGTAAATTAAAGTTCTTATCACTTTTGTATCAATCCTTAGGCTTCCTAATTTTTCTAAAGCCTTTGAAGTGACATGCGATACTTCAGGAATTGAGATAGGTGAAATTTTAAGTCAAGAGAATCATCCTATCACATTCTTAAGTGAAAAATTAAATGAAGCTAAACACCGATATTCCACTTATGATAGAGAGTTTTATGTTATAATTCAATTCTTAAGGCATTGGCGATACTATCTCTTATATAGAGAATTTATACTTAATTCTGATCATCATGCCTTAAAATTCATTAATACTCAACAAAAATTAAGTCATAGGCATGAAAAATGGGTTGAATTTTTACAAGACTATTCTTTTGTTCTAAAGCATAAGCCTGGAATTGAGAATAAACCTGTTGATACTTTATCCAGTGTAAACCTAATGATTTTTTCTTTATAATTTAGAATCCCAAGATTTGATAGAATTAAAGATGATTATCATATGTGCCCTAACTTTCACCTAATTTATCTTGAACACCTAGATAAACCAATAACTTTACAATGAACATTCTTGATTAGAAATGGATATTTATATAAAGGAAAATAACTATGCAGTCCTCGATCTTTTCTTAGAGAATTCCTTATCACCGAGCTACATGATGGAGGTGTATCTGGTCATTTTGGAAAGGATAAGACCATGAGTTTATTAAAAAATAGATTTTATTGGCCTTCATTAAAATGAGATGTTCAAAAATATGTGGCTAAATGCTTAATTTGTAAACAGGCTAAAACTATCAAATAAAGGTCTAGATAATACACAGTCTTACCTATTCCTTATAGGCTTTGGGAAGATCTCTCAGTAGATTTTATTCTAGGATTACCTAAGATAGCTCGAGGACATGATAGCATTTTTATTATGGTGGATAGGTTCTTAAAAATGGCTCATTTTTTACCTTGTTCAAAAATAAATGATGTTTCTTATATAGCCAAATTATTTTTTAAGGAAATAGTGCGACTCCATGGTCTCCCTTTAACTATTATTTCTGATAGAGATGTTAAGTTTGTCTCATATTTTTGAAAATTATTATGAAAATTATTATGTACCAAATTAAAATTTTCTTCGCTTTCACCCTGGATGGACAAAAGTAGTCAATCATACCTTAAGAAATTCACTTAGATGCTTGGTAGGTAAAAGTTTAGGAAATTGGGATTTATATTCACCAACCTCAGAATTTTCCTATTATAATATTGTTTCTAGAACTACAAAAAATTTACCATTTTAGATAGTATATGGTCAAAACCTAGGATGACCAATAGATGTAGTAAACCTACCATCTCATGTATTTTCTAACACAGTATTCTCATTTGCTAAAGATTTTTACAGCTAGCCTCCATGAAGATATAATATAGCAAATTACTATAAGTAATGAAAATTATGCTTCTAAGGCAAATCATAATCGTTCAATGAAAGAATATAAAGAAGGGGATTATGTATTGATTCACATTCATCCTTAGCGTTATCAAACACTAAATATAAGAAATTACATGCACAAGCTTGTGGTCCATTTAAAATTCTTACAAAAATTGGAACTAATGCTCATCACCTTAATTTGCCTGTCGATATGCTCATTCATCCAGTTATTAATATTAAAGATATTTTATCATATGAAGGAATTAGCAAACTTCCACTTGTTTAGTCTAACTCTTTAGTAGGAGATATAGCACCATACTTACAGAAGCCCTCTTTCTTTGAAGTTGACTATATTATCACCAAGGAAGCACCCATTAATCTAGCTTATGAACATCATTTTCTAGTTTATTGGAAGAATAAGCCACCAGCTAAAGACACATGGTTGACCCGTACCGATTTGAAGACTCTAGCACCACAATTAGAAGAAAACTTCTTAGATTTCAACTCTACGGAGCAGAGTTCAATTAAGCCCAAGGGAGTTGCCGTAGAACATCATGCGGATCCAAAAATTAGAGCTCAATGTCCATTTACAAGATCTCAAGCTAAAGCCCAAGAAAATTCAAGAAAGAAGAAGACTTATCCCATTAACCTGCTAAGGCACATTTTATGATTTCATCTTTTTTTATTTTATGTAATTTTTAATTTTCTTCTAGAAACTCCATATTTGAAATTTTAAATTAAAAAACTCAAAGCATGATATGTGAGATGGTAGAATCCAGATAAAATAATAGCATGTGAAATGGGTGGATGGCATAAAATAATAGGGCAACTTAATGCTTCACATTAATGTGGTCACCCACCTTTCCCTCCATGTTTTGAATTATTTTCTTTTGACAGATGTTTGTAATGGCTATAAATATCCCCCATGCTAGAAGAAAAGGAGATATTTTGGTAATTATAAATTATTTGAGTTGTTCTTGTGATTTAAGAGCTTAGTGGCTAAACCTTGGCAATCCTTGGTGGGAGCGCTAGTTATCCAACATATCTTCTTGCCTCACCTCCAATACCAAAGTTCTCTCAATCTTGCCAAAAGAAAGAACGCCACCTCCATCATTAATGCCTCATATTTCTAGGATGTCCAAACTAAATATTTGCTTTTCTCAAATATATATGGATGTATACATAAATAAAAAAAGGAAAATCATGCAAAGGTTGTATTTTTATTTGATTGAAACATTTATGCATATACAGTAAAGTCTATCCAAATTCTAATGTAGGAACATATGTAAAGGAAATCAAATAAGAACGTGTCGCTGTTAATCAGGGAAGTGAGGTAATCAAATGACCTCCTTGGGGCTAACTAAAGCCTCATGTTCCCGGGATGTTCGTACTATATACTTATTAACATTCAAATACATGTAAAACTACATATGAATTAAGGAAAATAAAGCTTTAGGTCACATGTCTAAGCTATAAGCACATGCATTTAGCATCATAACACACATTACTATTCATTTATAAATTTTTTAAAAATATATTTGGATTTAATAATGATAATAGCTAGACATGTATTAAATTAAATCAACACATGCAAGCTTAACATAGAAGGAATCTCATTTGCTTTAATGAATTTTGAAAATATATGGATGTATGAATCAAATAATATGCAATATTTAATATGGTTGGAAATGAATAAATAAACATAAACATCTGATTTCATTCAATCAAATTAATTCCTAAAGATAACCATATCAAATAACACTACTTAAAGTAAACCAAAGCTTTTTTTTTTATGCATCATTTTTATTTCATGTCATTTGATTTCAATCGTTTGGAGTTGAATTTGGATTCGAATTTGATAAATGATTGAGGGATTGAATTGATCTTGGAGAAAATCAATTGAATTTGAATTGAATTGGATTTGGCTAGGGCTAAGTCCATGGAATTCAATGACAAGGCTTAGGAAGATTTTTGAGCTTGGATTTGAGATTGAGATTGATTGTAGATTTTGGAAATTTGATTTTGAATTTGAATTTGAATTTGGGGTTTGGTTTGAGAAGGAGAACATTGATTGAGTTTAGACCATAGGATGGGCAAGTCTCCCTAAGTCCCTAAGACATAACTTACCCCTATGACCCTTCTAAGTCTCTAGGCTCAGGTTAAGTGTTCACCTAATCACTAGAACTATCTTAAGACTAAGGAACTCTTAGTGTCTATAAGAGTTCTAGATCTATGATGAGGAGATTGAGAATTCACTCTAAAAGTGAGATCAACACTTAATCAAATTAACCAATCACCCTAAATCTTCTACCTTTAAATGTTCATAGTATGATAATAAATCAAATGACAATTAGACCCTTTTGACACTTACTTGATTGACCAAATGACCAAGAAGATCAAACCAAGTTCAACATGGATCAAACTTGGAACTATGTTGAGGTCAAATCACTTTATTAGTAAAATATGTGGGAGCATTCTCATTATTCATTCACCATTTAAGTGCCTAATTGACCTTAATATTGAGTGATTTTTAATTTAAATTAATAAATATTTTAATATTATATTATTCCAAATCAACATATGTTATTAATCATATCTTTATTATATTGGCTTGGAAACATAAATATCACATCAAACATAAACTTCTATTGTATCTCGCTATAAGTTCAATAATATACTCTATCTTTCTTAAACTAAGTTCATTTTGAATTTGGGTATCATCAAAGTCAATATTTGCATCCTCTATCATACTATCAATCTTAATATAACTAAAAATTACAAAGTCGATATGACAACTTACTAGTTCCATAGTAACATATGGTTATGCACTAACCAGGTATGAAATCTACTATTATACATCTTGGATGCAATTTCTATAGCTTTATAAAGAGTAAAAGTTTGACATAAGGGCACACTTTTCTTGACTCAAAAAAGTGTAACAACTCTATATATTTTACTTAATGAATGAAGAATAGTTGTATACCTCTTTGAATGTAAATTAGTGGGCAAATTGTTATACCAACTATCGATTAGTGTCTTTATCAATAGTGCCCACTATCGATTAGTGTCTTTATCAAATATTTTTGATTATGTGTTCATCAATATTGCTTATTTAACTTAAATTTGAACTAAAACATATAATAATATATTCTAATTCATTAAGTGTTCCTCTATCTCCACTCACTGAATTGGTATCTTGTTCACTATGCATGGCTTTCATGATAGCACTATCCCAATAAATGCTCCTTTCAGTGGTTCACATTTTATTTTCTATATATCTATTCTACTATTAAAAAGTGGCTTGTATTTCTTCCAATAGGAAATCCTAGCCATTCATTTTTTATGTGAGTGATGTGAGGTGATAGTTTTACAATCGGTTATAGTCAGAAAGTCCAAACAGTGCATCATGAAAAGACAATTTATGTTATTTATATACAAAGCATATATTTTTATATATTTACATATCTATCATCTAAACTTTTATTGTTTTCTTAAATAGCACTCAAATCTCTATTATTACATTAAAGTTTATATCATCATTAATTTTTAAAATCAAATGCACATTTTTATGCAAGAAAAAGAGTCATTTTTCTAACTATTAAACTTTATGAGTCAGGATGTGAATGCATAAGAATTGTGTGCTATGTATGCAGAATTTCCTATTTTTGAAAGCCACGGTTTTTGTCTTATTTTATATAAAGCATATACTTCTTATATATTTACATATCTATCACCTAAACTTTTATTTGTCACTTAAATAGCACTCAAATCTATATTATTACATAAAAATAACACCATCATTATTTTTTTAAGTTAAATGCACTTTTTATGCATAGAAAAAGAGTTCTTGTAAATCTCAAATTTTATGAATTAGATATGTAAATGCATAAGAATTGTGTGCTATGTATGCAAAATTCTCTATTTTGGTTGCACCTGTTCAACCAATTTTTCAAAGGTGTTTCTATCTATTTAGTTCCCTGAGTCCATTTTTTCAAGTTCTTTTATATTCTTATCTAACCTCTACATCTTATAATTATTTCTTTTCTTTTGAATTTATTTTGTTGTGTGACCAACAATAGGGATAAATCTCTCATGCATGTGAGTTTTAAACATAGGTAATTCATATATACACTTTTTATTTCTTTTTACTCTATTTTCACTTGTCACTCTAATACTAGATAATGAAATCTTGTATATGCATGTGTGTGTTAATTTGATAAATATTTTATTATCATTAAAAAAAATTCATAGATTACATATCTTTTTGTTGCCTCTCTAATATATTTCTTTCTATTTTCTTACAGATAAATTTTGTTCTTGTCACACTATCAATTTTACACCAATCAGGTACGTGCTTTATAAATTATTTATTTTTTATTTTTATAATATGCATTGTAGATTTATGGTTTTTACTTTTACATATGTATGATTAAATTAAGTTACACATATATTTTTGATATTCTTATTTATAATTTGTAATAACATTCTTTTATAGATATGCATTTTAAAATTCTTACATATTTGTTGATAATTTTTTATATTTAATTTTTTTAAATTTGAGAAAAAGTATAAATATAATTAAGGTTTAGTTGGACTTTAAAAATAGTTCAATCGATCACCTTAATATGATATAATGGATGCAATATTATTCGATTACAAGTGACAAACTTTTAAGAGATATAAAATTCAAGTAAACTTTGCAATAACTTATTAGCACTTAGATCACACAACATAATTACATAAATTTGATTTAATAATCTCTATTTAATTTGACAATATGATATAAACAAATTATTTTTTAGTCTTACACATCAAATAGTGTGGATAATTTTTTTTAAATAATCATCTTTATATCTTATTTAACTTAAATAAGGATATTAATTTAACCTATTCACTTATTAGTCTCATATAAATTATGTTATACAATTAACTATAAAACTTACCAATCTTTTTATCTACTTCTCACTCTTGCTCACCAATCTTGGCACAAAATTATTCATCATTTCCTTCTTATTTTTCCTTTAATTATGATAACATTTAGATTGCAATCAAATTTTCTCTCCAACATTTTAAATTATTTCCTTCTATAGATATATTTTTATAAATATTTAAAAAAATTATGAAAGTGATACTATTATATCTTATTGATCTACTTTCATTTTATTATCTACCCTTGCAATTTTATTAATTTATTTTTGTGATTTCAATCATAAAACTATATTGTATAACAACCATTTTAATTTTGTAAATGTTTAAAAAAATAAAATACTAATTAATGTGAAATTAATTTGATTTTTTGATTCCAATTATAAACATACCATATGCAACAACCATTTTGATTTTGTAATTGCTTGATAAATATTAATTATTGAAATATATATAATTAATATAAAATTAAATCAAATACAAAATATCATTATAAAACACATATATAAAATATTTTTGCATAAATCAAACATTAAAGCATTAATTCATGAAAGAATTATATACATAAGAAGAATATTTTATATACATTTCTTAATAATCTCAAATAACCTAATGCTTCTGAATAATAAATTTATGAGAATATAGACTAATGTTATAAAGTCTTATTTCATAATTATTTAACATATTTTTTAATGAAGTGTTCAAAATAATAAGCTCAAAATTCTCTTTGTATAAAATTTGTATAATGGTAAATATTATATTGAATTATAACTTTGGATATTATTATGAATTTAAAAGTTATTTGCTTTTCATCCCAATATCAATTATAGCAATCCTCCTAAGAAGGTTAATAATTTTGATCACATTTAAATTTATAAAATTTGTGCTTATAATTTTCTCTATTCCCTAAACATTAAACTATTATTTGTGCAAATTGAAAAGTGGATCATCTCCTAAACTTATCGCTGAATTATAATCAACTATAAATTTTATTACATTAATTTGGTATTAAATATAATAAAAATAAAAATAATTCTATTTAACTTCATAATCTCTACATTGTTTATTTTGCATGTTAATACCATGTTTTAAAGTATATAAAATTATTCTTATAAGTTTAGCACTTTAACCGGTTAAATATAATTCTTGTATTGTATATCTTTCTTTATATCTCTTTAATGCACTTATCTTTATATCTTTTTTCAATAAAGTCTTTGTTCTTATCAAATTGTTGATTTTACATCAATTAGTTTTGCACTTAGCAAAAAAAAATTTAAATTTTTTTATAATATTATTAATTTTTTAATCTTTTATATTTCTATATGCATGATTAAATTAAGTCACACATAATTTCATGATATTGTTTTTTTCACAATTCATAAATCCTATTTTGATTCATATGAATGTTGAATATCTTAAATATTTTTGGATAATTTATATATTTTATTTTAAAATTTTTAGGAATAAAGTCTATATATAATTAAAGTAAACTTAGATTATAAAAAAGTGAAAATTCATCAACCTTAACATGATTAACAACAAAGGTAATTGTTCAATCACAAATTTAGAAATTGAAAGACAGCTAGAATTCTAACTTTAAATGTACTCATTAATATTTAAACTACACAAGATTATGAGATAACAAAATGATATCCTAATATTTGTGATTTTATAATTTGTATGTTAATTAATCCAACCCTATGACATATATAAAGTATATTTTTTTATCATGCAAATTGAAAATACCATAGATGATTATTATTTTAATATTCTGATTTAATAATCAATAACTTAATATGATCAACTAAATGGATAATTATTCATAATAACTCATTAGCATTTAGACTGCATAATACTATTAACTTAATAGATAATTCTTTCATCATAAATTTAGAAGTTGAAAGATATATAGAATTCAAAGTTTATATATATTCGTTAATTTTTAAACAACACAAAATCATGAGATAACAAAATGATATCCTAATATTTATGAGATATATAAAATTATTTATTTATGAAATCCTAATAAAAAATTTAAATTTATTTTTGCTTATAAATTTAGAATAATATAAATGATTATTAATTTAATATATGCTTAACTCATTATCCTAAAAGATCTTATATTTTACCAATTTTCATCTTATCATGCAAATATAATTTTTAAAGCTCAAATTTCTCTTTATATAAAATTTATATATAATTCAATATTATATTGAATTATAACTTTGGATATTATTATGATTTTAAAAGATATTTACTTATCATCCTAATATAAAAATATTTCAAAATATTTTGTTATTCAAACTAATCATCTAATATGATATATACCTTTGCAATTATCTTGAAAAAAAATGGATTTTGTCATTGAAATAAAAATTTATTTTAAAGAAAATTTTTTTAGAAAAATTAATTCTTAAACTATTTTTTTATTTTTAAAATATTATTCACGTCACTTTGTGCACGTATCAATAATATATATATATATATATATATATATATATATATATATATATATATATATATATATATATATATATATATATATATATATATATATATATATATATATATATATATAGTTTTTCTTTTCAAATTGTATTAAAATAGCACATTTTTTAAATAATTGAAGACTAATAATTGTGGTAAAATATTTCAACTACAAATTATTCGTGTCTTGTTCACTTTTCTTCGCACATGATTACTATTTGGCCACCTATTGAAAGCAGAAGATGAAATAGCAGTCATTACTGGTCCATATTAATTATACCCTAAACTACAAGACCTCGTAAAAACAAGAAAAAAATAATTTCGTTTTTGTTTTTTAAAGTTTGTGCTGTTGCAACTATTTGGGATTCAATTTTATAAATGCTGATGGCTGAGGTTATGCTTCTATAGCTACTGAGCATGTAATTTTTAAGTTACCAAGGAAGGAGACCTAGTCGAAGGAGGAATCTCTTGTGATTCATGATGATAGAAGCATAACCTCATAAAGCTCTCATCTTCATTTTTAGTGGAAGTTTCAATAGCAAGCTCAAAAACATGCAATCATAATTGCTTTACAGGCTTACACATAATTGGTTTACAAGATCTACATATGATGGAAGTAATCAAAAGCATTGGATTCATGTATCAATCAATAACAAATATTGTATTAATGTAAACTATATGTGTGAAATTTGTAGCCAAATAGCTATAATAGTTTCCAATATTGGATTCAGTAGCTGTAGAAGCATAACCTCAGCCATCAGCATTAAAAAAATTGAATCCCAAATAGTTGCAACAGTGTAAACTTTAAAAAATAATAACGAAATTATATTTTTCCTGTTTTCATGAGTTCTTGTAGTTCAGGGTAAAATTAAATGGACCAGTAATGACTGTTATTTCATCTTCTGCTTTTAATAGGTGGCCATATAGTAATCATGTGCAAAGAAAAGTGAACAAGACATGAATAACGTGCAGTTGAGATATTTGACAACAATTATTAGTCTTCAATTATTTAAAAGATGACGTGCTATTCTAATACAATTTGAAAAGAAAAACTATATATATATATATATATATATATATATATATATATATATATATATATATATATATATATATATAAACAAAATGTGAAGCACTGAAAGGAGCATGCATTTGTTGGGATAGTGCTATCATGAAAGCCATGCATAGTGAACAATATACCAATTCAGTGACTAGAGACAAAGGAACACTTAGGCCCCGTTTGGTATAGCTATATGGGCGTGGTGCGGTTTATGCTGCGTCGTTATTGTGTTTGGATCCGCATTATTTGGTCCAGCTTCGGGATTTTGAGCTGCAGCTGCCGCAAAGTTGCAACTTGATGCTGCCTTCCGCGGTCCGCAATCATAGAGTACTTTTTTCCTAAATTACCTATATTTTAGCGCTCACTGTTCTCCCCGTGCCCTCTATACATCCTTTGTCGAAGGAAACCGAGGGTTCCCCCTATGGGATCTGATCTGGAACCCTCGTCTCAGCCGAGCTCGCCACTGCAGTTCTCTGGCGATCTCGCCCTGTGGACTCTTCTTCAGTCTCCTCATGGTCTTTGCCGACATAGAACTGTGGGCATCGACGGGATTTGAGCGTCTGGAACCCTCGTCTATCTCTGGCTTCCTCTTCGCTCCTACCGAAAGCCTCATCTTCATACTTCGTGAAGGTAACCCTCGTCTTTCCTATCAAGTTCCTTCGCGAGCTTCAATTTGTGTAGATCTCGTAAGGCAGCATGTTTGACTGTCCATATATATGAGTATATGTTACCATAGCATCATATATTGCGATTGAGGCAGCATTTCATTTCAGTTTGTGTAGATCCCATCTTCAGTTTGTGCATTTCAATTTAGACCTTGGATCAATTTTTGCTGGAATTTTTTTTTCTTTTTCTGTGGAATTGATCCCGTCTTTAGTTTTTGCATTTCAATTGTGTAGATCCCGTCTTCAATTTTTGCATTTCAATTCTGTAGATCTTGTCTTGAATTTAGGCCTTTATAAGGTAAGAAGCAAACAAGTTGTGTCTTGTTTGAGAAATGTATTAACAATTTGTTTGTACATTGTTTTGCACATTCTTAATAAAAATGCCTTCTTATGCATTGAACTCTACTGAAGAATTATGAGTTGTAGCTGATAAATCTCTCAAATAAAATGTATGATTGAAATATTATTATGATGAATTGAAGGTATGATTGAAACAAAAAAGTTTATGATAATTTTATAGTAATGTGAGATGTTAATCTTTTGATGAATAATTTATATGGATGATTTCTGATATTTATTTAATATTATTTGTTTATCACTTCTCATTAATTATTTATTTAGTTTTCTCTTATCAAGAGATTTTGAGGTTCTTCTATTTCATATTATTCAGCCGATATGCTCATAGGGGTATTTTAGTCATTTATGCACAACAAGCTATACAGAGAAATTAACGAAGTTTTTCAAAGAATCACGCCTTTTAAACAAGAACTTAGCTTCTATAGCAACTTCTCAAATAACTACAAATGTACCAAACATGCCCTTAATGAATCAGAATATCTTGTTATATGTTTCAGTACAAATTTAAGTCAAATAAGCAATATTGATGAACACATAATCAAAAATATTTGATAAAGACACTAATAGATAGTGGGCACTATTCTATAGCACTAAAAAATTTGTTAAAATAAATTAGTGGGCAAATTGTTATACCTCTTTGAAGAATAGTTTAGAATTTAACTTTACAATATATTTTTATATGTTATCATTGGTGCAAATTAGTGGTCACTATTTTATATTCATGAATTAATGACCTACTTTGGAAGACACTAATTGATGTATTAAAGACAATATTATTAATATTCACCTTAATTATAGAACCATTAATTTAAAGCATTACTTTTGCTCTCAAACCTTAGTTCACCGTCAAAGTTTTTAAAACTTGCATAGAAAGTTCATGTCCCAACTCAAAATAAAAAGGGATATTTAGTTTTGATAATAATTATCTACTTGAAAGGGTAAATTGGAAAGAAAAGACAGATTAATTCTTGATATGACCCTGAAAATTCCTCTAGTCGAGGCACAAATCTTGATGCCGAAAGCAAGTTGATCAGAAATTGAAACTGGTCGAGATCAAGCACTTAAAATATCATTGGAAACTTTGAGACATCAGTTAAATTCCTAAAAAGCTCTCAAATGTGGAGTGTTTATAGTCAAATCGAGCGTCTCGACGAGCCGGTTCCAACAAGCCAAAGATCTTACAATTCCGACTTCATTTGTGCATTCCAATATTTAAAATACATCAAATGATCAAAGGGATCATTATGTGTCGTCCGATGAAGTGGAGTGGTACGGGTTTTGCACGTATTTACAGAGATGCCACTTTAATAGTCCCTCATTCCTCATATGAGGGGAGGCCCAAGCAAGAGAGAGGAGAGAGCTCTAAAGATCCTCCAAGCACAATCTTGCCGCCACTCGACGGTCGCGCCAACCACCGCCACCGCCACCGCCGATCCCCGCCGCCACCTGTCATCATCGCCACTCGGCCATCATCGCCAACATCATCACAACATCGTCGTCAACATCGCCGCCAACATCGCCGCCAACATCGCTCCATTACTATTGTTGTCCCTATCTCATATACAATTTCAGTAATCCGATCGGAAGATCTTGTACTAGATACATGGTGGAAGCTTTTCTGCTAGCCCCATTTTTTTCCTCTTTTGAGATTCTGAGTTTTATTGTTCACACTTTTATACTGTGTGTGGATTTCACAACTAAGCTAAGGCAAAACTTTTACTCTAACTGGTTTTCAAGACGCAAGCTTGGCCGTCAGAAACAACCCTTCAATCACAATTCCTGTGAACACCCTCATTATGGCCAATAGTTCAGAATAACGCAGCCTCTAACTCCTATCACTCAAAACCAATCCTAGAACCAAGGACCAACCTTCGCCTCACTTCCCCGATAGCTGGGTGAAAGCGCTTCTTTAGAAGATCGTAATGAATGGAAGAGTCTCAAAATGAGATGATCCTACTTTTGCGAGGAACACAACAGCCACTACTATAGAAAACACATCTCCCCCAAGATCGATCGTTAGCTGGGGGAGGTCAAAATACTAATTTCGATTGAAGTTCAAGCGTAGACCGGATGTCGATCTCCTTGACACCGCTAGTTCTACTCATCCATCACGTACAGCTCAATCGACTGCTAATCCACCAATTATTGTTGGTAGCTTGACACATTCTCATCCTATTGACCCCACTCGTCATGTTATACATGCAGAATTATGACGCTTAATGCAAGATGAATTTCACCTCCAAGATAGAAATCATCTTCCCCCTCACCGCGGCTATGAGGAATCCTCACCTTTAGCTGAAGCTATTCTTCAACATCCTATTCCCGTGGATTTCAAGCTTCCAAACATTGATTCCTATGATGGGGCGACTGACCCACATGAACACATCGACCATTACAGGACCATCATGCATATCCAACGAGCTCCTGACACATTGCTTTGTCAGGTCTTTCTAGTTACCCTCAAGGGACAAGCTCGCACTTGGTTCTACTCCTTTCCAAGGGAATCCATCCATACCTTTGACGAATTCACCAAGATTTTTGTAGAACAGTTCATTGCAAACCAGAGGAATATTAAAGATTCCTCCCATCTCTCCGGCATTCGTCAAAATGAGGGCGAATCACTTAAAGCATACTTCCAGAGGTTCTCCTTAGAAGCTCGCCAAATACCTGGAGTAGACCCTGAACTATTAAGAAGAGTTTTCCTTGGAGGACTACGTCCAAGGCCCCTTCAATCAATTTTCGGCATATAACGCTATCTTTGGAAGGCCCCTTCAATAAATTTTCGGTGCAGTCACTTCAGTATCTCATCTTAAAATGAAATTTCCAACTCGCTGAGTTGGAGTGGTCTGAAAAATCAACAGATAGACAATCATGTTATCTCAGACAAGCTCAACCACGCCCTTCTGTGACCTTCAACATCAAAGATTTTAATTTTTGAGATGAATAAGTACCCCAGAAAGCTTCGCTTGTAGAAGATTTGCTCTTTGTTGCATTATCAAATGATCAACCATTATGAACAGTGCAAGTTGGATCTCTACTCTCAGACGAACAAAGAGAAAAATACATAGACTTTTGTGCAAAAATCAAGACATCTTCGCTTGGAGTCCGACGGACATGCAGAGTCGACCCATGCACTCCCTCAAGATCGATCCAACATTCAAACCGATCATCCGAAGAAGCGAAGTTTTGCTGACGCTTCCAAGCTATTGAGCAAGAAGTTAACAAGCTTCTAGAAGCGAGATTCATACGAGAGGTACATTACCCTACATGGCTAGCGAATGTTATCATGGTTAAGAAAACAAACGGAACATGGAGAATGTGTATTGATTACACTGACCTTAACAAGGCTTGCCCGAAAGATAGTTTTCCTCTTCCTCGAATTGATCAGTTGGTTGATGCTACATCTGGACATCAAATGCTCGCCTTTTGATGCTTACTCGTTACAACCAAATAAAATGAACCCAAGGATGAAGAAGCTACATCATTTCAAACATATAAAGGTTTATACTTACCAAGTTATGCCGCTTGGATTAAAAATGCCCTATCAACGCTTATGAATAAGGTCTTTAAAGACCTACTAGGTCGCACAATGGAGGTATATGTGGATGACATGTTAGTGAAAAGCTTGGAAGAATCACAACATATTTCTGACCTAAAAATATGCTTTAACCTTCTTCGACGTTATAACATGCGACTCAACCCGACCAAATGTGCTTTTGGGGTTACGTCGGGAAAATTTCTTGGATTTATGGTAACCCACCGTGGGATAGAGGCCAACCCCAAGAAAATTAAAGCTCTCAAAAATATGACTCCTCCGAAGAATATTAAGGAAGTTCAATATTTGAATGGATGAATTACGCTTATCGCCAGTAGCCCATTGGGATAGATACTTGCCATTCTTTAAAATATTAAAGGAGCTAAAAATAATAATTTTCAATGGACTGATGAAAGTCACCGCTTTTGAGCCTAAGGAGTATTTAGCATCTCCACCCCTACTATCCAAGCCTATTCAAGGAGAGATGTTATACTTATATCTAGCCTCTTCCCATGCGATAAGCTTTTTAGTGCAAGAAAGTGGGATACAACGACCAATTTATTATGTCAGCAAAATTATCTCTGTTATAGAAAGTCATTATCCACTTGCCGATAAGGTGGCTCTGGCTGTAGTTTTCTCAGCGCAAAAATTACATCCATACTTTCAAGCTCACACTATCGGCGTTTACACTTATTTATCATTAAGGGCCATCCTACATAAACCAGAAGCATCTGGGAGGTTAATCAAGTGGTTTGTAGAATTAGGAGAGTTTGATATAAATTTTCTATACCGCCTCTAAAGTCTCAAGTCTCGTACTTAGACTTTATAGTGGAATGCCGCCCCAACTCTAGAGGAGCTATCCGCTGTACCTTTCGTCTCCTCAATGGACCCTCTAAGTTGATGGGAGCTTGAAATCTTGGTGTGATGGGAATCTTACTTATTTCCCAATACACTTAGAGTATGGACTTCGCCAAAATTTCCCGCAACTAATAATATGGTCGAATATGAGGCTCTCATACAGGTCAGACTCCATTGACTGAAGCTCAAGACTTAGTGATACACACCGACTCAACTTGTCACCCCAAGTTGAGAGGGAAACTTTAATGTTCATAATCCCCAGCTGACACAATACCTCCACTTGGTGAAGTCTCTTCTTGCCCATTTCAAGACACATCAAATCATTCACATACTACGAGAGAAGAATACTCGAGCTGACGCTCTCGCTAAGCTTGCTTCATCTAGGGATCTGTTTAAGAGAAAGCATGTTGAAGAAATACATTTTCTGTGTATCGAAGGGTCATGAGTAATTCAAGCAATTGATGAGATAAAGGAACATTCGTGGATGGACCCCATCCTGTTTTTTCTACAAGAAGGAACTCTTCCAAGACCCAACTGCTTCATCTCAGAGACAAGCTTCAAACTTTACTATTATCGAAGGTGAACTATACAAATGAGCTTTCTCTGGACCGTACCTCAAATGTCTCTCACCTTCAGAGGCCGATTACGCATTAAGAGAGGTCCACTCAGGGATATGTGGAGAACACCTAGGAGGAAGGGCGCTAGCCCTTAAAATTATAAGGCAAGGGTTCTATTGGCCTACGATGAAACAAGATGCCTTGGAGTTCATGAAAAAATGTGCAAGTTGTCAGTTGCACTCTAACCTCCCTCACATGTCGCATACAGAGCTCTCATCCATTCAAAGCCGTGGCCTTTTGCTCAATGGGGGATTGATATCATGGGACCTTTTCCAATAGCATCAGACAGCGAAAGTTCATCATTTTAGCACTACTTCTAAATGGGTGGAAGTCGAATCTCTTCGCTAGGCAAATGCTAAATAATTTGTTTGGAAAAATATAGTATGCCAATTCGGTCTTCTTGCAAAGATCATCATGACAACACAATTTCTTGGAAAAAGTCTTTACGTCTTTTGCAAAGATCTTCACATTCAATTTCGCATACAGTAGCACATCCTCAAACTAATGGGCAGACTGAAGCTACCAACAGGACTATACTCAAAGGACTAAAAATACATCTCGAGAAGGCCGGGGGGCAATGGGTTGATGAGCTTTCTAATGTTCTTTGGGCTTACCGCACTACATCGCCTGGTGAGACACCGTATAACTTGTGTTTTGGCACAGAAGCTATTATATCAGTAGATATCGGGGTTCCAAGTCCAAGAGTTCAATTATTTGATCATGACGGTAATGAAGAAAAACTTCTGACACGGACTACTCCCAAACTTCGTGACATGGCCCTACTTTGGGCTTCCTATCACCAAAGGGTAGCTCGTCACTTCAGCGAAGAGTAAAATCTCATCCCATATCATGGGTGACTTGGTCCTGAAGTCTCAAGTTGTAGGCAAAGGCCCTCAACGCAATAAACTCTCACCTCTCTGGGATGGCCCATATGTGGTTATAGCTATGGTGAAGCCAGGAACTTTCAAGCTCAATGATTCAGAGGGAAAAACTTTACCTTGAACTTGGAACACTGAGAATCTCCTAAAATATTATCAATAATTCCTACTGCATAATTATCGTAGCTTTTATTTTATCTCGTTTATCATTTCCCCTTCATGTAGCCAACCCCACTTAGTGGGATAAAAACTTCTTGTTGTTGTTGTTGTTGTTGTTGTTGTTGTTGTTGTTGTTGTCATTTTCTCTTAAAACTCATATCCGTATTAAAATTGTCTTATGATTATATCACTGAACTTATCATAGTATGAATTTATAGCTTTCTTCTTACAAACTTGTTTCGTCTTCATTTAATCCTCTCACTTGAGAAACATACAACTCACGTTATATCTCAATCGGAGCATGATCGCAAGAGGACTTTCCACGACCTCTTCCACACAAGTTAATGTCGTCGAGCGAAGACTCTGACAAACAACTTGGGATAGGTCAAAAGGTCCTTGGTGGACTTCTCACGGCCTCTTTCACACAGGTTAATGTCATCGAGCGAAGACTCTGACAAACAACCTAGGATAGGTCAAAAGGTCCTTGGTGGACTCTGACCTCTTCCACATAGGTTAACGTCGCCAGTGAAGACTCGACAAACAACCTAGGATAGGTCAAAAGGTCCTTAGTGGACTCCTGACCTCTTCCATACAGTTAACGCCATCGGCGGAGACTCGAAACAACCTGAAAGGTCAAAATCACGGTGGATTCAATTCAACCTCATCACATGCAGGTTAGCGTTCAATAATATTCACCAATTACCGGATAGGTAAAAAAAATAAAATAAGAGCGTATCATCTAAAAAAAATTGATAGTATTAACATGATGATATAAGAAAGAATCAAGATTCTGATACACACTAATAATAATACATATAAAAAATGCATCCTCAAGTGATGCTACATCATATCAGTTGGTGATATCAACGTCTTCCTCACCACTAGGAGATACTCCCTTGGACTCACTCTCAACTCCTTCATCTCCTGAATTGGACAAAGAGTCTTCGGATACTTGGTGGACGATCCTCAATACTAGCTCGATCTTGCGATGTACTGCGATTCCTTTTAGGAACCCTGATGAATCCCTCCTCTAAACATTGGTGCTCCAAGTCCTTCACTTCAACATCAAGTATATGATTACGAAGCTTCCGAACATGGTCTTGAGTGCAGATAAGCTGAGGAGTTCTTAAAGTCTTCCACCGCCTTCAAGGAGATATCATTTGCTTCCACTTCTGACATTATGTGCTCCTTCTCAGAAAGACGATCCTGTAATGCTTTCTTCTCCAGTTCGAGAGCTCTCTTCTCTGCTGCAAGTGCCTTAAGTCTTTTCTCTTTCTGACGAGTCTCTGTCCTCACCTCAATTAGCTTATCATGAGTGCGCTCCACCTCCTGACACTGGAGAGAAAGGGAAGTCGACATGTTCTAGCTCGTTCACGCAGACTAATCCTCCAAAGTCACTACTTCTTTGGCTTTAATACTCATCTTTCGCTCATACTGCCTTTGAGATATTTTATCTTCACAAATTCAAGATTCCACTCATCTAAAGTGACACCCAAATGAGTCATCTGCCTTAATATTTGAGTTACCTATAAAAAAAATTATCACAAATATTACACAAAAGAAAAGAAGAAGAAAGAATGGAAGACAACGTACCAATTCATCTGCTCGTTGACGCCCAGTACATATGTGATTTAACACCTCTTCAGGAATGTGCGGCTTCAAGAAACGAACTCCCCATCATGAGTTGAAACAGCTAAACTCTCAGAGGTCAATTGGGGGCGAACATCTTCTTCACACAGAGATCTCGGCCTTGATCACTTATGTCTTCTTCTTTTTCTTTAGGGAAGAAACATTGCCACCACCCTGATTTCGTGACGGGCTTCTTGAAAGAACCTTATGAATATGAGGAGACCTTTCATCACCTTTACTTTACCTCTTTAGTGGAAAAGAATGAGATCTCCCTGCATGGATAGAAAGGACAACCTTGAACATTCTATCTTCAACTATATATTTGCCAATGTGACGTAACTCATGCTACAAGCTTCCTTCATCAGGGATATTAAGAGTTGTCAAGATCTCATTCTCCGACATCAGCAATGGATCTTGAAGGTCATTCAATCTTCCCCATCTCTCGGAAGGCCTCATTTTTCACAAAAGAATCCATTAGACCAATTTCTAGATTGATCCGTCTTTGAAAATTCTATCCAATTCTTTATAGTCCGATAAGAAACACGTCCCTGGGTATCACATGTAAATCTGCACATTCGACACAAGTATTTGATGTTCAAAGTAACACCACGCTCTCTGAAGAAGACAGCCAAACCGACGATGACCATTAAAGCTCGAAATGAAAACTGTGACAAAGCTACACCACATATTTTGAATATCTCAATCAACTCAGGAGCCAAAGGGAATCGCAGTCTCACACAAAGAATCATCTCGTAAACGGAAAGTACCACGGCGGTGAACGCTCGATCGGACTTTTTCAACAATGGCCACCAACTCATTAGGGAAGAAAAACTTTCGGAACACCATTAAACTATCTGATGTGACAGTGGATGGTATATCGTCTATACCCATCACACTATGGGTTTTCTTCTGGCCATCACCCTGTGAAAATACATAATAAATAAAGAGGGAGAAATGACAAAAATCTGAGAATTTTGTAAAAGTAACTCACTCACCCTAATGTTTGGGCACCTCCTGTTTTGACTCTCTCGCTCACGGATAGCTTGCGATAAAATTTTTTGTCTACAATCTAACAAAAAGGATACACATACATATGAGAAAAAGACAAAAAAAAGAGGAGAGAAGATATTCCCCTCTGATGATGCTCATAAATTACCTGCCAAACTTTCTGAGTCGTTTGAATGATAGTTCCTTGCTAATGCTCCCTCGCCATCTTGGCGGTTATCAACTGCTAAATCATCCATTAAAGTCGTGAGAAATCCAATTTCCTAACAGAAAAAGTTAGAACCACGGGACTTGATTGCCTCCAAACCTGGACGGTCCGATGAGGCCGGTTGATGCCTCTTTCGAGGGAAAATTGGAACAACGACGTAAGTACCGCGGGCCTTGATCTCCTCCAAACCCGGACGGTCCAATGAGGCCGGTTGACGCCTCTTTTGAGGGAAAATCGGAACAACGACGTAAGTACCATGGGCCTTGATCCTCCAAACCTGGACGGTCCGACGAGGCGGTTGACTCTTCGAGGGAAAATCAACAACGACGTAGTACGCGTGGGCCTTGATCGCCTCGGACGGTCCGGAGGCGTTGATGCCTCTTCGAGGAACAATGATGTAATGGGCCTTGATCGCCTCAAACCCGACGAAGCGGGTTGGCCTCTTTCGAAAACCGGAACAACGACGTAGTACCGCAAGCCTTGATCGACTCAAACGCGAACCTCACTCAAGAAGAAAAAAAGAAGCATTGAAGAAGTGTGCCTTCTCCTTAGCCCTGGGATTTTATAGACCCCTTCTAGGGGCAAAAGGATAAAAAATCATCAAAACCACCCAAACCCGCCAAAAATCGCCCGAAACCGTCAAAAACCGTCGTTTGGGCCTGATAAACCCAGCCAGACTCACGCCTGTGCCGCCTGACGCCAGCCTCGCCAAACCATGACGGCCTTCCATGGTGTAGCGCCCGCGCCCATGGGCCATAGCATATTAGACCGAATGGGTCCGTAACCTCAAAATTTTGTGCTCGCACATACCTATACATATTTGTGGTTGTGTGTCTGCTTCCGTAGTCGTAACCTTGTGCTTACATGAAGATCTATTTTCTCAAAATGTGTGGTTAATGGACCTGCAGATTCCGTTGAAGAATTTCCTATTTTGAAGTACTTGACACATATTTTTTGATGATTGAGATAATATCATTCAAAAATAGGGGGGCAACTGATATGACCCTGAAAATTCCTCTAGTCGAGGCACGAATCTTGATGCCGAAAGCGTCAATTGAAGCGGTCGAGATCAAGCACTTAAAATATCATTGGAAACTTTGAGACATCGCTTAAATTCCTAAAAGCTCTCAAATATAGAGTGTTTTATAATCAAATCAGCGTCTCGACGGTTCCAACAAAAGATCTTACAATTCGACTTTATTTGAGCATTCAAATATTTAAAATACATGATCAAAGAGATCATTGTGTCATCATCCGATAAAGTGGGTACGGGTTTTGCATGTATTTACAAAGACGCCACTCCCAATCTATAAATAGCCTCATTCCTCATATGAGGGGAGGCAAGCAAGAGAGCTCTAAAGATCCTCCAAGTACAATTTGCACTTTCGCTTGACCGCCGGCACCGCGATCACCTGCGTCGTTGTTGCCGATCATCATCACCGACCACTATCGTCGGTCATCATCGTCAACATCATCATCAACATCATCGTCAATATCGTCGTCAACATCGTCGTCAACATCGTCTATTACTAGCAATTGTTGTCCCTTTCTCATATACAATTCTGTAATCCCGGTATCGGGAAGATCTTGTACTCAAATGATACATGGTGGAAGCTTTTACTGCTAGGCCGGATTTTTCCCTCTTTTGAGGTTTTCACGTAAAATTAGTTTTATTATTCACACTTTTATACCCTGTGTGGGATTTCACAATGAAGTTAAGGCGAAAACTTTTACTCTACCATCTGGTTTTCTAGCACGCAACAATTCTATTGTCATATGTCATGCTCTCCAAATTTAATGCATGGCTTAATGAATGATTCTTGCTTTAGTAAAGGACTGTTAGTGATATATGTTAAACTATTTATCTTTTTTTCTCCTAAACATTCTTTAAAAACTTTTTTTTGCATTATTTAATGAATAAATAAGTTATTCGAGATATATATATATATATATATATATAAGTGGGGGCTTTATTGTGATAGATATTTGGATCATATTTTTTAAATTTCCCTATCATGATTGCCTCTTTCTAATTTTAAAATTAATGTCAAATGCATGTATTACAAGTGCTTTGATTGAACTATATATATAGAGTGTGACTAAATACATAATTCTATGTACCAAAAAAGGAGATTTTATAATTTTGTACTCAGGATTTTAATAATAACAAGAAACTACCCATAGTGAACATAATTTTCGTTTCATGCATGTAAAATTATTACATAGTTTGCATCTAATAATTTCTTCATTTTACGACCATTCTATTTTCTCGCAATTCCTTATTCTCCACAGTGAAGATTTAGATTTAAATCTTTAAAAGGTTTTATTAGAGATTATATATATGCAAGTTCTACAAATGTAAAAATTAAGAATAAAACATTACTAGTCAAATATAGTGATAAAAATGAGAGCATTAAGCTTAATCTATATAGTAAAATAAAAAATAGTACTAATTAATTACAGAAAAAATAGGAATAACATATGTTGAACTAACACAATGGAGAACAATTTTAATGATTTTAACACACACACACACACACACACACACACACATATATATATATTAAAATTTGGACCATAGCAAGTAAATAAAACTTGATATGACCCTGAAAATTTCTCTAGTCGAAGCACGAATCTTGATGCTGAAAGCAAGCTAATCAGAAATTGAAACTGGCCGAGATCAAGCACTTAAAATATCATTGGACACTTTGAGACGTCAGTTAAATTCTTAAAAAGCTCTCAAATATGGAGTGTTTATATAGTCAAATGCGTCTCGATGAGCGGTTCCAACAAAAGATCTTATAATTCGACTTCATTTGAACATTCAAATGCACAAAATACATCATATGATCAAGGGGATCATTTTGAGCCGTCCGATGAAGTGAGTGGTACGGGTTTTGCATGTATTTACAGAGATGCCACTCTTCCAATCTATAAATAGCCCTCATTCCTCATATGAGGGGAGGCCAAGTGAATGAGAAGGGAGGCGAAGGAAGAGAGGAGAGAGCCCAAAGATCCTTAACCTGTCGTGCCACCACTCGGCAGTTGTCAACCACCACCGCCGCCACCATCGCCATCCGTGATCCACCATCGTGCGTTGGGTCATCATCACCGACATCATCAACATCGTCATCAACATCGTATATTGTCATTCTCGCGCTGTCCATTTCCCATATACAATTATGTAATCCCGGTATCGGGAAGATCTTGTACTCTGAAACATATACATAGTGGAAGATTTTTACTGGGCTAGGCCCGTGATTTTTTCCCTCTTTTCGAGATTTTCCACGTAAAAATTCTGGAGTTTTATTGTTCACTCTTTAAATACCTGTGTGTGTGCCGGATTTCACAACGAAGCTAAAACGAAAACTTTTACTCTACCGCAACTGGTTTTCTAGCACGCAATAATTTGGCGCCGTCTGTGGGAAGTTGATTCCCATTATATCATCTTGTATGGTGACCAAGTTCCCCAATAAGATCAAAACCACCATCAAGATGTTGCATTTCAAGCTTTTAAGGAGCACAAGCGAAGAATGAAGATTCATCAAACTTCGTTCCTTCAGATTTTGCCAAAAACTGGGGGGCAAATCTTAATCTCAAAAGATTATCCAAATCAATATTCTAGATATCTAATTGATTATCAGTTAGAGAAGGAAGTCAGCAATACTAATGAAAAAGACCAAGGTTAAGGAGCAATTTTGGCTACAACCACAAATGGATGTTTTGATTCAACCTCTTCCATACAGGTTAATGTCATCGAGCAAAGACTCTGACAAACAACCTAGGATAGGTCAAAAGGTCCTTGGTGGACTTCCTACGACCTCTTCCATACAGGTTAATGCCATCAAGTAAAGACTCTGATAAATAACCTAGGATAGGTCAAAAGGTCATTGGTGGACTTCCTACGACCTCTTCCACACAGGTTAACGTCATCGAGTAAAAACTCTGACAAACAACCTAGGATGGGTCAAAAGGTCCTTGGTGGACTTCCTATGACCTCTTCCACACAGGTTAACATTATCGAGCAAAAACTCTGACAAACAACCTCAGATAGGTCAAAACTTTGTACTTACTCCACACAGGTTAACGTCATCGAGCAAATACTCTGACAAACAACCTCGGATAGGTCAAAATTCTCAGCGGATTCAATTCAATCTCTTTCACACAGGTTAACGTCATCGAGCAAAACTCTGACAAACAACCTCGGATAGGTCAAAACTTTGTACCTACTCCACACAGGTTAACGTCATCGAGCAAACACTTTGACAAACAACCTCGGATAGGTCAAAAATCCTCAGCGGATTCAATTCAATCTTCCACAGTTAGCGTCGCATCGAGCACTCGAAAAACCTGATAGGTCAAAATCCTCGGAGGATTTCAACCTCTTCCATACAGTTAACGTCGCCGAAAAGACTCGACAAACAACCTGATAGGTCAAAATTCTCAACGGATTCAATTCAACCTCTTCACACTACGCGTCGCCGGCAAAGATTACGACAAACAACTTGGATAGTCAAAATCCTCAGTGGATTCAATTCAACCTCTTCCATACAAGTTAACGTCATCGAGCAAAGACTCTGACAAACAACCTAGGATGGGTCAAAAGGTCCTTAGTGGACTTCTCACGGCCTCTTCCACACGGGTTAACGTCATCGGACAACACTCTGACAAACAACCTCGGATGGGTCAAAAATCCTCAGCGGATTCAATTTAACCTCTTTCACACAGGTTAACGTCATCGGGTAACACTCGACAAACAACCTCGGATGGGTCAAAGATCCTCGGCGGATTTTCAACCTCTTCCATACAGTTGCGTCATCGAGCAAACACTCGATAAATAACCTCGATAGGTCAAAATCTCGGATTCAATTCGACCATACATTAATGTCATCGAAGTCACACTCGACAAACAACCTGATAAGTCAAAGATCCACGGCGACCAGCGGTCACGCCACCGCCATCGCTGTTCACGCACGCCATAATCTCACGGTCATCACTTCGCCGTCCGCTCTCATCGCCCGACTACCGGCGCTGGTCGCCGATTCTGCATTGCCGACCATAACCAAGAACCGGTCGCACTGCCGCTGATCGTCGGTCCTTGCCTCGACAATCTCGCCGACCATCGCTGACAATCTCCGGTCATCACCATCGTGCCGGTCATCCCGCTGCAGATGCCGATTCGCCGTCACTACGTCGCCGGTTAACCATTTGACCACACCCGTCGCCGCCAACCATCAGCGGACACCACCGATGCTGCCGGTCCTTCTGGACCATCGCCGACAACCTTGGCGGTCACCACCATCTCGCGGTCATCCCCTGATTATCGATGCCGGTCATGCGTTGGCTATCGCTATTGCGGTACCACCGCCGTCCGCCAACCATCTGCCGGTCCGTAGCCACTACTCGCCGGTCGCTGCCGCCGACCATCGGTGATCTTGCCGGTCACCATCCGTGGTCATCCCCGGCCATTGCTCGGCCGCTGGTCGCCATATCGATTACCGTTGCGGTTGCCGTGCCACCACCCTTCGTAGCCAACCGCTCGCCGGTCATGCCGTACTACCATCGCGGTCCGCCGCCATCATCTTCGCCGCCTTCTCACCGTCGCCGGTCATCCACCGCATTACCGCTGATCGCCACGTCGGCTGCGGTGATTACCTTGACCACACTTGTTGCGCGTCGCCGATTACCGCCAACTTCTTCGTCGATCACGCCGCCCTACCTATCGTGGTCGCTGCCATCGTCGCGGTCCGCCCGACTACCGTGCTGCGCCGCCGACCATCGTCATCTTCGCCGGTTACCACCAGTCGTCGCATTCCGATTCGACTCATCTCCGCTATTCCTGTCGCCCGGTTATTCTTGCCGCCACCCGTCGGCCTAAACCCGACGGTCACGAGGCCGGTTACGCTCGAGGGAAAAGCGGAACAACGACGTAGTACCGTGGGTCTTGATCGCTTCCAAACCGGACGGTCCGTCTGCGGTTTTCTTCGAGGGAAAATCGGAACAATGACATAAGTACCGTGGGTCTTGATCGCCTCCAAATCCGGACGGTCCGTCAAGGCCAGTTGAAGCCTCTTTCGAGGGAAAACCGGAACAACGACGTAACTACTGTGGGTCTTGATCGCCTCCAAACCCGGACGGTCCGTCGGCGGTTGACGCTCTTTCGAAAATCGAACAACGATGAAAGTACGCCTTCGACTCGAGCGACCATCTTTTAAAGAAGAAGAAGGTGCCTTCTCCTGGCCCTGGGGTTTTATAGACCCAAGGGTAAAGGGTAAAACCGTCAAAACCGCTGAACCGCGAAACCGTCAAAACCGTCGTTGCCCATAGCGCCAGACCGCTCCATGAGCCCGTGGCACGCGGTCCATTCATGACGCCGCCCGCCACGTGGTCCATGGTATAGCCGTCGACCATGGCGCTGACTCGCTCGAATGTCATGGCAACCGGCGCGATTGCCCGCCCTGCGACCCGCCATTCGCCGACCGACTCACGCCCAGCCGCCAGCGTCCTTCCGCGGCTTAGGCTGTTTCCCGCGACCACGTCCGTCTGTTTCGCGATCCACGTCGTTTCGCGACCGAGGCCGTCGTGACCGCTGGCGACCATGGAGCTCAGCCGCCATAGCGCTCCATTATCGCGGCAGCCTTCCGCCGCAGCGCCTTTCGCCCAGAGCTGGTATCCGTGGTATTCTCGGATGGGTCCAGTAACCTCAAATCTCGCCTGCGATACACACATTTACGCCGCATCGCCCAGAGTCATAATCTTGTGCTTACATAAAGATTTGTTCTCTCAAAATATGTGGTTAATGGACCTGTAGATTTCGTTGAAGAATTTACTATTTTGAAGTACTTCATATATTTTTGATGATTGAGATAATATCATCCAAAAATAGAATGATGATATGACCCGAAAATTCCTCTAAGCACGAATCTTGATCGAAAGCAAGCTAATCGAAATTGGCGGTCGAGATCAAGCACTTATAATCACGAAACTTTGAGACATCGGTTAAATTCCTAAAAGCTCTCAAATATGGAGTGTTTATAATAAATCGGCGTCTCGATGAGTCGGTTCCAAGCCAAAGATCTTACAATTACGGCTTCATTTGAGCATTCAAATGCACAAAATACATCATATGATCAAGGGGATCATTTTGGAGCCGTCGATGAAGTGGAGTAATGGTTTTGTATGTATTTACAGAGGCACTCTTCCACCTATAAATAGCCCCTCATTCCTCATATGAGGGGAGGCCAAGTGAAAGAGAAGGGAGGCCGAAGGAAGAGAGAGGAGAGAGCTCTAAAGATCCTCCAAGATCAATCGTGCCACCACTCGACGGTTGTCAACCACCGCCCACCGCTATCGGTATCACCGCCGATCCTCGCCGTCGTCGGCTGATGCCGTCATCATCAAGACCACTATCGTCGACATCATCGTCAACATCGTAGTCAACATCGTCAACATCGTCGTATTGTCATTACATTGTCCATTTCCTATACAATTCGTAATCCCGACGGAAGATCTTGTACTCACATATACATAGTAGAAGATTTTTTCGCTAGCCGTGATTTTTCCACTTTTCGAGATTTTTCACGTAAAATTGAGTTTAATTGTTCACTCTTTAAATATCGTATTGTGCCGGATTTATGAAGGTAAAAAACTTTTACTCTACCGATTTTCGACGCAACAAAACTAATCTCAAATTATGAGAAAAAACTAATGCTAACTAAAAATATTAATAACAAGACACTACTCAACAAATAATACAAAATATTAAAATATAGATTTAATTATTTAATACATAAAATAAAAAAACCTCAAAATCGTTGTATGGCAAAAATATCATAAAAATTTAAATTTAAACTTCATAAAATTCCAATTAAGCTGATTAAATATTTCAATCACGATGTTGGATAACAAATAGCCAATGGTCAAAGAAAGTTTAAACTATGAACATGCTAGTACAAAATGCTTGATAAAAATAAAAAAATATATATTAAAAATAGTCATCATAAATATTTTATGAAACAAAGTCTATTGGATTATGCTAATAGAGAGAATAAGCAACAACAACAACAATAAGGTCGGCTACATGAATCCTTCATCTCCATTATGTCCTATTATGTGTCAAATTCTCATTTAATTCAAGTATATTAAGATCATTTTTATACATCTTAACAATGTCTTTTTAGGTCTACATCTACCTTTATTAACATAAAATAAATCTAACGCATCTACTCTCCTAATCGAGTCATTTGGATTGCTGACGCTTTATGTGGCCAAACCATCTAAGGCGACTCTCCCTAATCTTATTTGCCACTGGAGCTACTCCAACTTTTTCCCGAACATACACATTTCGCATTTTTTTTCTCTAAGAGAAAAGCCACTCATCCACCTAAGCATCATCATCTTCACAACACTTAACACTACCATTGTCGGTCTCAGCCGGATGTAAAAGTGGAGGGTTGTAATAGGCAATCGACAGCTAACATAAAACTTGTCGAAATAATCATGACATAAATCCTTTAATAGAGAGAATAAGCAAATCATACAAAATATAAAATCACATATGCAATAACCAACAATCAAAATAAATTAAAAAACAAATAATTCATAAAACAATTTAAGCGAAGCATAACATTAGTCTCGATGTATGTGTGTTAGTATATATATATATATTCTACATACATTATCGTCATTAGATTCATTCATCTTATTGATCCTAAAAGCTAGGATATATATGAACGTTAAACGACGTTAGATAATCCGGCCAATAACCCGTCCCCGTTAAAGCGGCGTCACGAAATGATCCTGGCTTTAATCGCGGCAATAATAATACTCAACCCCCCACGTCTAATAACCTGTCCAGATCTACGAATCCGGACGCTTCTCCGTCCAAGTCCAAACTTCCCTCGCTCATATTACATGTTTACAAAGCCTGTACGGCGAGAAGTCGGAAGTCATATGTAAGCTGTCATCGTTGCTGTGTGTGCGCGCGATCGTGCCGTGTGTGTGTGAGAGACAGAGAGAGAGAGAGAGAGAATGGAGAGAATGGAGAGAGGAAACAGAAGAGGAGAAAAAATAGATTTTTTCCATGTTATTCATAAAGTTCCTGCTGGAGATAGCCCTTATGTTCGTGCAAAGTATCTTCAGGTTCTTGCTTTATAGCATTATATTCTTATCTATTCTCTCTCTCTCTCTCTCTCTCTCTCTCCTCTTCCTCTTCTTCTGCTTCTTCTTCTCCCGTTCTCTATTTCTCCTAAAGTTGATTTTGAGAGAAATTTTGGGTCAAGATATGTTGAACAAAATTTTATAATTATCAAAGTTATTTGAGGTTATAATAATATATATTTATTCAATTATTATCTCAAATAAAAATGATGATTATAAAATTCATCATAACTAAACATTAGTTAGTATGCCTTGACTCAATTTATTTTTCTTGATACTATGGCTTTGGCTATAGATCTGTTGAACTGGTTTTATTTTAAGTTTTTTTTTTATTGATGTTGGATCAGTAGGAAGAAATTTATTTTTTTATTTTTTTAAAAGTAGCTAAGTATAAACTGAAGCTGCCTTATGGAATACTAAGCTTTTGATGATCTCAAATGAGTAGTTAGTCATTGCATAAATGGGAGAGATGATTTGATTCTTATTTTATATGGTAGTTCTATTAGGCTTTGTTGAAACATGTAGTTGACTATGTGACTTTAGTTTGTTCTCTATGTTGTATCATTCTTGAGTTTATTATCATCCGTAGATACATCTCAAATTTTGGATGTTTATTTTAAGAACCATCACTCCATGTTCCATTTTTTTTTGAGCGGTGAGTTGTTAATCATGTGAAGTGTTTTAATTTAATATTCATTCCTTATTATCTTTATATATTAATTTTATTTATTTGTTTTTTTTTAGATAGAAAAAGTGTAGTTTTGAGGATGCATATCTAGATTACTCTTATAAGGAATTGGATAGTGGAATTGGTGAAGTAGTTGTCCAAGGAGGCCTTCGAAGCTTAAGGCTTCGTTTGGCTAAGCTTTCGGATTCCTGAAAAGCTGGTTTAAAAGTATTTCCTGAAAAACTATTTGTCTTTTGCTTTTTAAAAAGGGGCTAAAACGGAGCTTTCAGTGAGATGAAGCTAAAACGTAGTTTCAAAAAGTACACTATTCAAACGGGTATCAAAATTAAAAATTCACGCTCTCAAAAGCAAAACGAACTAAAAAAGCCCTCCCAAACGAAGCCTAAGTTTGTAATTTATACTAGGCAAGAAATTATGTACAAGACATGATCAACTAAACGAACTCTTATTCAAACTATGCTCAAGTTCTAATTATAAAACATTCTCGTTCTTCATTTCTAGTGCAATGGGTAGATAAAAGATGAAGTTGAATAAAATGTTATAAGGACTTTAATTATTATAAATAGGGCCAATGATGACTTAAGTGTTTACATAGATGTTTATTTTATATGCCAATTTAGCAAGCTTACTCACAATTCCTTAACTTAATCAACATCAATATGCATCCAACTTGGACCTAGGTTGAGGTCAAATCACTTTATTATTAAAATATGTGGGAGCATTCTCATTATTCATTCAACATTTAAGTGTCTAATTAATCTTAATGTTGAGTGATCTTTAATTTAAATTAATTAATAATTTAATATTCTATTATTCTAAATCAACATATGTTATTAATCATATATTTATTGTATTGACTTGGATACATAAATATTACATAAAACATAAAATTCTTTTGTACCTCACTATAATTTCAATAATATACTCTTATCTTTCTTAAACTAAGTTCATTCATTTTGAGTTTTGGTATCATCAAAGTCAATATTTGCATCCTCTAACATACCATGAACCTTTATCTAACTAAAACTTACAAGATAGATATGACGACCTACTAATTCCATAATAACATATGGTTATGCACTAACAAGTTATGAAAAACTACTAATGCATATCTTAGGTTTCGTTTGGCTAAGCTTTTTGGATGCTTAAAAATCTAGTTTAAATGTGTTTCTAAAAGCTATCATTATATCTTGTAGTTTAGGTTCACTGTTTGAATATAAATTATTTTTTACAATTTAAATTGATCCAAATTTAATTTAAAATATGAAATGACCAAAAGCCCCCATCTCATTTTCAAAGAAAGAACAAAATATGCCGTTAGAGTAGGAGGCATTCGACATTTACTTTTCAAAAGAGAGCAAAAGAAAAGGAGTTCTCCTTTCTTTCAAAAGTAAACGGAGTTTTCACCTAAACAGTTAAGAAAACATCTTATTCAAACAACATATAAATATTGATTTTCACATTTTAAAATCACTAAAAGCTTTAAACAAAGTAAATGTAGTGGCTATAGCTTTATGAGGAGTGAAAGTTTGACATAAGGGCACACTTTTCTCGGCACAAAAAAATATAACAACTTTGTAGATTTTGACTTCCTGAATACAAAATAGTTGTATACCTCTTTAAATATAATACTTTATAGCATATTTTTATACTCTATCATTGATGCAAATTAGTGCACTATTCTATATTCATGAATTAAGGATCTACTTTGGAAGACATTCATCGATATATAAAGAGAATATTATTAAAGAATCATCAATTTAAAGCATTACTCTTGCTCTCAAACCTTAGTTCACCATCAAAGCTTTTAAAACTTGCATTGAAAGTTCGTGTCCCAACTCAAAATAAAAAAGGGATATTTAGTTTTCATAATAATTATCCATTTAAAAGGGTAAATTGGAAAGAAATGACAAAGATTAATTCTATTGTCATATGTCATGCTCTCCATATTAACGCATGGCTTAATGAAAGACACTTGGTTTAGTAAAGGACTCTTAGTGATAAATGTTAAGTCATTCATTTTTTTTTCTCCTAAGTATTATGGGAAAACAATTTTTTTCATTATTTAATGAATAAATAAGTTATTTGAGATATCCTTAATTATAAGAAAAAGCTAAGTTTATAAGGTGGACTCATGCGCAATATCATATTACTTACAATAAACGTTGTTCATATATATATATATATATATATATGAGATTTATTTTGATAGATACATGGTGCATATTTTTTTAAATTCCCTATCACGATTGCCTCTTTGTAATTTAAAAACTAATGTCAAATGCATGTGTTACAAACGAAGTGTGACTAAATACATAATTCTATGTGCAAAAAAGGGAAGTTTATAATTTTGTACTCATGCTTTTAAGAGTGCATAGTTGTGTACTTATGAGAGAACATAATTCGTTTCATGCATGTAAAATTATTACATAGTTTGCATCTAATTTCTTCATTTTACAACTTTTTTATTTTCTCTCAATTCCATATATATATATATATAATTTGGACCATAGTGAGTAAATAAAACTAATCTCAAATTACGAGGAAAAATAATGCAAACCAAAATAATAATAACAATAAACTACACAACAAATGATACGAAATATTAAATGCAGATTTAATTATTTAATACATAAAGTTAAAAAAGCCTCAGTCTTTGTATGGAAAAAATATCATAAAAAAGCTAAATTTAAAAAATAGTCAAAGAAAGTTGGATAATTAATAGCCAATGGTCAAAGAAAGTTTAAAATATCAGCATGCTGATACAAAATGTTTGATAAAAATAGAAAATATATTTAAAAAATAGTCATCATAAATATTTTATGAAACCAAGTCTTTTGGATTAAGCTAATAGAGAGAATAAACAAATCAGACGGAATTTAAAATCACATATGCAATAAGCCAATAACCAACAATCAAAATAAATTAAAAAACAAAGAATTCTTAACAAAAGTTAGATAAACATAATATTAGTCTCGATGAACTATATATATATATATATTCATAATACATTATCCTCATTAGATTCATTCATCTCATTGATCCTAAAAGTTAGGATATATCTGAACGTTAAACGACGTTAGATAATCCGGTCAATTACCCGTCCCCGTTAAAGCGGCGTCACGAAATGATCCTGGGTTTTTTCGCGGCAATAATACTCAACCCCCCACGTCTAATAACCAGTCCAGATCCACGAATCCGGACGCTTCTCCGTCCAAGTCCAATCCTCCCTCGCTCATTGCTGTGTGTGTGCGCGATCGTGCCGCGTGTGAGAGAGAGAGAGAGAGAGAGAGAGAGAGAGAGAGAATGGAGAGAGGAAACAGAAGAGGAGAGAAAAAAGATTTCTTTCATGTTATTCATAAAGTTCCTGCTGGAGATAGCCCTTATGTTCGTGCAAAGCATCTTCAGGTTCTTGCTTTATAGCATTATATTCTTATCTATTCTCCCTCTCCTTCGTAATTCCACTTCTTCTTCTTCTTCTTCTTCTTCTTCTTCTTCTTCTCCCCTTCTCTATTTCTCCTAAAGTTGATTTTTGAGAGGAATTTTGGGTCAAGATATGTCGAACAAAATTTTATAATTATCAAAGTTATTTGAGATTATAATAATATATAATTATTCAATTATTATCTCAAATAAAAATGATGATTAGAAAAATCATCATAACTAAACATCAGTTAGTAAGCCTTGGCTCAATTTTTTTTCTTGATACTGTGGCTTTGGCTATAGATCTGTTGAATTGGTTTTATTTTATGTTATTTCTGATAATGTTGCTAGATCAGCAGGAAGAGTTTTTTTTTTTTTTTTTTAATGTGGATAAGTATTGACTGAAGCAGTCTTATGGAATATTAAGCATTCCTTGATCTCAAATGAGCAGTTAGTCATTGCATAAATGGGGAAGATGATTTGTCTCTTATTTTATATGGTAGTTCTATTAGGCTTTGTTGAAACATGTAGTTGATTATTTGACTTTAATTTTGTATGTTTATTTTAAGAATCATCACTCCATGTTTATTTTTACTGAGCAGTGAGTTGTTAACCATGTGAAGTATTTTAATTTGATCTTCATTCCTTCTTATCTTTATATATTAATTTTATTTATTCATCTTTTTGATGCCTATTCTATTTGTTTTTTATCTATTAAAATACATATTTCTTTTTTTTTTTAATTAGGTTAACTTTAATAGATGCTACTTTGAGCACCTTTCATATCTTCTTGTAGATAGATAAAGTGTAGTTTTGAGGATGCATATCTAGATTACTCTTATAAGGAATTGAATAGTGGAATTGGTGGAGTTGCTTAAGCGAGGCCGAAGCTTAAGTTCGTAACTTATACTAAGCAAGATATTATGTACAAGACATGAACAACTAAACCAACTAGAAGGTTGAATGAACCCTTATTCGAACTTTGTTCAAGTTTTAATTATAAAATATTCTAGTTCTTCACTTCTAGAGCAATATGGAGATAGAAGAAGAAGTTGAATAAAATGTTATAAGGATTTTAGTTATTATAAGTTTAGGGTCAATGATGACTTAAGTGCTTACATAGATGTTTATTTTATATGCCAATTT
Source organism: Cymbidium sinense (assembly GCA_021442155.1). Taxonomy (NCBI): domain Eukaryota; kingdom Viridiplantae; phylum Streptophyta; class Magnoliopsida; order Asparagales; family Orchidaceae; genus Cymbidium; species Cymbidium sinense. Next base: position 136,859,377 of record CM038224.1, read on the forward strand.
AGAAAACTTACTCACAATGCCCTAACTCAATAAATATCTATGTTAAGAGCCTAGTGGTGTTTTGAGATAACCTAATAAACTATTTTGTTTTGATTAAGCATATATGATTGGTTACTACCAAATATGTCCCTACATAAATTGGAGAACTAATATGCTGTCAATTGTTTTACACATTAAAACATGAAAAAGTAATGATAAGGATGTATCATTCGATTAGAAGACTCAAATCAAATGGTCATTAAGAGTTGAAGTAACCCTTGTTTGGTTGGCCTAGTTCTAACTGATTTAATCAATATGGCTCACCCTAATTATTGATTTGAATTATAAAATTTCTCTAACTAAAGTGAGTAAGATAAAGAGAAAAATATTATTGAGTGTTCAAGAGAGAGGCAAAAAGAATCTATGGATTTAAATACTTGATAAAATAAGCCAAAAAAATGATAAAAGTATATAAAGACATACAAACACAAAGAGCATACAAATATAAAGATGTTCAATCCTAGGAAGTAAATTAGCATGATTCATTTTATTCCTTCAAGTAGAAATTTCAAGCATCCTCAATAAAGATTATTTTTACAATTCAAAATCTAGGTGAAAACTTCTATAATAGGTATTCTATCTATAATATGCGATGAGATGGCTGGCAAGATCTTAAAAAGGATTATGATTAATGATCTATTTTCTAATGTTGGAAGAAGTTTTTAAAGAGTCATTGGTTAAGCTTTTATAGCAGCCTTGATCTCAACAAATAGGGTGTCAGAAACAATGTAGGCCATGAGTTATTCATATGTTGAATCTTAATTATGTCTAGATAGATGACAAATGGGATATGGTGTGCATTTGCTTGGTGATATTCTAAGTTGATAAATGCCATGACATGTTGGATTGGAACATTTGGATCATTCATATGATCTGATTAAGAATTAAAGATTCTTAAGAAAATTACTATCTTGCCGGGAAGATCGACAACATTTCACAAGGTGATTTGAGTTCCTCAAATAAAGCAATACATCTAAGAACATTAGAGTGTTCTACCAAGTTTCTTGAGCAAGTTATCCTCTTGTTTGGATATATGGATGATTCAAGTGATTCTCAAAGATTAAAATATATTAATGATCAGTGCTTAGACTAGGGATAGTGCAAGAGAAGTGAAGATGACACCTTTTCAATAGTCATGAGAGTCCTCAACCAATAATGGCAAAGTCACCCCCTTTAATGATAATGCCATCAACCAAAAATAAGGTTAGAATGATAATACCAATGATAGCTTAAAAGTGAAAAAGTGAATATCAGAAAAAAAAAAAAAAAAAAAGGTTGATCAAATTTGGATTCTTATTGAGGTGTAAATCTTTGACTCCAGCTAAGCACCTATGATGCCACGATCAATGCCAAATCTATAAATTGATAGTGTTAGTAAGCTTCAAAAGTGAAAGGGAACCCTTTGAGATAGAAAAAGTCTCAACTTTCCTGTTAATTCTTTATCTTTAGAGGATTTATTAATAAAGATTAAGGTCATTTTGGATATCAATTTTATCAACCACACCTAATGCAGGTGGTTCATTGACATCTTAACACTAGTGATAGATGTTTAGAGAGAACTATGGACACTTATTGTAATTGGGTCATTCTTCCCAAGCTTGATGAATCATATTTAATCTATGTATTCATTAGTGGGATATCTTGAGCACTTCAAGATCCATACATATTTGACTTGAGACTCATCAATCATATTGATCCAATTGAAGGTATTTAGGAAACTGTTAATCTTTAACTTTATTTCATTTTATAATGCGTAAATTTTATCAAAAGTAAATAACATACAAAAGTATATACTTTAAATAGTCATATTAACTATAGAACCTAACAAAAATATAGTCTTTTTCAAGCAGAGAGATTACTTGTAACATAATATATTTAGGTCTATCAATATAAAAGTTCACTCTAAATAGTTGTAAATACATAAGTTGTACAATAAAATCTCACTTCAAATAAATCCTAGCTCATTAATTTTAAGCTTTGAATGTCTCATTTTGCAAGGGAGAAATCATGCCCCACCCTTTTCCACATCATATTTTTGAGGAGAGTTAATCATCTAAGAAAGATGAAGTTGCTTTTGCAATTGTAACATAGATTGAACTTTTTTTATAATATTTCAATGAATGAAACTTTTAATGTTAAATTCCTAACAAAGCTTGAACCAACAACATCAAATTCTAATTCATTTCATGTTGTGCAACAATTTAGCTAGTAGACAAGCATCTAGATGCATCAATCGTATGGTTTTGGAAAGCGATCAACAATGGTGATAGAGTCGATAGTGCTCTCAAGGACATGGCATTGGTTATGAAGCAACAAAATCGAACCGAAGAAGCCATTGAAGCTATCAAATCTTTTAGACATATGTGTTCCAAGCAAGCACAAGAATCCCTTGACAATGTCCTTATTGACCTCTACAAGGTATATTTTAGAAGTTTATAAGCATATATAATGACAAAGCTTATATGAAATATGAAATGCTAACAACTTCTCTGGTGTGTAACTAGAAATGTGGGATGATAGAAGAGCAAATTGCATTGCTCAAGAGAAAATTAAAGTTGATATTCACTGGTGAGGCCTTCAATGGAAAGACTACTAAAACAGCACGCTCTCATGGCAAGAAGTTTCAGGTCTCAATCACCCAAGAAACTTCTCGTGTGCTGGTAAGAGACTTCATATGCTCTATTTTTTATATTTATGTAGAATGATATTGACATTAGGCCATTTGACTAAGTTTTCAATGATTTGGTAATCATGAGTGCATTAATATTTCAAACTATTCTAGGTTTCTTTATCTTATTTATTTAACAAGAGAATAAGCAAGATATCTAAAGTATGAATCATGATATTCAATATCACACATAACACTTGAATTTTAATTATTTACAAAATTATCATGCCTTTACCTCATTTTTCAAATTCTCACCTAACCAAATTAAAACAAAATACCAACATATATTTTTTGCTTTTATCCCATTCTCAATAATTTAATAATCTCGTGGCACGTACAAGTATACGAGCCTAGTAATTTAAAAAAAAGGGCATTAGAATTTCTTTTATAGATGAAAAAAATAATGTATGTGCATAAATATTCATTAAAAATATAGCATGTACTTTGCTATTTTGTTTTGTTTTGTTTTGTTCAAGCTTTAATGTTTGCTAGCTTTGCTATGATAAGACATAGTGTGATCTTTTTCATAGTGTTCCACACAAATATAGTTCCATTGGTATATGTTCATGATAGTAGACAAAGTAAAATGCCCCTGGAATATAAAGCTAATTCCAAGAAATTTTGTGAACTATCTGAATTTAGGGAAACTTGGGGTGGGCATACATGCAACAGGGAAAGTATAGGGCATCAGAAGCAGTCTATCTAAAGGCACAGATGATCGACGCCGATGCAAACAAAGCTTGTAACCTCAGCCTTTGTCTCATCAAGCAGGGCCGATTCGAGGAAGCACGGAATGTTCTCCTTGATGTTCTGAGTGGAAGGCTGCCCGCATCATCAACCGATAACAAGATCATGAGACGAGCTGCAGAGTTGCTCCAAGAAATCGAGTTGCAGCCACAACTTTATAGTGAAAACACAGGGAAGAACATGGAGGAGGAGGTGATTGAGAGGATTAGTGTTTTGCTAAATGAGTGGGCTCCATTAGAATCTATCTTTGATCATGATGCTATATTGGAGGAGATTAGCCATCAAAGCGATGGGATTGCATGTTAGGCCTTTTGGCTATGTTGTTTGTTATGGTCTAATATGTACATAGGAAGTTGCTCAGAGTTGGCGCTATATGGAACAAAAGTTTGTTAAGATGTGAAAAAATAATCTATGTTGTTGCTAGTTAGGTATATCTTACTGAGTTGATTATTGTTATATACAATGCTCGTATGATTGGACAAATCTATCAATTGATTCATTCAAATAAATTATAAATGCACATCCTTAGGATGAATTTCCCCTCTTCCGTTCCCTTAAGAGAACCAGATCGATCAATAGATCATAAAATTTAAGACAGCTTATTGCAATGGCTTTCCATCTCGGGACAGTCACTCGTCTACAGGGATTTTATTTGTAAAAAAAAAAAAAATACAAAAATATTTCTCATATTAGTCCATTCCTACATTAATATTACAGTCCACAAATCTCTATGATAAAAAAATGCAAAATAAACGAAGATAGGGATTTTCTTGAAATTTCTACAAGAAATTCCTTATAAAATTGCCCTAGCTGCATTTGTTGGATGGCATGAACAATCCGATCATAGCTCATGTATGTCTCAAATTTAATAGCTGCTGCTGGAAGCAAGGGGATATATAGAATCTCGCAATAGCAATTTTATAAATAATATTTATAGTTGTTATTTAGCATTTCAGCCCAAATTAAGCCCATATATATAGATATTCAGGCATTACAATATTTCACTTTTTATAATTCTTAAAATCAATGATTTTATAAATGCAATATTGAACTGAACAATAAATTTTAGGATAACATTAGCGTTTAATAAGACTAACAACTTGAAGAATATTGACATCTAAATAATCTTAAGTTAAATAACTCTTAAATTAATTGAATTTACCACTTTTTAAATTGAAACACTAATGCCATATACGTGAAACATTGTCTAGAGAAAAAATATAAAGGATATATGATATATGTATGAGTTTGTAATTACCCCCCGGCCCAAAAAAAAAAATCTTCAGAGAAACATCAGCTAGGTCTACTATAATAGCAATAAAGAATCTAACAATTCTATACATGGAGCATTGTTATAACCCACAAGGGGTTTGACAGATAAGCTGAGCCAACCCAATCAACAACAGAAATCATCAAAAGAATAAAGCCATACTGGAAAAAAAAAACAGGTTGAAGAAATGCACTCAGTCAAGATGAGACGCCTTTTCTTTAATAATATCCATCCTCACTAGCATTTGAAGCCATGGCAAACCGAAAGGATGATGATGAGTATTAGGGCGATGATGATACCTAAAACAATTAGCTTAACCTTCATGTTCTGCAACCACATCTTCCTCCTTATCTTGGTTCCCTGCTGCCTAAAATCTTGTGCCTAGAGAGAGAGAGAGAGAGAGAGGATTCATAATAAGCTAACTACTTTATAAAGACATACCAGAAAGGAAATGCACAAAAAGGTAATACCTGGGAGCGAAGATTTTCAGTCTTGTCAACAAGGAGCTCAATTTTCTCACCACGATCCAGAACCTACAAAGCGGAGTTGAAGAATGCCTAAAAGCAGTTGGAATTTGGAGTAGTCGAAGGATAAAAAATCTGAACAGCTATAGAAAATCCAGTATCAACAGATGTCATCACTAGCAAAACACTTACCTTTTCTATATTCTCCATCATGACTCCTTTGACTTCTGATACCTGAGCTTTTACTTTAGCGAGTTTGCTGATCTCCTCTGGGTGATCAGCACAATACTGCATGTGCTCCTTCAGCTTTGGACTGAAATTTAAGTAGAACTCAGCGTTAGATGGTTAATACGAAGGTATCATCTGTCAAACAATAGCAAGTGCACGATCAACAACAATAACAATAATAATCTTTTATCTCAACAATGTGAGGTCGGCTACATGAATTTTTTCTCCATTGTGTCCTATTAAGTGTTGAATTCTCATTTAATTCTAATAAAATAAAATCATATTTTATACTTTTAAACCAAGTCTTTTTAGGTTTACCCTTTACCTTTCTTAATAGGCTGAATCTTATACATTTACTCTCCTAATTGGATTATTGGACAGCCAACGTTTTGTGTGACCAAAGCAACTAAGGTGACTCTCCCTAATCTTATCTGCCATTAGATCTACTCCAACCTCTTCACGCATATATTCATTTTGCATTTTGTCTCTAAGCATAAAGCCACTCATCCACCTGAGCATCCTCATCTTTGCAACACTTAACTTTATTTTATGCTTCTCTTTTACCGGCCAACATTTTGAGCCATAAAGCATTGTAGGTCTCACTACCACATTATAAAATTTTTTATCTTGTCTAAGCGGTATCTTTCTATCACACAACAGCCCGATACATTCCTCCACTTCAACCATCCACTTGAATTCAACTAATAACATCCCCATCTATTTCACCATCACTTGAAATACCCAAATGCACAGTCAATGAAAGAAAATGCACGATCAATGAAAAAAAAAATACCCAAATTCCCGGCTGAGACCATTGGCAGTGGCAGTTGCAGCTTTTCCTCCTCCATATCTCTTTGTAAAATCTTCTTTGACTCTCTCCAAAAAAGCCATGGGAATTTGTCTACCTACTGATTCAGCTGCAACTACACAATATGCTGCAAAAGACAAAAAAAAGGGAGAAGAAGTTAAAGCCTTTTACTAACGGAAATTTCTGCTACATGGCTCAGCTGAAGAATGAAGCACTTATTTATCTAACTAAAAATGGAGGAAAGTAACAAGAATTATTTCAGTACAATTCGTCAATAAAAGCAACTGTTACTCCAGCTCAAAAATGCAGAAACACAATCACGAGAATACTTCTAAATTTTGAAGGATGTGAGCACTTCCACAAGATATGAACATAACCTGTTTATGTTGTCTTCTTTTTTTTCTCTTTTTTTTGATCATCTTTATGTTGTTAATGAGCTATTTAATCTAGGTTTAAGTGATTTGATGAATAGCTCCCACAACAACAGAAATGTAACAGTCGGTTTAAAGAAGCAAAATTATAAGACTCATCGAGTGAAAGGCAGGAAGGGAGGTAGAGATGGAGGTAGTGGTGGCTGAAGGAAAGATGACAAAAATCAAAAGTAATATTTGATATACAAAAGATGAAAAGAAAGAGTATACATAGCATACATTTCTTATATATTTATATTTCTAACACTTAAACTTTCACATTAAATAATATCAAAATCTTTAGTATTTACATAAAAAATAGCACCACCATTAATTTTTTAAAGTGAAATGATGCATTTCATGGATAGGAAAACTGCTATATTTATAAATATCAAATTTTAGATGTTAGTTATATAAATGCATAAGAATTGTGTGCTAGGTATGTAAACTTCTCAAATATGAAACCAACCTTGGGCCATAACTCATCCACAGACAACTGGAACGAATTTCACAGTCAATTAACAAATTCGTTGCTGCAGGATGTTCACATCAAAAATTAAATAAAAAATTTTTTTGGCCACAATGCTGTGGCGCTGTGATCTTGGCGTCGAGGCACTATTACAATCATTCTAGAAGGATAACTGTTAATCCAGTTGGCAAGTCGATGACATGATGCTGCGGCGCTGCTACGACAATCTACAATTTAAAGCAATAAGGAAAAACTGTTGTTCCCGCTCCATGAGTACCAACTATTCAGGGGAGTGGGAGGAATAGCTAGCTATGGGGTAAAAAACCACCCAATAAGTGGAGGAATCTCTATAAAAAGAGAAAAACTGCTCTCCCCTTTTTCTTTTCTTCACTTCTACTTCCCTTACTATCTAGGTTTCTGGTGCGTTGTTGCTTCTCGGAACCCGTGCTTTTTTTTGCAGACTCACTCTCACCATCAAAAAAGCAATCTCCCATCCACTCAACGTAAAAGATATGGAATAATGCTTCGTTTATCTTTTCTCTGAAAATTAGTTTTGATCAAATTTCCACTATTGATCTTGGATTCGGTGAGAAATAGAAGCGGCGTATCTCTATCGATCTTAGATCCGAAGTAAAAGAGCGCCCACGGCAGGAGAAGAAAAGAAACCTCCCGTTGATCATAGATCAAGAACAAGGGAGAATTGCACTAAAATACAAGAACCTAGCATTACTAAAATGTTACTATGCTGAAAAAATCATCAGATTCTTCAAGAATTCCTGTTCAATATGTCCATTCCCGTCTATCGGCGCCAAGGTCTAGCATCGAGGCGCCAAGCTCTAAGAAAATGAAGTCTTGGCGCTCTGCCCCATAGCGTCGTGGCGCAAGATACTTGGCGCCGAGGCGCTATGCTCTCGGGTTTCTTGCACTCAATACAACGCCGCAACGCCGTTACCCAACACCAAGGCGTCGCGCTTAAAAATCCGTTCTACATTCGAACTTAGTTCTAGTGTAAACAAAACCCTCCATCCGTTGATCTTAGATCCAGAATAAGGGAGAAGAGTACTCTGTACTAAATATGTGAAAATCTAACATTGCTAAGGCGTTACTCAGCCGAAGTTTTGAATTTTTTAATGCCTAGGCGGTCGGTCGGCCATGCTCTCAAGTTTGTCCATGCCAAAAATCTAACAATGCCGAGGCACTGTCTCGCAAGCGTCGAGGTGCTAGAATAATATAATATTTTTATTAAACATCTCGGATATTGAACTTAGAAACTATACACTTGAGTCTTGTTCATAGCAGTACACCGCGGTGTTGAACATCAAGCACTGAGGCAACGCCCTCTCGGTAGAATGAACAAAATAACTCTCTATAAACATTGCGGCGCTGCATATCGAGTACCAAGGCGCCACCATCTCAGGTAAAACGAACAAAATAGTTGTCTATAGAGCGCCGCAGTGCTAAATATCGAGCACTAAGACATTGCACTCTCGAGTTTTAAGCCTAAATCCTACAGAATAGGAGTGTCAAGGCGTTGCAACCGCAGCGCCGAGGCATTGCAAATCGATGTCATTTTTTTTAAGCAAGGAGATTTCATTATGTTAATCCTGGAGTTTACCAAATGACAAATAACAACACATGCATAATAATACATAAATACATGAAAGAAAATATGTATTTATTAATATAAAAAAGGGTTACATAAATTGTACAAAATAAATGAAAAGAGGGAAAAAGTAATAATCATCATCATCTTTCTCCTCCTCTTCTTCCTCAGACACCTCTTGGATAGTTGCAAAAGGGGGATATTCAGGTGCCACAAGAAAAGAAACCTGACTTGAATCCCCAAGCCCACAATTTTCAAACATATAGGCCATTGCCATATTAAACTAAGCCATATATGAAAATTGCTTTTGTTATCAATCCATGTGATAGTCAAATTTCTTTTTTAAAGTCTTTTGTCTGCGGCTACTCTCACCCACTTTTTTTCTTAAGTCCAAGACTTTCGCTTAAGAATTTTGGAGTTTGGGGTCGATGTCGTGGGACACGTGAGTTTTTTCCCATTTCAAATCTCGAATCAAAACCCCAAATAAGCCTCTTTGTTAGAGGAACCTTCTGAATGAGAACTTGTTCATCAAGCTCCCTAATGCACCCACCAAAGTGCATAAATTATAAATGAGGGAGGGATGACCATAACCTACTGTAGTACTGCTCCTAAGCATATTACAAATGAAATTATAAATTATTTTTCCTATATCTATTGTAAAGCCCTTTTGAATTGCGAAATTCAAAAGGGTTTGATCCTTAGTCGCCTCACTGATATTACCAATGTGCACCAGCTTAACGAAAATAAAATAATGCCAAGCCTTAGACTCAACAGTGAGACCGGCGGCAAGAAAATTGATGATCCTTTCATCTACCATTTCCACTAGATGTTAGAATTGTAGCTAATGAGAAAACCAAGAGCCTCGTCAAAATCTGAATGTTTATTTAAATAGGAAAGATACTGGCCATATCCCACATTTGACAACTCGTAATATGCATTAATGGTGATACTATCAAAGCTTACCAATTTCCCTCGGATGAATGCTTGATTGTCGTGGTGTTCCTTCGCATTGGCAAAGAACTTTGGCACCACAGGGACGACGCAGAAGCTACTTTTGTAGGTCAACTTTGCCCAGCCGTGATCAATAATTACGCTCTCCACTTTCCCACCCGGGTTGTGGAAGCTCCTCTCCGATAAGAAATGTTTGCGGGTGAGAGCATGTTGATAATGATTCTCTCTGTGGAGTTAATAAATCTGTTAGCTTCTCCTGAGGAGGTGACTCTCCTTTTGCCAATGACCCTCTTGAGCCGCATGGTTACCTCCTTAGTAGGGAAAAGAGTTGAGAGAACTAGAGGAAGAGAGAAAACTCCAAGGAAAGTTCTAAGGAATGCATAATGAAGTTTTCCTGCAGCCTAAGGGGTTTATTTATAAACCAGGTGCCAATCTGCGGTCTTTGTGAAGGTAGCAGAGGCATTAACATCTGACTAGACAGTCAACACTATGGGGCTCATGCACCCAAGCCAGTAAGTTACTATGCTGATCCAAAAAAGCATTCATTACCATTAAAATTTTAAACTGAAAAAGACGTGTTGCGTTGATGTAGCACCACGGCGCCCTGACATAGCTTCGAGGCACTAGTCAAAAGTGTCTTACACCCTTAAAGTGCCTGAATGCCTGTTAGTTATCCATAATCAAACTTTTGATTGACATTGTGGCGCTACACTACCAACACCGAGGCACTGTTCAAACACTCAACACGACCAATAATTGTAACGTGCGGTGCCAACCATGCAGCACCATGGCACAATAATAATTGTCATATTCTCGACGCCTACGAAATGAATTACCCGCATGAGCCTCAACACAATAACAATTGTCTAATTTTACTGCCTAAGGATGCTTCGTGGGTTAATTCTTCGTTTGGGTCTTATGATTGGGTCCAGGTTAACAAAATATATTCATTCTTCAATGATGGTCATGTTGATTAAAAAAAATAATTCATCCAGGAGGGATATATGTTTAAATTGAATGAAATTCATCTTAACTTAAAGTAAACAATCATTCACACATACATCATTATTTGTTAAGGATAATAAGCTAAGAAAATATTTGCTCATAAAAGAACTAATGCCAAATAAATATATAACTATGTTTACTCAAATATTCTCAAACTAATAAGGATGTGGCCAGTGGCCTGTGTTGGCGTAATTTTGTCATCAAACGACACCACATAAAATATTGATCGAAGTTTCTAACGGCGACTTGATATATATACTTATATTTGGTCACATTATATGTTCCCAACTTTTCTCGAGCTATGAATTATAGAAAATATTTAATAGACAAAAAACCTTCTGTTAGCTAAGGTTGACTTAAATTTATCACCTTAAATAAATATCACACTAAATTCTAAAACATCTTGGGCTACGTATTCTTGATAAATATTATTCGGACAGAACTAATTATTAAGTAAGTAGGGATGTGATCAGAGATACCGGCATGGGATCTTGATGCGTATTATTCTCCCCAATTTATGCTTTAAGTTAGATGACAATTATTTATATCATAGTACGCACCGTTAAATACCAATTCATATTTGATAAGATATATTTGCTTTTCCAACTTTAATCAGAGTGCTCTCTTACTGCAGTAAGAGGGATAATTAATTATGAAAGGTTGCATTCATAAAAAGTAGAACCCAAATCTAAATAAACCTTAATATAATATTAGGGAAATCTATTTGAATATATATACTAATCTACCTCATGAAAAAAAACATACTCCTACCCATTTCAATAAAAATGACAGAGAGCATCTTCAAATGTATTTTTTTTTTTGCGATCATAGGAATAAGACATGCTCAACTTCCAGAAGAAAAAAAAGAATTACATTAGCATTGCATAGCACACAAAATAGTTGCTAGTTTCTTTCAAATCCAACCAAGCTACCTAGTTCAACACTTTCCAAGGTTCTTTCAACATCCTCAATTCACCATCATCCCTTTCAAATGCCTAGCCACTCTCTCCTTTGACTACTCTATTATTATCTTTAAACCTGCCCCACCCTCCTACCCACAATATCTTGAAATCAAAAGCTCAGGTGTGATGTTTGCCTAACATTAGTCTTTTGTTGGAGCATCTTATGTCACTCCTCCGAACTCTATAGTTCAACTTTTTTTTTAAATGTTTATTTTTATCTTTTCTCAAGTAATTTTTTTTATCCACTTCAATGTAATATTCATAAACATATCAAATAATTTATTGAAATAAAGAAAAATATTTTAGGTGAGACCTTGGTATATGTTTCTTATATATAACATAATTCTAATCATAATGCATCCTCTAAGAAAAGGAAAAGATAGAATAATGAAAAACATATATAGAAGATAAAAGACTTGCAATTAATAGAATAAAGATTTTATATGCAATTTTAGTAGTGTGATATTAACAATTATAAATCCATATTATTAGAATGTAAAATGATACCTAGATTTGATAGGTTAATATATTTTGTATCTATTATAAAAAATAAAAATATAATTTTTAGAATTAAGGTTAGATGATTATGGAGAATTGTCTCTTCAAATATCATCTGACAAGGGGACATATTGAAGACTTAAAAGCAATAATATATATGATTACATGGACAATGTTGTGTGGATCCAAGAGGTTGGCAATAACAATTATTATTATTTTTGCTATGTAAATTGATTGTAGCATACATATGAATGTTAAGATAGATGTGTTCTAAAATTAGAAATGATAGATCAGAAGGACAATTAGAGTTATATCAAATAAAGACAATGTAATAAGAATAAGCTTAAATAATTTGGACATGTGCAATAAAGTTAGAAAGTGCAACTAATAAACCAATAAATAAATTTAGTTTTAGACGATTGGACAGGAAAAAGGATAAACCTAAGATAACATGGAAATAAATTAGTCACAATAATTTATAAAGAATATGTTTAAAACCTCAATTAACAGTCATTAGAATTCAACGGTCTGTCAATTAACGGTAAGGGAAAATCACTCAGACTTTGCCACATCTGTTAGGCTTTGTCGTCACAAAATCCATTAAGTTGCTAGACACCATCTATCATTATCCTCTATAGAAAAGCCATAAGGAACACCTGAATTGCTATTTTTTAGCGAACCAAAAGCAAAAACATCAAGCGCACTTATTTTTCTAAGAGAGCAGTAAAAGGAACCCTAATTCCTTCAAGTATTCCATAGAAAATATAATTCCTTATCATAGAAAATTTCCTATAGATTATAACACAATCAATTCTGAATTATGAAAGAAGTAAGAAAATAAGTAAATGAATAAAACAAACTGGAACATAATCACATGATTTGTTGTATAAAAATAAGAGAAATTTACATGCATAATACTAAAATCTTCCCTATTAACATATGTAACACTTGAACTTATCTATTTACATGCATAACACTCAAAGATTTTAAGTACAACAAATATATCATTTCAGTTTGCACCTATACTTCTATCTCCTACTTTATCACCTCTACTAACAAAATAGGCTACATCGCTCCTTAGCACTCAATGACCTCAACTTGCTCAACCCGCCCTTGTTCCCTCCTCTTCTTGGATCAAATTTTTAGAGCTTTAAATCACTCAACAACGCTCACTTGCCGCTTGGCCCTTACTTCATATCCTAAATGTCCTAGATGAGAATGCCATACTAGCCTCCTCCATCTTCCCAAGTCCACACCCTCACAATGAAGATGTTTATCACCTCTTGAAAAGTGTCAATTATTAAGTGTGCCTCACTTGCCCTTCCCATTCTTCAATCTGTCTACAAAAAGATTTCATGCAAAGACAGATTAAAACTTCTCTCCTATAATAATAGGGGCAACAAGTAGGGTAGGTGATGGTTGAGTAGTATTTTTTGCAATCAAAATATTTGAGTGGAATCTTAGTAATTTGAAAATGTAAATAAACTATATTTTAATATTATGCATGCAAATATGTAAATAGGGTAGAATTTAGTATCATGAAAGTAAATCCCCTAAAAACAAATGCAACAATAACAAACTTAAACAACATAGAATCCTCTTATCAAACAATTCTAAACATCAAGTACTTAAATGCAAACTAAAAATACAGTAATTAGTTGTAGCGACATTAAAAATAGAAGTAATCTTAACTATTTGACTTCTATGGACTATGGACAATATTGAAGATTCAGGCATACTGACATTTTAAAAACTGAAGAAAATTTTGATATACATTAGTTAAGAATATTGGACTCAACATCTATAAAATTTAGGCGAAACACAATACCATATCTAAATAAAATATGAGGCGTGAGGTTCAATTATAATATTAAGAATAAGATGAAGAATAATCTTATATAGAAAACTGAATAGAAAACGCGTTTGTTTGTTTACTTGAAAATACTACATTAAAATCATTCAATATGGTCACATTTTCAACTTAAGCCAACCTCTTTAAGTTCAAATGTGATTGCGGCAATGAACAGACTTGCTGTAAATACAAATTTTCAAGAAACTTCAAGCATAAGAACTTGTTTTCTCCATTGACATGATGCAATAAAGAATCATTGCACAATCAAAGAAACGGTTGGTTAAACTCCATAACAGTAAGAGTCCCATTTGCCAGCATGCAGGTAGGGTATCTCTTTTTTTAGTGCCTTCGGGACAGCATAAAAATATCAAGTAATAGTCTAACTCTTTGCAGTGGCAAGAAAATTGTAGTAGGAGGCCATAAAATGACAAAAGAAAAAAAGATGATGTGGGTAATTTTATTTATTAACATAAAGAAGAAAATTAGAGTGGGATAGCTAAGCAAGAACTTAGGCACAATAAGAATATTCAGCGGAGCTTAGACACTCAGCATCAATTAGGAAGGCATGCAATTAAATGTAGACAAGTATACTGTGTACTGAATAAAATTCTTCTTTAACAAGAACTCATACAACAAAGTAAATCTCCAGAGGGGCCAGATAGAAGACAGACGATATTGTATATCACGTGTCATCGATTAAGAGGTGGGGGCTCTGAGTTGGGCATCATAGCAATACTTCTCTCCACCATGTAGAAACATGACAGGGGCAACATCATAGATCGAAACCTAGTTAGGAATGCTTTACGTGTAATTTCACTTTAAATGGTATCAATAACTTCGAATAGCGCTTCAATCATAGATTTCTAAGGCCCTCAATTATTGTTCATACATAATGAATGAGCAATCACATGATCAAACTAGCCAAAGATAAAATATTTTCAGAAAAGTACAAGATCGATCCCCTCATGTGATTGAAATGTTTTAAAGACTCGGGAGAAAAGTGACAACAAATCCCGCTACATAAAGACCGAAAAAACAACTCACATGCAATAATTGAGAATAGAGAATAAGTTCCAATAAAATAAGACTAGAGACCAGTAAGCTGCAACAGTTTGTTCCAATCAACAAAGAGAACATCTGAACCATTCAGATAACTGCTTATGCAGACCCGGCATATAGCTTGAGAAGTAGCTGTGCCTATGATGGCATATAGCTTGAGAAGCAGTTGTGATGAAATAACCAAGAATAAAACTAAGTGGTAACAGCACGTCTACTTTTTCTGTGTGCATTACCTATATTATCCCTGATATAGAACAAAATTCTAAATCCAGAACAGGATAGAAAAATGCATTCAACAAACCAATAAGATTCCGTTCAGCACATACCTGTACAAATAAATTTCTAAACATCCTAAACTAAAAAAATACGCCATGCCTCAGCAACTAAGATCTGAAAGAACAGCTCCTTGTTTAATTTCTCCCATTAAGCAGGAAGGAGGATTCTAAAATAAAACGACAGGCACCTTTCCAAGTTCCCAGGTAACATACACGCCATCCATCGTAGACCAAAACCAGAGATAAAATACAACAAATAATTCCCAGAAAAATCATCCAGGTCAAACAAAAATGGAGCCCCACAACAAACCCTAATGCATGGATTGCCGGACCTCCATAAAGGCAAATCAATAAAATTAACATTAATTCTTTAAGTTCTATAAATCAAACCCAAAAAATTTCCAATCAGCCAAGCAAGCATACAAAACAGAGTAAAACGAAACAATATTAGACTCACCGTATCCATCATCGACAAGAAAGTTAATGGTGTAACTATCACAAGTGTACGTGAACCTATTGTTGCTCGCTGGAAGCTTCTGAAGACACTGCACCGCGATACTGGTGAAGTTCCCGGAAAACTCCGTGTACTCCGCCAAGATCACCGTTCCCCGAGCCACGAAGCCATAGATCAGCGACCTCTCTCCCATCCCTGAGAAGAATTATACACCTCGTCGACCCTAAGCTCTCGCCGAAGCACTAGATCTCTAGATGTCGGCGAAGCAACCGATCGGAGAAAAAGAGGAGAAAGCTAGGCACCTCTTCCGCTCGAAGCAAATGCGATCAGCCTAGTTGCGGTGAAACTGCGAGAAAGATAAAGGAAAAAGGGATATATTCATAAATGTCACTTAAAATTTCTAATTTACACATTTAATATCCAAGGATAGTTTTACAATAAATTGAATTTAATCAAGTATTACTCATTAAATTATATAAATTCAATTCCAATAAATTAGTGATATACGTACAATACCGCATAATTCTATATTTGATCTTAATATTTCAAACATATTAAAAATATAATTTATTTTAAAAAAAATAGCAATGATATTTAATGTGATTTAATGATTTAAATATTATATAAATAAATATAAAAAAGTTTAAATATCATATGTGCAAAAATATAAATATTGTATTATAATGTATAAATCCTCTTTTTGAAGTATTAAATTCTAAAAATATTTTGAAATGATAAATTTGTAAATGAGTGTTAAACTATAATAAATTACTTAACGAATATTTTAAAAATTTATGATTTAAATAAAAGATAATAAATGGCACATTTAAATTAGCTCATGAAGTAAATCATCTGTGTATATCACCAACTCTTTACACCATCGACTCAATCAATATCAAATAGAAATGTCTTTTTTAATGTCTCGTGAGAGCAATTTTCGCCGTGTATTAAGTAAATTTATTATTATTTTGAGATTTATAAAAAATTTGACATTCTAGGGTAAATGTTGAATATATAATTTATAAAAGTTATAGGGGCTTGTATAAAAAAATTTTCATTAGAAAAAATTTGTTGACGAGTTATGGTCACTCCGATTTAATTAGTTATTTCCGAGAAGGTTGGGGCTGGGTGAGTTGGTGCCTGGTGGGCAGGTAGAACGAGCGTATTCTTATAAAAGTGACGTTGTAGTATAAATTAGTTGAACGACTGCGCGTTTAATTCACGTTTGAATTCCTGCCGCTCTAGGGGCAAAATGGGAAGGCTATTTTACCAGCCAATGTGTGCTTCGTTAGAAACTACCCATAAGTCGTGATGAAATAACGATATTACCACTGTCACCTTATTAATTAGATAAATTCCAAAAAAAGTTGAATGTACTCAAAATATCGTGATAAATGTAATCGCGTAATTAATCTTTCTTAGCATTATAATTAAGACTATATTTGAGACAGTGTTTTACTTACAGTATGATTTTAGTCTCGCTACTGTAAGTGTTTGAAAAATTGTAGTGGAGGTTAAATTTTAAAGAGGGTTTATTTGGAGTAGTTGAAATTTTTTTTAAAAATTAATTATAAAATTGTTATGAAAAAAATAACTTTTAAAAAAATTATTCTGTGTTATAAATATTTTTTTAAATTTAAATAATAATTTTTAATAACTATCACATTCCAACATCTTTCGTTCTCATAATAAATTTTTCATCACAAAATTTTTTGAAAGCATTCAAAAAATTAATAGTTAAATAAAACTATTTTGCAACTATTTTTTGAAAAAACAAAATAGCGAAAAAAATTATCTCAAATATATCCATAATCTGTAATAAAAAAATTATATATTTTTTAATTTAATCTAACTAAATGTAATGATGATCAAAAAGCTATTATTTAATTTTTTGAAAAAAAAATTATAGTACCATCATAATTTCTGGGAGAATAGTTGTTTTTTTCCAGGAGCTCTGCCACTAAATTTTTACATAATTACAGTTTTTCTAAATAAATCTTAAATTAGGGCAATCAAAGTATTTTTGAGAAAGATTGATGTATTAAATCGTAATAATACAAATAAAATTATGGAGTCGTGATGGAAACACATTATGCGAGTGCAATTATAATGATAATGACAGAAAATCAAAGAGCCCCTCTAAAATTATACTATTTTGAAGAATGATAAAGAGTGATGGGATGGTAACATCAAAGGGGGCAGAAGTGAAATAATTTAAGATTAAATGAAAAAGAAATATTATTTTTTTATCCAACTTTTATTATTCCCGCAATAATTAAAGATCTAAGATATAAAACAATCTCTTTTGCCGTAAAATTCCAAGTAAAGGGACGGTTTTATTGTCGAGATTATTATTGTGGTGGGACCCATTTAATGTTGGGCTGAGAGGAATGATGAGAAATATATCGAGGTAGAGCAAAATTAAATCGATAATTCAAACGATTCGAAAAATTCAAATTATGATCTACCAAATTATTCAAATTTTCGATTTCCACTAATTGATCAAATTGGCCATGACACGATCGATTTTACCTACTTAATTTGACTGATTTTGACTTTAAAATATATATATAAATATCATTCTTGTCGGTTGATCGGGTTGAAGTCGGATCAATTTGATTGAGACATTTAATAAGCAGTTAAGTTATCAATTACTGGGTTGGGTCAATTTTAATTAACCACTTAATATTAACACCCTAATGAGAGCAAATATTATTTGGGTGATGAGCTATGGAGACTACTTCATATGCATCATAATAATTATAATTGATTAAATATATTTATTACTTATTTTCTAAGTAAAGAAGATGATTTGAAGAATGCCATATCATTAAATGTTCAAAACATTTGGGATTTAAATTTTCCATATACACAAATTATATTTGAAATAAAACTCAACAATTTCTCAAAAATAAGGCAACTTTTGTAGGTATTTTAGTGGGTCACTATATAAATGGCTATCACAAAAACTACTTGAAGCATGTTGCTTCTTTAATGGCACCTAATGACAAATGCCACCATTGTTGCCCCTTTGCTTAGCTAATTAGCCGGCGGTGATCATTCTCGAAGAGCTCATCACTAACCGGCATGTCAAGGCTAATGATTGTGATGAAGTTAATCCAATTCAAAATGAAGATACAATCAACATGCCCTTTCACAATTCATCTCATTTTTTGTGATATTATGAAATGGGAAGAGACATAAGAATAACAAATGCTTCTAAAATTTTGGGTGAGAAATTCAACAAATGACCATCCAAGTGTTTCTTAGATTCACCAATTGTTTGCCAACCAATGTTTTTGCATTCAATCTATGTCTGACAACCCACATATTACCATGCAATATCGATCAACATGCCCACCATCAAATGTTGATCATTAACTAACATTAATGATCATCATCTCTAATTATTTGATGTCAATTGTCGGGTCATATTAACATCCACTATCAATTGACATTGATACCTACCATTGAATGGCATTAATGCTCGCCATCTCGAACTCTTTATTTGCATTGACTTGTAACAACCAACATTGCCCAATATTAAAAAATGATTAACACCCACCATTGTTCGACTCTTAAAGCTTGCATACATCCAATTCTTAATGACAATCATCACCCTTAGTTGACTCCCATTAGCCAATAACATTGCATGATGATCATTCAATTACATCAACTAATACTGACCACCTACTGATGTCGCATTCCTCTTTTACATACATACCACACAATTCTTATGTATTTACATATTTAACACCTAAACTTCAATTTTTACATATATAACACCCTAATCTTCAATATCATCAAAATACACTTTATTCACTTTTAAAAGTGAAATGTACCTTTTAAGAAAATGTTAGATATGTAAATATCTAACTTTAGATAGATATGTATAAATAGAATGGTATGTATGTAAATCTCCCTAAAAATTATACAACAATCTTACATAACATTCATCAATCACCGACATTTGATATCTTCTTATCAAGTCATTTGATCCCCCCTTTCAATCAAAAATAATAATAATAATAAAACGAAGTTGTACACCTCTCAACATCCACCAACATGCATTTAGAAATGCTTACACATAAAATGGGTGAAGTTTATCTTTTTTTTTCAACATGAAATCTATACATATTTATTTATTTATGCATATATAAGAAGAACACTTAAACCTCATTGAGTTTTTATAGCCAAATGAAGAAAAAAGATTGCTTGAGAAGGAATAAACCCTAGTTATTAAAGTGAAATTAAGCGTCAATTATACAAACAATAGAGTCATCTTACTATAAAAATTAAAATCATAATCGCATAATTAAGCTTTCAGAATGAACGCAACAGCGTTGCCTCTCACAAGTACTTACCTCTTATTGCTCTACTGGCTGCACCTCCGCTTGGGCTTCTTGTGCCATTCTGAACAAGAGAAATTCATTAGTTGACATCTTGAATCATGATTCAACTGAGATAATCATAAATAAATAAATAAAAATTTAGAATAAAGATATAAATGAATGGATTTATTTTGACATGAGTGCAATATAAATTTTGATTAATTTTTCAAGTGTTAACAACCATCTCAAAACAGATTCAACAGCTTCGCCTTTGAGAGGCTCATCTTAGGCTAAAATTTTTCTAATGGTTATGATATTAGGTCAGTGTGAATTTCAAAGCTGTTGGATTAACTTTGAGATAAATGTAATATAAATTTTAATTATATATATATATTACACTTATTTCAAAGCATTTTTTTATTTTTTTATTTTATTATTTTATTATTTTTTTGATAATTATGTCATTGGTGTAGAACTTACATTTCGGATGCAACTGTAGAAGATCCATGATTGTTCGAATTGATCAGCGGCTTGGTATCAATCCTAATATCTGAATTTGCAGGAACCTGAGAAAGAACAGGTAAAAGAAAACCAAGAGAACAATTGGGTCATCTTGTCCATAGACATAATTGTAGTTCTGGCGCTAGGTGCATAAGTACATGACATAACTCCCTCTCTAACTGGAATTTCAGACGGTATTATGCACAGCTGCTCTGCTTAAGTATGCATTTGTGTAGTGATATGGACCCACCGCTTGACACGTCAGATCACAGTTAAGAGGGAAGATAAATGGTGATATCACAGTTAAGAGGGAAGATAAATGGTGATTCAAGTGCTCTGGAAACTCCTAAAAATTACAGATTTAAGATGATTGAGGAGAAGAAAAAGAGAAGTGGACAGGTTTATTTTGGGCCAACTGTAGCAGTATGAAAACGTAATGGTGAAGCAACTGTTTAAGAAACTGCGGTGAGTAATACAAATATTTTATTTTAAAAAAGTCAAACTGCAGCTTCACGACAGCTACAACACTTTATCAGGTGAAGTTCTAAAACACAATTTTCCAATGCAGATTCTTCAAAATGCACCAAAATTGCGGTGCAGTTCAAAAACGCTGCATCTCAAATATAAAGACTCATTAACTATCAATTAAGCCAAACATAACTCAAATTATATTTTACAATTATTTGAGTACTAGCCCAAATAACCAAATACAATTACCTATCATTTAGCTAAGACAATGTGGTAGAGTTTTAATCAGTACTTGTATCATTTTTCTAAGAATGACACCTATAAGATTTTTTTTTTCAAGAATGGTGTAATTGGTTATCTACATAAAGCGTCAGCCGTCCGATGACCCGATTAGGAGAGTAGATGCATTAGATTTGCCTTACGTTAAGAAAGGTAGAGGTAGACCTAAAAGACTTGGTTAAGATGTATAAAAATGATCTTAGTATCTTGAATTAAATGAGAATTTGACACATATAAAAAATGAAACGAAGGATTCATATACCTAGTGGGATTAAGGCTTGTTGTTGTTGTTGGTGTAATTGGTTATCTCAGGGACTGTACCAGATTTTTGGCTTAAAAATGACCTTACTAGTAAAAACTTTGGCCATCCGATGACTCAATTAAAAGAGTAGATTTATTAGATTCGACATATGTTAAGAAAGGCAAAGGTAAACCTAAAAAGACTCAGTTAGGAAGTAGAGAAAATAATCTCATTTTATTAGAATTAAATGAGAATATTAATATGACACAATGGAAAAAAAAAATTTCATGTAGCCGATCCCACCTAGTGGGACAAAGGCTTGTTGTTGTTGTTGTTGTTGCCGGCAAGGCTTTGTGTAATATTAGGAGACCAACAGGTGAGACAAGGATCCAGGTATAATAAATTACCCAGCATAAGAATAAAATTTAAAAAAAAAAACCTACCATTCCATTTGGACTAGGGAGAGCTAAGGTAGTCATCTTGGGGGATTGAGAGACACTTCTCAATGTTCCCTGCAGATAAAAGGACAAAAAACATTTAAAAACTGCAAATTGGATTAAAGTAGGTACAGTTTCTCTTTTCAAATTGACAATGACCAAAGGTGAAACTAAAATTTATTAAAATCTCTTAGATTACAATTCTTCATTCAGAAATATAACTAGAATTAAATCCGGCTATATCATGTTAGAGAAAGAATGCAAGAGAGTACTCTCTGCAATCAATTATGTCCAATCGAAAAGCAAATTGACGAGGAGCAGATTGAGGAGATACTTAAATTCTACTATAAAGTGCAAACAACCAGAAAAAAAAAAAAAAGATTGTACACAAATATGAAGGTGATGCAGTGACATCTGATCGTCCAACAATAGGATTTCGGGGACCATGTGATTTTAGGTTCACCCAGCTTGTTGTTATGATCACATTAGGCCACATATTCTTCAAAAGTTAACAAGACCATTAGATTTACAAGGTCCCTAACTTAGTGTAAGCAATAAGAAAAGCAAGTGGAAAAGATACTAACAAGAAGAACTCTACAAGGTTATAGAATGACAAGCAACTGGCCAAACCTTGTTTGCCCACATCAGCCCACATGCATTGCAAAGCGACCTTGGACCACCAGGACCTCGACGCATTGCTGGTGTCGACTTTGCACTAATGCCACAATTCTGACAGCTGAAAGCATCAATAAACATGAGGTGAAAAGAATTCCGTTGAAGCTACCAAACCAGAAACTTCACTGTGTCGCTTCAAGAAACACATTCAAATTCTTCATGACAACTATTTTTGAAAGGAAAAATAAAGTACATACTTTGTTTCTCGAGGAGTATCATCTTGGCTTGAAGCTGGATCACAGCTTAAAGAGGGTGATGCCTCATCCTCGGGATTGGCCTTCCCAGCAAACTGACCTTTTCGACGTTTCATCCTGTAAGTGTTTTAAGAAAGTAAAAGATGACATTATAATACGAAAAAATAGAACTAACGAATCAATACAAGGAAATATAGGTGTTTATAGCTCTTTAAAAGAAATGCAGTTAAATCTAAGAACGGTTCCAGTATGTTCATGTCTGTGTGCAAAACTGCAAAAAGAGTTGGATAGGCTTGCTTTGAACATGCTCAGATAACTGTTGGATAATAAATAAAAATATGTCCAATATTATATTTTAAAAAGTTGGGCACGGCTATTTTCCCAACATGTCTGACATAGTCCCCAATTTGTATGAACCCTGCCATGACTATCAACCAAGCACCGAGTTTCATATCTGTTAGGTACTATAATGTGTTGAAAAATTTCTTCCCTACATTTCACGCACGAATGTTATTGTTTGTATTGAACTGGCACCCAACACTTAGGTCGCTAAGAAAAATGATGATAATGTGGATCATGATGTTAAAAACTTTAAGACATCAAATTGGTAAATATTATATTATTATAAGAATAGGTTTTGTTTTGTTTTTTGCTTTTTTCATTTTTTTTTTTCTATTTTTAATTTTTCAAGAGGTTTTGAGCACTTAACCTCTTGACGAAGGGTATGAACAATTATCACCAGATCATTTTACCTGTGGTATATGTGGAATTTATGATACAAATTAAATTGTGCAATTTGCACCTTATTTATTTTTTTAATTATTAAATAATCTTATGTTAATACATAAGATATTGAAAATATAAAAAATAATCATACTCTTGTTGTGATATGTCATATCCCATCCTTCATAGTTCAATAGCAGAAAGTCCTTCAGGCAATTTATAAAAAAACACAGCATTTGAATTGCTATTAGAGAACTTCTGAAGAAAGTTTTTTATATTTTATTTTATTTCTAAAACATAATATGTCAACTAGATAATAATATGAGTACAATAAGGGAACTTACCTAGAATTACCAAAGAAAATAAATTATAATAGTATAGAATGAGATAACAAAATGATTAAGGATGAAGCATCATATGTACTATTAAAATCACAAGACTATTTATTTGGATCGTTTCGTTTGATGCATAGTGAATATATTAGTGAATGCTGATAAATTTTCTTCTAAGTCCTGATCCTTACTGGCATAAATAACATAAAATATCTTATCTACTAAAGAATCAATGCACTGAATACTTCAATCTGAATCAAATAATTGCTAAGATATATTATCATCATTGTGTTCACAAACAGGATGAAGCTGACATGTTTCATAATCTGAAAATTATTTTTCAGTAATAATACTAGCAAATGAT
The DNA here is from genome assembly GCA_021442155.1 of Cymbidium sinense. NCBI lineage: Eukaryota > Viridiplantae > Streptophyta > Magnoliopsida > Asparagales > Orchidaceae > Cymbidium > Cymbidium sinense. Next base: position 136,883,684 of record CM038224.1, read on the forward strand.
GAAGTTACCAACACCAAAAGCAAGTAGAGGTAAGAACATTAGCCACTATCTTCATCAGAGAGTTTGAATCTGGCTCTAAATTTTGAGAATAGATTTGAACTTATGAAAGGGGATCTTCCACAAACTGGGTAGAAAGTTGAATATGAGCTTCTAGTGGAAGGTCATGCACTTGATATTTAGAATTTCTCGGCTAAGTAAGAACCTTAAAATAATTTAAGAATTTATGACCAAACATATGGCAGGAAAACCAACATAATGCATAACAAATCTAAAATACAAAAACAACCATCTTCTTGTTGTGTTGTCATATTCCTATCTCATATCACACCATCCTCAGAAATTCAAAAGCAATAAGTCATTTAAGCAATTTGTAAACATGATATTTGAATTGAATATGGTAAAAAAATAAGAAGATATCTAATTAATTAGATATTGACATTAAATATAAGTTTGGATCAAATGATCTTCATCAATTTTCCCAAGGTGTGAAGAACTCTAGAAATAATAACAATTCTTACATCTCTATTTGATACAATGAAAATGGGGAGACCTTGTAGGCAAATAATTTTCATAAAGAACAACTTGGCTACATGAGAGGCATTCAAATCATAGAATGGAGAATAAAATATGTCATTTTAGCATATCCATCATCTTCCACTAAAATGAAATCATGTCCCCCAATAGTTCTAGGTAATTCTAACAAAAAGTTCGCCTTGATGCCTTTCTATGATGCACTAGACATAATAGAGTAGTATATGGGCTAGAAGTTTAATAGCTTTACACATTTATAAAGATTGAAACTGGTTTACTATCCCAACAGCATTCTTCCTCCTAAATAGTAGATGCTAATAAAATCTATCAAATACATGGGTTCATCACATTCTACATGACCAACTAATCATCCTACATGTAACTGCAAATAAGAAATTTTCTAGACAAAAGTTCAAAATTTACACAAACATGTACTAAATAATCCAAAATACCATATTTAAAGCTCCAATTTTTACTTGCTACAGAATGAGACAAGCTAACGATTTTAATGACAAACAGCAACCTCACGTACCTGAGAGCAACCTCTTTTCTTACATCGTATCGAATTTTCTTATCAAAACATCGTTCCTTACGCTTTTCACGGAACCTAATAAGAGAAGCTAATCGTTTTGCTGGAATATTAGTGCGTCTAAGTATATCATCCATTCCCTGGTTACAAATAAAAAAAATAACTATCAACACAAATTTGGGTCTGTGACCTGATGATGCATTTAAACTTCAGAGCGTACTCTCTCATCCTGGTTGCCTAATGCTGAACCAGGTGCACCAGTAGGCACATCACACCCTCCCAACAGTAACAACACAGCTTGCACCTGCAGCACAGATGGAAAGTAAGAAGATAATGCTTAAAATAGAAATTCAGCTAAACAATTTTCAATAGTAATACTTAAACAACACTTGAAAGTACAATGACAAGTGAAAGGAGCCTTTCATAAGGGGACTGCAACAATTATGACCAACTAAGAGCTGATATTAAGATAAATCAACTGCAAAGAGAACTTAATGTTTTTTGCTTCCAAAAGAAAACGGGAAAAAAAAAATCCACAAAATAATGCTAAGACTTGATATTTATTAATAAGAATATCATGAAAAATAGATGTCTGCAGTCTGCACTATGGTAGCCCTGTAGATCAGAATGAAATATCGATAAATCTTTCTCATAAATATAAAGAGAGGATAACCTAGTTGACACTATAGATGCCTGCCAGGGAAATAAAAAAATATGTGTTCAGATCATTACATAGATCATTCATATTTTAAACCATAAAATAAATTATTGATTAAACTTCTCTTAATATGGACAAGTTCAGAGCCCATCAGCATAATTGCATTAGTATTGCGAAAGAGAAAAAAAAAAGGCAGCACATAATTAAGCAAAATGCAACATGAAGGAACAAGGCCAGAATCCTTTGAGTGCAGCACATACTTAATGAGGCCAAATGCAACATGAAGGAACAAGGCAAGAATCCTTTGAGGGAGAGGCACAGTGCTGCCTTTTGCACATAAGGTGCTAAAGATAATCATTGTATCTTTGGTGCTAAGATTTTTAAATGAATTAACAAAAGACATTTTCAACATACAAAATATAAACACTAGATCTACATAAAAAGACTCGCCCAAATCATGTAATACAAAGAACCAAACCTAACCAACACTTCATTAACTAGAGCTTACAAGTAAATCTTCATATTTCCAATCTAATAAAAAAATAAGACAATTCATTCCTATAATAATACATAAAAAAAAGATAGAATATTAATAGCATCAAAAGACAAAGATGCTACTACATAGTGTAACTCAGAAAATGAACCAGAGAACATGGACGGAAATGAGAAAAAAAGAAGAATGAATGGAAAAGGCAAATTTGCTGCTTCACAGTGAAAGAAAAGGAATATACACTTTTTTGAACGAAATATTTGATTAATATGGTTAAAGGAAGAAAAGCGGAATTAGCATCTTTCTCTATCAAAGAAGAAGAAAAAAAAAGTAAAACATAACAAACTCAAAAGTATCAAAACCAATTATTCCACTTTTTAGCATTTTATAAAAATCTGTGTAATAAAAAGGCGAAAATTAAAAATTGACAAGATTTTTAAAAATTACGGAGGGTTTACATATGTATAACACTTTAAACTTCATTATTTACATATGTAACACCCAAAATTTATTATTTATTTAAATAACACCCAAAAAATATGTAATACCTCAAAATTGATACTTCGTTATCTCCATCTTTATTTGTCTTTTTTATTTTGTGGAATACTAAACTGCTCACATGGATGCTCACCGGAATCTGATCAGAGATTGAAAAGATATATATATATATAAATCCTCATAATTACTCTTTTTATCGATGGTAGGCTTTAAAAGCTTGGGATTTCCACCTTTTCTTTTCTTCAAGAAAATTGAATATGTTTCTTTTAATATTTTACTATCCTGCCAAAGCTACAGAGGTGATGCCAGAGCTCAATTTATACTCGTGTATAATCAAGAATAACAATTAGGGATTTATTTTATTCCACTTTTAAGAATCTTAGAGATAAGAGATAAGAAATCATCGAATTAACATCTAAAAATGGTAATAGTGAAGAAATTTGATTTTTAGGCATTAAAAAAATCATTTGATTTTTATATTTTTATACCAATACGATTAGTTTCTTTTGATTTTAGACGTGGGAGAAATCATTCTTATGATTGGGGCAATAACGAATAAAATTGATTGCTAAATAAGCAGTTTGGTATTTTACAAAACAGAGGAGACAAAGATGAAGATGGGCATACCGAAGCATCAATTCTGGTATTATTTTGGGTGTATTAAAGTAAATACTAACTTTTGAGTGTTGCATACGTAAATAATGCTAAAAGTGTTATATATATATATATATATATATATATATATATATATATATGTAAATTCTCCAAAAAAATTAAATAAGATAACAAAAAACACTTGCCTAAGGTGCTATTGAGGCTCTAATCTTTTTTGACATGCATCACTTGAGCTTGTGCTAGTTCCTAAAGTTCCGCCTCATCTCACTGAAAAGTATGAAGTGATAAAACACTACTGTATCTCGATAAGCATGACACAGAAAATGACACTTTGGGATAGCTCACATTTACAATCAATTTCTTTATGGTGTATAATTGGTACTATAAAATCAAATGATGGGGGTATTGTAGAACAAATGTTATCATGATAAAACTAGTACCTGTGTATTTAATTTGTTTTACCTAATCTCCTTTAAAAAATAAAATAACTACAAGTAGCACAAAGTTTCAAAAATGAATTGCTCAAATTTCAACAATTTCCATTATCGTTTATGTTTCTTGGCTTCCATAAGTTCAGATAAAAATAAACCAACTCTAATAAATTGAAAATACTCCACTTCTCAAACAAGTTAAGTCCCTTGGCTGCCAGCCTCCCCACTCCTTTGTTGATTTTTTTCCTTCCTAAGTACCTCATCGTGATGCCTTCCATGCTGCCAAACAAAGTCCCCATTTTCATCACCATCACCAACCCATTCTTCCACCACCATTACTATCTTGCTTTACCTAAATCTTTTTTTAAAAAGTAAAAAAATGCCTAATTAGTCTATAAGCCTCAACCACATCCAATATTATGTTACCATCATGACCATCTAGTCCTCCCACTTTCCATTTTATACATAATGATATTTGTATCGAACATCCTCTTTCCCTGATCCATCACCAAGCTCTTGTGACGCATAGACCATTACCAATTCCTCAAGAGGAGATCATCTTCCTTGCCTTTGCCTTAGAGTTAACACCCTGCCTCCATGCTGTCACTGGATAAGTGACTGTGGTTTGTGTTCATGTGAAGATTGGGTGAAGAAAAAGAAGATCATGCTCCGGAAAGCAGAGCATATAATCCAGAAAAGATTTAGTTCCATTTATTTACAATGCTCAACTTCCGCCTCTTGATTACTCATTCTTTATGACTTCTCTCTATTTTTCAAGATTTATGTAAATCTCATATTATACCTATTTTGTGATTTAAGTAATAAAGTAATATATGATACTGCACTTGAATTAAAGCAGTTAACCCAACCAACTGAATTTGCTGAACTGTTAACCTCAAACCCAAACTGTTCAATGAATATTACCGTAAATATTTCTCTGTTTCAAGAGCAATTAGCACCAGTGACTCGATTTATACCAAGAAATAACGCAATTGTTTATGGAAATGTGACAACTAAGATGCTTCATTTTACATGTGAATGCTTTTCTGCAAGTCCAAATGCAGTATTCATTATGGCCTGCATCTCCGGTTGCAAGAGAGGATGAAGTTGTAGTGGATAAAGCAAATAAAAGTTATAGTTTTGGCACACCATTTTATTTAAATGGTGAGTTCTTGGCATTTGTACAGCAAAAAACGATACCAATGTGTTTAAAAAGATGCAGATAAAAAGAAACTGCAATAAGCGATGCAAGCATCTGGAAGTGCAAATAATTGAATGTAGTAAAATTAAGGGACTGTTTGGTTGCCTGAAAAAAAAATACAGTATAAAATAAATGCAGTGTAAAAGGAATATAGTGTATTTGGATTACTATAACTTGTTTAGTTGAAAACTCTACAAATACAAGAATTTCTGTTTTTTTTTTTTTTGTTTTTTTTTTGTTTGGTAAAGTAAATGTAATGTAAAATATTTTTGAGATTAAGGGGCGCGGCCGGCGGCGACCGCGGCGATCCGCTCCCGACTACCAACAACGGCGGTGGCGGGTGGTGGCGACTGGAGGAAACAATCGGTGTGTGGCCGTGAAATGATCGGCGTCGGCGGCGGTGTGGCGATCAAAACACTTTTGGTGATGTATTTGGGTCAAAATCGCAAAATGATCATCTAATGCATTTTAAATATCTATATCGTTGAAATTTTACTTTGCACCATACCAAACACTCAAAAATGTAGATTCCCTGCATTCAGTTTACTTTACACTCTAGATGCAAGCTACCAAACAGCCCCTAAGACATTACTTTTTTTATCTTTTGTTTTTGATTTTGATTTGTTTTGCTTTTATTTTATTTAAGTTCTAAATTTAAATAAAAAACATATTTATATTCCTATTTATTATTTTTAAAAATATGTTTTCCCTATCTTTCCAAGACCTAAAGGAAAATAGAGGCAGACCTTGAGTGCAACCAAGGTCTGAGCGCTCAACTTTCATCATCATAATATTCTAGCTAAACAACACCCCCAGCGCTCAACTTTCATCATCATAATATTCTAGCTAAACAACACCCCCAGTTTCTAGTGCCTAGTCAACATGATTAGTATATCCAAGGACAACTCCAACCACTATTTGACATGCAGAGGTATGTAACACAAAAGAGGCACTAGGAATCGGACTGGGCAACTGGTGAAGGAGACCTTGATGATGAAGCAGTCATCTCTTTTTTGTTACATCATGTCAACGGAGTAAGAAGCCCAAGGAATTCTCACCAACATCATTCATAACAAATAGCTGGATCAGGAGGTAGTGTCAACATTTGGCTTTTAGAAAATAAATTCAAAAAAAATTCAAAAAACCAGAAATTTGATTATAAGCATTTTAAAAAATAGTTAATTTTCAAAAATACTAATCAAATATGGTATATTTTTTATTTTCGAAAAATAAAAATTGAAGCCAACAAGCCTTTAAAGAAAGAAGAAAAACATTCCAATATGTGCAATTATGTGAATTAAGAAAAATCAAGGAATCAAAATAGATAGATCATGGCTGAAACTATCCTATATTGAAAACAAATTACCTAGGGTTGTCTATTTGTTGAGGTGCTTGTTGCATCTTATTTAGTTATGGGCACCTTGACATTGTAGCAATTCAATATGCAAGGCTAACTCAAGGTTGCTGCAATATAGATGTTGGCCAACCTAAACATTAGCAGCCTTCTTGAAGGGAAAAAAATTCTATGATCATTATTAATTATTTTATATAGCATTTTAATCTTTGCAGGCAATAATATTTGACAAAATAACTTAGAATTGGTAGATTGTCTTGACAAACAAATTGCATTTCATAAAACAAACGACCAAACAGTCAAACAAATGACTTGCTAAACCTTCAGGGCAAGATAAATTTGAAATGTTGGGTAATTATAAAGTTAAGATTAATTAGTTATATTAGTTAGCAGTTAAATAATTATAATCAATACTTTGAGCTGTGTTAAGAGTTAATAGATAGTTAATGTGCCTTTAGGAGTCCTTGTAATTCTAAAGATACTTTTATTGGGAGCAAAAGAATAAATAATGAATGAAATGAATGACTCCTCTTCATGTTTTTTAATCCCTTCTTCCCCACTAAATTTTGGAGTAGTTTACGAGTTTGTTTGGGGCAACTTTTTCGCTGTGTTGGTTTTTAAACTATCATCAAATCTCCATTTGGCTACTGATTTCTCATTATTTTTTAAAATTTCTACAATGAGAAGCTTCTTTTTGCAACAAAATCCACAAGTGTGTAGTAGCTGCAAGAAAATTATTGTTCAACTTTTCCAATAAAAAAAGAGAATATTTACAATCCACATAGCAACATTCAAAAAATTGATTTCTCCATCACAATTTTACAACAACCTTTACAAAAAGTTGACAGCCACCATATATGGACTGTGCAACCTTGAATGTACTATTTATTATGATCCCATCAATGAGGTAGATTATCAAAAAGAGTACCATTGATAAACATTCATTGCTGGGCAAATGAAAAAAGATGATCTTAAGATGCTGATAACTCCAAAAAATGGTTAAGTGAGGAAAAGAGACCAGAAACACAGAGAAGAGAGGCTTACTTAAATTAATTCATCATACCCTAATGCATCATAATGAAGACTATTTGCAGAAATGCGAGACTCCTGTGAACTAAAAACTATTTTCTAACATCCATTACTTACGTATAAACTACAACAACTCACTAAAAACTACAACGACTCACAAAAACCTATTAATCTAATACTAATTTATCCGTTATATTTAATAACCCTAACAACATTATACTAACATTCTCTTTCCATCTTCCTCCACTGTATAAAGAAATTACTAAGAAAATGAATCATGCTTCCGGCTCAAAAGGGAAATTTTCCAAACTAGATAGAAATCTATCAAAGAGATAGTAGCTTTTCCGGTTTCATTGAATCCTATTTTGGTATTGATCATCGACAATGAGCAAAATAAATAACCTGAACGGCACTTAGGTGTCAATTTCAACCATAAACCTTTAAGATTTTTTTTCTCTACTGCAAATCCAACTTGACTGACATCCAATATGAAAAATTTACATCAAAAATAACGAAGCATACACAAAGTGTCGGTTAATATCTCTAATCCATGTCACCTTGAACACGACAAATATAGGCGCATGCTTTAAAAACCTTCTCTCAAGGAACTTAGCACTACCCTTATACGCTAACAACATCATTCAATCTCTCTTCAAACAACAACCATATCTTCTGCAACTATGCTCGAAATCAACAACCTTATGGCAAAAAAGGATCAAAAACAATAACGCTTCATTCTACACTAGAGGGTCCCAATCCTATGGTCCTCCCATTATTCAAACAGCAAGAGTAAAAAACCGAAATCTTCCCAAAACAGTACCTTTTCCGGCGTCACCGAGTCGAAAACATAGATCTCTCCCTGGAACAACAGCGTGAGCTGGTTGGGATTCGAGCTCACAAGCTGCATCGCCGCATCAGCTGCCTCCTGCTCCCCCTCCTGATCGGCCGGAGCGCCTCCCTCCATCTGAACGCGGGGTTCGCTGTCATGGTTCTGAAGATCGCCGGCGAACGAGGCTGACATCGTCAATTACAGCGGTTGAAGAAGACGACGGTGATGCGATCGGCCGCAACCCTAGTGCCGAACAGTGATGATGCGATCACGGCCGCTGGTTTCGCTTCACCAAAAGGGACGGCGGAGGATCTTTTTGATTGATGAGGAATAGGTGGGGACCGCCTCACTAGCCGAGATATTGCAGCGAGATGGTTTCGCGTGAGCGGTGGTGAAGGGAAAGAAGTGCGAAGAAATCTCAGCCGCTTGATTTCAAACGAATGGTGATGGAAAGGCTTTATTTATGTTTTTGAAACGGTTATCGGAGCCGTTCGCGCGGGCCCCGGTCGGGAATAACGGAGGAGATGCGGATCCCGGAGTGAGGGAAACGGATCGGATTTACACTGATCGGATAATAGACCGTAGAATTTTATTTTTTAAGAACACAAAATTAAGAATATAATGTAACAATAAAAAAATTTCTCGTAACATTTTAGTTATAAAATAACAATTTAATCATATAAATACTTTTTCTCCCTCATGCATGTCAATTCTCACCTATAATTTTTCAGTATAAATATTTATTTTTAAAATTATTGTACAATTATTTCATTAGTAATTATATTATTGTATGTTAAAATAATTACAAAAAATTTATTATCTTAATTTAAATAAATTTTTTGATATAGAGCTTTAGAGCAACTTAATGAAGGCATAAAAATTTTTTTATATGAAAATTTGAAGAAGAGCATTACTAAACTTCAATGGTGAAACTAAGAGATGGCTCGAGGAGTTAATTATTATTCCTAAATTTTTACTAAACTCTTTAAGATGTATAATACACTAAATATTTCACTCATCTAAAATTAAATTCTTAATAATAATTTAATAATAAAGTATTACTATAAAATTGATATTTGTATGTACACTTTAAATAAATATTATAAAAGATTAATAATAAATTTAAAAAAAAAAAAGCATTGCTAAATTATTGATTCTGAGTTTAGTATTAGATTCTTAAGATATATGTCTATCATTCAAAATTGATGATATTTGTTAATCTATAACTAAATTTTATTTGAAGATTTGAAATATAAAAGTACAACACTTAAACTTTTAATTAGAGCATTTTAAAATTGAAGCTCATTAAAAATAAATTTCTTAAAATTCTTTTCAATTTGACATATTAACTATGACAAAAAATCAATAATAATATATCCTCTTCTTAATTAATTAATTACATTAATCATGATATTATTTGTTTTGACTATAATAACTAAATGTGTATTTTTAATAATGAATATTATCATGATAAGATTAATGTGATTTTTTTGTGAGCTCATTAATAGCATATACTTAGAAGAATATTATAATATTTTTTGATGTTCAATTAATAACTGATGATTTTAATGCAAAAAATAGTATCACATATAATTTAAAATACTTAATCATAATATCTATAATAAAAAATATTTTTCATAATTTATAAGTTGTTCTTAGTTATTTTTTATTTAATTTCTTATTTTTATTTATTGTGATTTAAAAATTAATATTGTAATATATTTTAATTTTTTTATTTTAAGACCCCCTCTCTTTGAGTTCTAGTTTTGGCATTGCTACACTTCAGCATATTGAAATAATTTTATTATATTTGGAGAATGCATTAATATAATTTTATAGATATGAATTAAAGAAGATGACTTACCTAAAAGAAGTAGGAGAAATATTGATGTGCTAAAGTTATCATCAAGAGATAATTAAAGATTCTATGATCAATAATTCTTCATATAAGAGAGGTGACTGATGATCACAATGGTGAGCAATGAATTATAATAAAGGCATATTAGAAGTGATAGTAGGCAGCAACTTTGTCATCGAAAACTTGCATTGATAGATGTTAACTACATCAATGATAACAATTGCCAGTCTTATTGGCAATAATAATAATAAAATTTATTATTGAGGGTGGGAGTCAATCATAAAGTTGTTAGATTAGCTCAAAAATCAAAGATCACTAGAGGACGAATAGAAATTTAGATCATATCTATATTGAATTAAATATATTGAGTTGGGCTATGAAAGGAGAGGTCGAATCAAACCTTTTTTGAGTCAACCACATATTCGAGGTCAAATCAACTTATTTTATTATTAAAAATAATTTAAATTTATAAATAATATTTATAAGTTTGTAATAATAAAATTATTTTTAAAATTAAGTGTATTGTGTCGTATTACGAAATAAATATAATATATGTATAAACATATACGTCATCTCTTTGAAAATTATATTTTTCATTATTTCATGCACTAAATTTAAATTTTTTGTGTAATTTTTAATAATTATTTTTGTTGAATTCGAGCAAGCTCAATCAAAATTAGCCAACTCCATTCGATTTCGAATCAAAATAAAAATAAAAAAAACTTAATTCGAGTTGGCTTGAAATGAAAATGAGCCAGCTCGAAATCGTTTGGTTCGAGCCACGAGCCAATCTCGAACAGCTAGAAAATCTACTCAAAATTGGCTCTTTAATAGCCCTAGTCAATAATATTAGCAATGGGAAACATTGGCCTTGATGTTGACATTATTAGAAATGTTAGGTGTTCACTTATTGGCTACAATAGGCATATGAATTATTAGCCACAATAAGTGTTAGTACTAATCATGATGATAAGTATCTATCTTTTTGGCAACAATAAACATCAATATTATTGATAATGTTGGACTTTCAAATTATTTAGGCTGGCCTTATTGGCAGTGGCATGTAACAATCTTCATGGCAATAACGATGGTTGATAGTTCAATGGCAGAAGTTGGATGATAACAAATGGAGCTTTGGATTTTTTTTTTCTCTGAACATTCAGCCTACTTTTTACCCTCTTAAAAATGTAGTTAGTGAATATCCAAATAAGTGCATACATCAAGTTAATCATGTCATTGAAAGAACCTACTCATGAAGCTGCTAATTATAAAATAGCTTAAATCATTTATACCGCAAAACACTTTTAAGTTAAAAGCTTCCAAAAAATGAACATCAAACAATTCACTCAAAAGTTAGCTCTAACTGAATTCTTGATATTAAGTTGTTAAACATTTCATGAAGTCACACAATAATTGATGTATTCACCCAATAGAATTATCAAAATTATCAACTTTCCTATAGCATTAATCAATTGATTAGGAACTCCCATCAAAAGAACTCATAAAGTATTGACTAACAATCAAATGTATGCCTAGATTTTCTTCTACGCAACTAGTTACACTCAGTTTAACCTATGTATTTCTATAATATTGACTTTGATCCATGACTATAAACAAGTGGTCATTACTCTACAAGGACATACATTATGCTTAGTTCATTTCTCTAGTAAAATCCTGGTATCATTTCAAAGACAATTTTAAATCCAACTTTTTTTTTAATATTATAAGCATGTATAATATTGAAAGTTGTGAACTAGAAAATGGATGGCTTTTAATATCATGATTGGTCCTTACACAATAACTGGCAATGATTATGTCACTCCAACATAACTATATCATCTAGGTGTTTCTTTAAAATGAGAGATCTAAGATGTATTGAACATTTTGCAAGTTATTGCTCTCTATCCTTAACTTTGGGAATAATAATTTATTGTTTCTTATAAGCATGGATAACATCTAACTCATAGAGCTTATTTTTCTAAGTTTATTTGAAAATGATGAGCCTTATCTTTTCCATTATCATCTTGCAAAGCATTAAATTCAAATAACTCATCAGCTAATACAAAATACTCATCCAAGTAAGAGTGCTAGTCATTAATTAAAAACTTACCCAAAGTCGCCCCAACTATCGGTTTAGTTCAATTCTAACTTGACCACTATGCAGCTTGCTACACCAAGTTCAACCTGCATGTTCTCTAAGCACTTGTTGTTGATGATTTTGAGCATATAAAATCTTACATGATAACTTGATATTAATCAAAATTCTACTAGCAATCGACGCGTTAAAGCAAACCGATTCAAGTTGAACCGTGAAATAAAGAACTTAAAATATCATTGAAAACTTTGGGATATCAGTTAAACCCCTAAAAAGCTCTCAAACATGAAGTGTTTATAGTCAAATCGAGCGTCTCGACGAGCCGGATCTAACAAGCCCAAGATCCCAAAATTCCGACTTCATTTAAGCATTCAAATATTTAAGATACATTAAATGATCAAAGGGATCATTTTGATGAAGTGGGTAGTGGGTTTTGCATATATTTCGAGACACCACTCTCCAATATATAATAAATAGTCTTTCATTTCTCATATGAGAGGCCCAAGAGAGAGAGAGAAGAGAAAAGCTTGAAGATCCTCCAAGCACAACCTGCCACCACTGATGGTGCCAACCACCGCCGCCACCAGCCGATCCTCATCACATCCTCTCACGGCCTCCATCATGACCACCTTCATCGTCAGTCGATGTTCCTCATTGTTCTCCATCATTTGCCACCACTAGCAATTCTTACCACCTGAACGTGACTACATAGTCGTTGTTCCTTTCTCATATACAATTTTGTAATCCCGTTATCGGGGAGATTTTGTACTCTGAAACAGATACATAGTGGAAGTTTTTTACTAGGCTAGGCCCCGTGATTCCACGTGAAAATTTCTGGAGTTTTCTTGTTCACTCTTTAAATACTTGTGTGTATGCTGGATTTCACAACAAGGCTAAGGCGTAAACTTTTACTCTACCGCAACTGGTTTTCTAGCACGCAATAGTTGGCGCCGTCTGTGGGAAAAGAACGCATCAATCATAATTTCTATGAACACCCGCATTATGGCCAATAGGACCAATACCCGTCACAACGGAGCTTCCCGCTCTAACTCCCGTCACTCTCAAAATCAATCATTGAACCAAGGATGTCAAGTTTCTGCCTCACTCTCCCCTAATAGACGTGACCATGTCGGTGAAGGCGCGACAGGGATCTCTTTAGAAGATCGTGTCCGCCGAATGGAAGAGTCATAAAATGAGATGATCCGACTTTTAAGAGGAACACAACGGCCATTACCACGGCAAACACACCTCCCCCAAGATCGATCGTTAGCCGCGGGAGGTCAAAATGTTGATCTCCTTAACAATGAAGTTCCTCTACTTCCTAACCGTGATGCTGACCTCCTTAACACTGCTAGTTCTACTCATCCATCACGTGTAGCTCAACCGACTGCTAATCCATAAATTATTGCTGGTAGCTTGACACATTCTCATCCTGTTGATCCCACTCGTCACGTTATACGTGCAGAATTACGATGCTTAATGCAAGACAAATTTCACCTTCAAGATAGAAATCATCTTCCCCTCACGGCTATGAGGAATCCCTTTACCAAGCTATTCTTCAACATCCTATTCGTGGGTTTCAAGCTTTCGAGCATTGATTCTATGATGGGCCACCGACCTATATGAACACATCGACCATTACAGGACTATCATGCATATCCAACGAGCTCCTGACACACTGCTTTGTCAGGTCTTTCCGTTACCCTCAAGGGGCAAGCTCGCACTTGGTTCTACTCCCTTTCAAGGGGATCCATCCATACCTTTGATGAACTCACCAAGATTTTTGTAGAACAGTTCATTGCAAACAGGAGGATCATTAAAGATTCCTCCCATCTCTCCGACATTCGTTAGAATGAGGGCGAATCACTTAAGGAATACTTCTTGAGGTTCTCTTTAGAAGCTCGTCAAATACCTGGAGTAGATCCTGAACTATTAAGAGGAGTTTTCCTTGGAGAACTCCATCCAGGGCCTTTTTACTCGTCACTAATGCGAGACATGGTTCACTCATATGCCGACTTGCTTCATCATGTGGAAGCACAAATCTGTGTTGTTGAGGCTATTACTGCCCATTACAAATAATTTGAGCAATCTACAGAAAAATGTAAAAGCACCTCAGGGAATGCGGACCGACAGTCCTATCAAAAGAAGTAAGAAGGCAGTCGTGATCTCCCTCCACGACTCCTATATCAATGACGTGAACCACGACCCGAAAAGGAATACACGCCACTGAACACATCTCGTGTTAACCTCCTAATGGCTATTCGAGATAAAGAAAATATCAAGTGACCGCATCCACTGAAACCAAATTCAGGAAATCAGGAGCAATATTGTCACTTCCATTGAAGTCGTGGACATACTACTGAGGCATGCAAACAACTCAAAGAAGAAATTGAGAGGCTCATTCAGCAAGGATATCTATGTCGATTTGTGAAGAATCAATCGACTCAAACAAACATACCTCTAACTGGGGGGCAACCAGGAAAATCATCATAGAAATAATAAAACGATCATCAAACAGTTGGAGAAATTGAAACAATCATAGGAGGACCAATACTATCTAATAAAGTTCTCATTACCATCTCTGAAAAGCCAGAGTTAAAGAAGTCTCGTACTGATCATTCCATCACTTTTAATGACCCGGACTTAGAAGGAGTACATGTTCCTCATCAAGATCCACTTGTCATCAACGCAGGAATCGGTGACCCATGCTATAATGTTAATAGAATTTTGATTGACAATGGGAGTTCTGTTGATATCTTATTTTACTCCACATTTCTTAACATGGGCCTGGTTAGGGAAAAGCTCCAACCCGCTACAAGACCATTATATGGGTTTGATAATTGCCCTGTGCGAGTAGAGGGACAATCACCCTTCTTGTTATCCTTGGTGAATTTCCTCGACAAGTGGCTCATTTAATCCAATTCATGGTGGTCAAGTCAGATTCAGCATATAATGCTATCTTTGGAAGACCCTCCAATAATCTCATCATAAGATGAAATTTCTAACCATCGTTGGAGTTGGAGTGGTCTATGGAAATCAACAGATAACACAATCATGTTATCTCAGACAAGCTCAACCATGCCCTTTTGTGACCTTCAGCATCGAAGATTTTATTTTTTGAGATGAAGAAGTACCCCAGAAAGCTTCTCCTGTAGAAGACTTGCTCTCCGTTGCATTATCAGATGACCAACCACTACGAATAGTGCAAGTGAGATCTTTGCTCTCAGACGAACAAAGAAAAAAATACATAGACTTCTTGCGCAAAAATCAAGACATATTTGGTTGGAGTCCGACAGATATGCCGAGGGTTGACCCCAATGTAATCATGCACTCCCTCAAGATTGATCCAACATTCAAACCAATCATCCAAAAGAAATGGAGTTTTGCACATGATCGTCTCCAGGCTATTAAACAAGAAGTTAATAAGCTCATAGAAGCAGGATTCATACGAGAGGTACATTACCCTACATGGCTGGCAAATGTTGTCATGGTTAAGAAAATAAATGGAACATGGAGAATGTGTATTGATTACACTGACCTTAACAAGGCTTGCCCGAAAGATAGTTTTCCTCTTCTTCGAATTGATCAATTGGTTGATGCTACGTCTGGACATCAAATGCTCAATTTTTTGGATGCTTACTCTGATTACAACTAAATAAAAATGAACCTAACGAATGAAGAAGCTACAACATTTCAAACATATAAAGGTTTATACTGTTACCAAGTTATGTCATTTGGATTAAAAAATACTGGTGCTATCTATCAACACCTTATGAATAAGATTTTTAAAGACCTATTAGGCAGCACAATGAAGGTATATGTGGATGACATGTTAGTGAAAAACTTGAAAGAATCACAATATATTTCTGACTTAGAAATATGCTTTAAGCTTCTTCGATGTTACAACATGTGACTTAACCCAACCAAGTGTGCTTTTGGGGTTACGTCAGAAAAATTTCTTGGATTCATGGTAACCCACGGTGGGATAGAGGTCAACCCCGAGAAAATCAAAGCTCTCAAAGATATGACTCCTCCGAAGAATATCAATGAAGTTCAACGTTTGAATGGATGAATTGCTATGTTTCCCACTTCCTAGCCCGTTCTGGGGATAAATACCTATCATTCTTTAAAATATTAAAGGGAGCTAAAAATAATAATTTTTAATGGACTGATGAGTGTCAGTCTGCTTTTGAGCAACTAAGGAAGTATTTAACATCTCCACCCCTACTATCTAAGCCTATTCAAGGAGAGATGTTATACTTATATCTCGCAGTCTCTTCCCATGCGATAAGCTCAATTTTAGTGCGAGAAGAGAATGAGATACAACAACCAATTTACTATGTCAGCAAAATTCTCTCTGATATAGAAATTCATTATCCACTTGCAGATAAGGTGGCTCTGGCTTTAGTTTTCTCAACACAAAAATTACGTCCATACTTCTAAGCTTATACTATCGGCGTTTACACTCATTTACCATTAAGGGTCATCCTACAGAAACCAGAAGCATCTGGGAGGTTAATAAAGTGATATGTAGAATTGGGAGAGTTTGATATAAATTTTCTACCTCGCCCTGCTATAAAGTCTCAAGTACTCGCAAACTTTATAGTGGAATGCACTGCCCTAACTCCAGATGAGTTATCTACTACATGCCTTTCATCTCCTCAATAGACCCTCTATGTTGATGGAGCTTCAGGAAGTACTGGTGCTGGTGCGGGAATCTTACTTATTTTCCCCCAGCAGAATACCTTAGAGTATGAACTTCACCTAAAATTTCTTGCAACTAATAATATGGTATGAGGCTCATAACAAGGTTGAGACTCATTGATTCTAAGCTCAAGACTTAGATGATACACCGACTCTCAACTTGTCGCCTCCCAAGTTGAGGGAAACTTTAATACTCATAATCCTCACCGCACAATACCTCCACTTGGTGAAGTATCTTTTGCCCATTTCAAGACACATCAAATCATTCACATCAGAGAGAAGAATACTGGTGACGCTCTCGAAAGCTTGCTACATCGCTACTAGGGATCTATTTAAGAGAAGGCATATTGAAGAAATACATTTTCCTAGTATCCAAGGGTCATAGGTAATTCAAGCAATTAATGAGATAAAGGAACATTCGTGGATGGACCCCATCCTGTCTTTTCTACAAGAAGGAACCCTTCCTGAAGACCCAACTTCTGCAACTCGTCTCCAAAGACAAGCTTCAAACTTTACTCTATCGGAGGTGAACTATACAAACGAGCTTTTTTTGGACCGTACCTCAAATGCCTCTCACCTTCAGAGGCCGATTACACATTAAGAGAGGTTCACTCAGGGATATGTGGAGAACACCTAGGAGGAAGGGCGCTAGTCCTTAAAATTATAAGGCAATGGTTCTATTGGCCTACGATGAAACAAGATGCCTTGGAGTTCACAAAAAATGTGCAAGTTGCACTCTAACCTCTCTCACATGCCGCATACAGAGCTCTCATCCCTTCAAAGCTCGTGACCTTGTGCTCAGTGGAGGATTGATATCATGGGACCTTTTTCGATAGCATCAGAGCAATGAAAGTTTATCATTTTAGCCGTCGACTACTTCACTAAATGGGTGGAAGCCGAACCACTCGCTAAAATTACGGAGGTAAATGCTAAATAATTTATTTGAAAAAATATAATATGTCAATTCAGTCTTCCTGCAAAGATCATCACTGACAACGAAGCCCAATTTACTAGAAAAGTCTTTACATCCTTTTGCAAAGATCTTCATATTCAGCTGCTACATACGGCTGTAGCACATCCTCAAACTAACGGGTAGACTGAAGCTACCAACAGGACTATACTCAAAGGACTAAAAACACGTCTTGAGAAGGCCAGGGGGCAATGGATTGATGAGCTTTCTAATATTTTTTGGGCTTACCGCACTACATCGCGCACCCCGACTGGTGAGACACTATATAACTTATGTTTCAACATAGAAGCTATTATACCAGCAGATATCGAGATTCTAAGTCCAAGAGTTCAATTATTCGATCATAATGATAATGAAGAAAAACTCCGACATCACCTGGACCTACTCCCCGAAACTCGTGACATGGCCTACTGACGCTCACCAAAGGGTAGCTCGTCACTTCAACAGAAGAGTAAAATCTCGTTCCATATCTGTCGGTGACTTGCCCTACGAAGTCTCGAAGCTGTAGGCAAAGGCCCTCAACATAATAAACTCTCATCTCTTTGGGATGACCCATATGTGGTTATAGCTGTGGTTAAGCCAGGAACATTCAAGCTTAAGGATCTAGAGGGAAAAACTTTATCTCGAATTTGGAATACTGAGAATCTCCAAAAATATTATCAGTAATTTCTACTGCATAACTGTTGTAACTTTTATTTTATCTCGTTTATCATTTCCTCTTTATGTAGCTGACCACACTTAGTGGGATAAAGACTTGTTGTTGTTGTTGTCGTCATTTCCTCTTGAAATTTATATCCGTGTTAAATCATCTTATGATTGTATCACCGAACTTATCAGAGTAATGAATTTATAACTTTTTTCTTACAAGCTTATCTCTTCTTTATTTAATCCTCCCACTTGAGAAATATACAACTCACGTTGTATCTTAATCGGGGCATAATCAATCCCAAGCGGACTTAATCGAACCTCTTCTATACAAGTAAGAAGTCAAGTAACACTTTGGCTGATACCTAGGATAGGTCAAAAGGTCCTTGGTGGACATCCCGCGACCTCTCCCATACGTAACGCCATCAAGTAACACTTTGACTCAGGATAGGTCAAAAGGTCCTTGGTGGACATCCACCTCTTCCATACAGTTAACATCATCAAGTAACACTTTGACAAACAACCTGATTGGTCAAAATTCTCGTGGATTCAATTCAACCTCATCCAGACAAGTTAGCCGTCAATAATAATATTCTGACCAATTACCCTGGATAGGTAAAAATAAAATAAGAGCGTATCATATATAAAAAAAATATTTCATTGACAGCATTAACATGATGATATAAGAAAGAATCAAGATTCTGATACACACTAATAATAATACATAAAAAAATACATCCTCAAGTGATGCTACATCATATTAGTTGGTGATATCAACGTCCTCCTCACCACTAGGAGATGCTTTCTTGGACTCATTCTCAACTCCTTCATCTCCTGAATCTGATGAAGAGACTTCAGACACTTGGCTGAAAGATAGATCCTCAACACTAGCTCCGGTCTTGCGATGCACTAAGCGAATTTCTTTTAGGAACCCTCAGATGAAGCCCTCCTCTAAACATTGGTGCTCCAAGTCCTTCACTTCAACATCAAGAATATGATTACGAGCTTCCTGAACATGGTCTTCGATTATACCGTGATAAGCCTCAGAGCTCTTAAAGTCTTCCACTACCTTCAAGGAGATTTCATTTGCTTCTGCTTCTGACATTATATGTTCCTTCTCAGAAAGACGATCAAGTAATGCTTTCTTCTCTAGTTTGAGAGCTTCCTTCTCCCCTGCAAGTACCTTGAGTCTTTTCTTCTCGAGTCTCGTCCTCACCTCCGCCTCTCCACCTCCAAGATTGATCCTCCAAAGTCACCACTTCTTTGGCCTTAGCACTCATCTTTCGCAGCTCATACTTCTCTTTGAAGATATTTTACCTTCACAAATTCAGTATTTCACTTGTCTAAAGAGACACCTAAATGAGCCATCAGCCTTAATGTTTGAGTTACCTATAAAAAAACTATAATAAATATTACACAAAAGAAAAGAAAGAAAAAAGAAGGGAAGACAACGTACCAATTCATCTGCTCGTTGACGCCCAATGCATATGTGATTTAACACCTCTTTAGGAATGTACGACTTTGAGAAATGAACTCCTCCATCATGAGTTGAAATAGCTAAACTCTCAGATGCCAACTGGGGGCGAACATCTTCTTCGTAGATATCTGGTGTAGTCACTTCAGCACATGTCTTCTTTTTCTTTAGGGAAGAAACATTTCCACCACCCTGATTTCGTGGCGGGCTTCTTGAAAGAACCCTATGAATATGAGGAGACCTTTCATCACCTTTACTTGACCTCTTTAGTGGAAAAGAATGAGATCTCCCTGCCTGGATGGAAAGGCCAACCTTGAACATTCTATCTTCAACTATATATTTGCTAATGTGACACAACTCATGCTGTAAGCTTTCAATATCAGGAACATTAAGAGTTGCCAAGATCTCACTCTCTTCAATCAGTAATGGATCTGGAATGTCATTCAATCTTTCTCATCTCTCAGGAAGGCCCCACTCATTTTTCATAAAAAAAGAATCCATTAGACCAATTTTTAGATGGATCCCGTGCTAAAAATTCTATTCAATTCTTTATAGCCCGATAAGAAACACGTCCTTGAGCATCACATATGAATCTACACATTCGGCACAAGTATTTGATGTTCAAAGTAACACCATGCTCTCTGAAGAAGACAGCCAAACAGATGATGACCACTAAAGCCCGAAATAAAAATTGTGATAAAGTTACACCACATGTTTTGAAGATCTCAATCAGCTCGGGAGCCAAAGGGAATCGCAATCCAGCATGAATAATCATCTCAGAAACAGTAAAGTATCCCGACAGAGGTGAACGAGCTCGATCAGACCTCTTGGCAATAATAGCCACCAACTCATTAGGGAAATGAAATTTTCTATGAGACACCATTAAACTATCTGATGTGATAAGGGATGGTTTATCGTCTGTAGCTGCCACGCTATGGGTTTTCCTCCAGTCATCACTCTGTGAAAATACATAATGAATAAGTAAAGAGGGGGAGAAATGATAAAAAATTGAAAATTTTGTGAAGCTACTCACTCACTCCCATACTTGGGCATACCCTTTTCTGACTCTGCCACTCAGCTTGGGTTAGAATTTTTTGCCTACGATCTGACGAAAAGGACATGCATACATATGAGATCAAAAAGAAAAGGGGAGAGAGAGAAACTATTCCTCCAATGATGCTCTTACGCCAAACTTTGAGTCGTTTAAATGACTCTCTAATCGCTTCCCCATCTTGGCAATTATCAGCCATTGAACTATTCATCGAAGTTTAAAGAAATCCAATTTCTCACTACGGGTCTTGATCGCCTCCAAACCCGGTCGGTTCGACGAGGTCAGTTGACACCTCTTTCGAGGAAAAATTGGAGCCTTGCCGTATGAACTACAGGTCTTGATCACCTCCAAACCCAGTTGGTCCGATGAGGTTAGTTGACACCTCTTTCGAGGGAAAATTGAAGCCTTGTCGTATGAACTATGGGTCTTGATTTCCTCCAAACCCAGTCGGTCCGACGAGGTCAATTGACACCTCTTTCGAGAGAAAAATGGAGCCTTATCGTATGAACTACGGGCCTTAATCGCCTCCGAATGACCCTCACTCAAGAAGAAAAGAAGCACTAGAGTGTTGAAGAAGTGTACCTTCTCCCTTGGCCTTAGGGGGGTTTTTATAGACCCTTTTTAGGGGCAAGGGTAAAATCATCAAACCGCCCAAAAATCGCCAAAACCGCTCGAAACCATCAAAATCGCCGTTAGTTCATGGCCGCTGGTGAGCCATGTTATGCCCGGCCGACCCACCTCCAAGGCCCATTCCCATTCCGAGGCCGCCATTCTGTCTGACCCAACCGTCACCAGACCAGATGCTCATGGCGAAGTGCTCACAGGGCCTTGAATGAAGCCCGTAAAGGCGATGACTCAGAACCTCGAAATCTCGCACCCGTGCATACCTACACACATCCGCGGCCCTGCATCTTCTTCTATAGTCATAATTTTGTGCTCCCATGAAGATCTGTTTTCTCAAATTATGTGGTTAAAGAACTCTCAAATTTCATTGAAGAATTTGTTACTTTCAAGTATATGACGTATATATTTTTGGATGATTGAGATAATGTCCAAGTAACCGATATGACACTAAAAAATTCTACCAATAAGCACGAATCTTGACGTTAAAAGCAAACTTATCCGAAGTTGAAACTGGTCGAAATCAAGAACTTAAAATATCATTAAAAACTTTGGGATATCAGTTAAACCCCTAAAAAGCTCTCAAATATGGAGTGTTTATAAAAATCAAGCCTCGTGGCGGATCTAACAAGCCCAAGATCTCAAAATTTCTTCATTTGAGCATTCAAATATTTAAGATATATCAAATGTTCAAAGGGATTTTTGAGTCGTCCAAGTGTTTTTTGCATGTATTTCTGAGACGCCACCTCCACCCTATAAATACCTCATTTCATAGAGGACCAAGCAAGAGAGAGAGAGAGAGAGCCCTAAAGCTTGAAGATCCTCCAAGACAATCAGGCTACCACTGACGCCGCCAACCACTGCCGCGTCGCCAGGAGTCGATCTCGTCGCCAACCTCTATCGGTCTCCATCATGATGACCTTCGTCGTTATTCCTCATTGTTTCGCCATCATCTCGCCACCACCAAGAATTGTTACCACCAACATCACTTCATAGCTTGTTCCTTTCTATATACATTATGTAATCCCGGATCTGAAGATTTTGTACTCAAATGATACATAGTGGAAGCTTTTAAGGGGCCCCATGGTTTTTTTCCCTCTTTCGAGATTTTCACGTGAAAATTTCTGAGTTTTGTTCACTCTTTAAATACTGTGTATGAATTTCACAACAAGCGAAACTTTACTCACGAATGATTTTCTAGCACGCAACAAAAGTAATATAAAATCTCTTTCACTCTTGAATTATTTTATATTGCATAGCCCGACTCACCATTCTCTATTCAAATATATTCAATAGGGCTCCTTATAAACTAAGTCTTTGATAGATTCAGTGAGATTTAATTTCTCTCTCTTATTCTCATTCTTTGAACTTGATCCATTTCTCCAACAAATTCTTAATTTCTTTTTACAAATAACTCTGAATCCAACATCATTATTAGCTTAACTACGAAACAACAAAAGAGGTCTCATAATCTCAACCCAAGAGTCCCCCACTAACCTCCATTACAATGGTTTCTTCAATTCCTCGTTCTTTTACAATCATGACCTTTTTTTAATTCTTAATCTTAGTTGTACCCAACTCTTCAAGTTGTCTAATAGTTCTGCCACTTCGATCACTTAAACAATCCCTGCCAAAATTGCTTTCATTGAATCTTGAATATTTGAGGTGAAGCCAATTAATTAAATCCTCTCTTATGTTTAATAACTTGTTTGAGATGTTAAAATTTGTCAATATGGATGTAAATACCTTCAGCAATTTTACAAACAATGCTTCAAAGGTTACCATTGTTTTGCTCCTAGTATTTTCTATTGTTTCTTATATATATATATATATATATATATATATATATATATATATATATATATATATATATATTACGTTGTCCTTTTCAATCTATATCATGATGTATCTCTTCGATGAGATCGAGTTAATTTTAAGTAAAAGTAATAATAATAATAATAGCTTGTGGCCAATGAGTCTTTTTCGCTCAAGTTTGAGCATTCATTAAAGTCAACTAGTGATATTTAATAGGCGGTCACCACCACATGGTCAACATAGAAGGAGCTTAGAACAAGGATTAGTAATGTAGTATTGTGTAATATTTAATTTATGGGAAATTTACATTCATACCACGCAATTCTTCTGCATTTACATATTTTACACCCAAATTTGAATATTTACAAACCAAGACTTTTCCTACCAAAAAAAAAAAAGATTTCACTCAAAAGAAGTATTTTGATATAATAATAAAGATTTTTATTTAAGAAAATTAAAGCCGAATAAATAATGTAAATTCCTAAGAATCAGTATGTATGTAAATCCCCCTTAATTTATTCTATATCGTGTTTTGCTGCTATGATTATATATTTAGATGATAAAATTATAAATTAGAAGTACAATCTAAATATATTTATTTTAAAAATATATAATAAGCTTATTGAAAATTATCTTAAGATTATTAATTAATAATTATTCACATGATAATTATAATAAAATTAGTAATAGTGGAGAAATTTTAAGTAATTTTTATATATTTTTATTTTTTAAGTAAAATTTTTTTTCAGTGCATAGCAGCTAGCCTATCAATGAGCTATAGATTAAATTGTTGGTGACCAGTTCACCATAAAAAAAATTGTGTCATTTTGTTCAAATGTTTTTGTTTTATAGTAATTTAAGATTGTCGTTATTAAATAAATTAAAAACAATAATGCAAACGATCTTAGTATGACAAAATTATGGGGACATATTTCATTAAAAATATACCTATTGTTTATTTCTTGGAGAAATATATTTAAAAATTCATTTTAGAGTAAAATATTTCTATTTTTTAATTGGACATTACTTTTAAAGTTTCTCTATTGGTAACAATAGTTTGAACATGGTTAAAATAGCAGCAGCAATAACAACAAGCCTTTATCCCATAATAGGAGATCAGCTATATGAATCCTTCTTCTCCATTGTGCCATATTAAGTGACAAATTCTAATTTAATTTTAACTAAAAAAAATGCTAGTTTTATACTTCCTAATCAAGTCTTTTTATCTACCTCTATCTTTCTTAACATAGATCAAATCTAATATACCTATTATCCTAATTGGATCATCAAACAAATGATGTTTTATAAGACCAAATCATCTAAGGTGATTCTCTCTATTCTTATCCGCCATTGGAACTACTACAATCTTTTCAGGTATATATTTCTTTCGTATTTTATCTTTAAGTGTAGAGTCACTCATCCACTTGAGCATCCTCATCTCAGCAACATTTAACTTCATTTTATGCTTCTCTATTAATGGCCAATATTCTGCACCATAAAGCATTTTATGATCTCGCGGCTATTTTATTAAATTTTTCTTTAGGTTTAAGTGCTACTCTTCTATCACACAATATCCCCGATGCATTCCTCCAATTCAAACATCCAACTTCAATTCAACTAATAGCATCCCCATCTATTTCACTCTCATTTTGAATAATAGAGCAAGATATCTAAAAAATTCACTCTTTTTGATGACTTGATCACTCATAGTCACAAGTCCACCACTATATATTCTACAACTAAATTTACACTCCATGTATTCGATTTTAGATCTACTAAAAAAAGCATTTATACCCCAAGGTTGATCTCCATAATTCAAGTTTCTCTACAAGTCCCTCTCTAGTCTTATCTACTAGAAAAACATCATCATCAAAAAACATACACCAAGGTACTTCTCATTGTAAATGTTTAGAAAGAATATCTACAATAGAACCAAAAGATATGGGCTTAAAGCTGATCATTTATGTAACTCAATTGAAAAAAAAAAGTACTTCGTCAAACTTTCTTGTGTTTGCACCCAAGTAATAATTCCTAAAGTACTTCTCTTGAAACTTTATCATATGCTTTCTCTTGATAAACAAGTATTATGTCTAGATCCTTCTTTCTCTCTATATACTTCTCCATCAAACCTCTCTAGAAACGTATAAACATCTACAGTGTACCTACAAAGCATAAAACCAAGCTGATTTTGAGAATCTTTTGTATCACGTCGTAACCCATACTTAATTACTCTCTCATAATTTTAATGTATGACATATTAATTTAATTATTCTATATTATTGTACATTACCTTTATACTTAAAAATAAGAACCAACAAACTATTTCTCCAATCATCTAACACCTTTTTCGTCTTTAAAATATTATTAAAAAGATTAGCAAGCTAAGAAAATTCTTGATCTTCCAAGCATTTCTAGACTTATATTGGAATATCATCAGGTCCTACTACTTTTTCACAATTTATTTTTTTTAAAGCCTCTTTAACTTCAATTTTACTAATATGGTAATAAAAACAAAAGTCTCTATTTTCATTGGAGATATGAAGATCTGTAAAGTCAATCGTATTCTCACAATCTTTAATACAAATTTTATCATGACAACTCATTCACTTATATTGAATATCATCTTCTAAGAAAATCAGTTTTTAATTTTCATCCTTGATGCACTTCATTTGAACTAAATCTTCATCTCTTTGCCTGACTAACTTATATATACATCTTTCATCCTTTTAGTATCAAATATATTATATAAATTATTAAATATTAAACTCTTTGCGTTAATATTATTTTTTAAACTCCCTAAGAGCTACTTTATATTTTTCTCAATTCTTTGAGTTTTTATATCTAAACCAATTTTTATAACAAATCTTTTTATTTTTTATCATTTTTTTTATATTTTGACTCCAGCACTAATTATTTTTACTAATAGAAGCTTTTCTTTTTTATTATCCAAGTATATTTTTTAATAATTTACTTAATCACATTTGCTATCGTTTTTTCACATAACATTGGCTTCTTCATATACATCCCAAATTCTAAAATCTTATAGATTATTCTTAAAAATATTTTTATTAGTGCCATTTATATACCGAGGAGAGCAATGTGTCAAAATTTCAGCTAAGATGGGAACAAGGATTGACTTTGCATTCCTTCATGTTTGGTGACTTGTGGTAATTGAATGAATCACACTGTTTGAATTTGGTAGAGGTTAGTGATAATAATAATAATGCAAGTGCTTCAAAACCATTTATTTCCATTAATTCAATCACTGATAGTAATCTAGGCAAATACTCTAATAACGCTTGCAAAAAATTAAAAGAACTGATATGGCTCTCAAAATATGACTAGTCAAAGCACAAATCTTGATGTCGAAAGCGATATGATTTTGAGTCAAAACCGATCGAGATCAAGCACTTAAAATATCATTGGAATCTTTGGGACATCAATTAAATCCCAAAACAACTCTCAAATATGGAGTGTTTATAGTCAAATCGAGCGTCTCGATGAGCCGGATCTAACGAAGATCTCATAATTCACTTCATTTAGGCATCCAAATGCTCAAAATACATCAAATGATAAGGAATCATCCGCCGTCCGTCGAGAGAGTGGTACAGCTTTACATGAATTTACAAGAGTGCCCTCCTCCCATCTATAAATGCCTTCATTCCTCACACCAAAGGGGCCAAGTGAAGAAGAAGAGGAGGCAAGCAGGAAGAAGAGGAGGAGCCAGCCCGGCTCGTCAACCACCACCGGCCATTGATCCGATGGTCAATCGCCCAAGCAAGGAAGAAAAGGAAGAGTCCAAGCAAGGAAGAAGAGGAAGAGTCCAGCAAGGAAGCGTAAGAAGAGTCAAACAAGGAAGAAGAGGAAGAGTCCGAGGAATAAGAGGAAGAGTCCAGAGCAGCGGGGAAGAGTCAGAACAAGGGAAGAAGTGGAAGAGTCAGCAAGGAAGAAGAGGAAGAATCCAAATAAGGAAGAAGAGGAAAAGCTAAGCAAGGAGGAAGAAGAAGCTCAAGCTTGAAGATCCTCCAAGGTCACACCCCTCGACCATCATCATAATAATTGTAATCTATATTCCCGGAGTTACCCACATCTTCACCATCAAGAACCATTACACGATCGTTATTACATATGTTTTCCTCCTCATATGCAATTGCAATCTTGTATCCAAGACTCAGACTTTGAAACAGATACATAGTGGAAGCTTTTCTTGAGCAGGCCGTGGTTTTCCCTCTTTTGAGGTTTTCCGCGTTAAAATTCTGAGTGTCTCTTATTTCTTTAATTACCTGTGTGTGGACTAATCGACAATTTAAAAGTAAACTTTCACTCAGGTTTTCGACAAAACCATAAACCTATATACTTTAATATTGAATTACTTCAGTATAGCTAATTAAACATCACTTTTCATGAACTTATTAACTTTGTAAAAACTATGTTTTCGGATAGAACCAAATCTTTTTTTTAGTCGACCTTTCATTACCAATGACAAATTAGGCCTTTACGGGTCATACAAAATATAAGTTGCTATGAATTAGAACTGTTATACGAATAAAAAAACATTGTAGTCTTTTGATGGATACAATGACCAGTTCTAAGAACATATTTTTGTTTCTGATGCAACTTCAAAAGAAAAAAAAAAAAAAAAAAACAAAACCACATTAGAGGAAATAGAGCTAGGTGCCCTTGGAAGAGAAGTTTGCTACTGAAGGAGCGGCAAGTGACCTGTAATTATTTTACTTGGAAGAATTTGATTTATGGGGTTACTTCATAGGAGCACAAAAACCACATTAAGTGTAGGAATGATTTGGAAAAAAAAAAAATCCAGAGCATACTGTCATTTGACTCAAAAATATATAAAACATATATTAGATACTTAAAATTTTTTGTTGATCTTCAAACTTTTCATCTTAAAATTTAAAATCAATAGTCGATATTAGATACATAAAATTTTACTTAGATGACATCTTACAATCTTTAAACAATCTATTTTTTCAATCTGAAAATAATCAATCTATGTTTTATTAGATCATTTTTAAAAGTGATGATATTTTTTTGAATAAAGTATTAGTAATTATCAAATCATAAGCTAAAGCAAAATTTGATATGATCTTACCTTATTCATTAGTCACTTCAAATCCATAACCATTATGAATGCTTCTAATATCTTTTACTATTCTACAAACATGTCCATTTAAATAACTTATATTAAATATTTTGTTTCTAAAGGTATCATTTATATTAATCCTTCTAGGTCATTATAATATTTTTTCTTTTGAGCATACATTCAAACCTATTTGAGGGGCATAAGTACTTATAACATTAATAATCTTAGCATCAACAATAATTTTTAAAGCTATAATTCTATTTTCAATCCTATTAATTTTCACAATATTTTTCTTCAAACTCTTATTAATAATCACACTTACAATATTTCTATTATGACGTCTACATAATACTAAAGTTTAAAATATAAATTGACAATCTTCTTAGCCTTCTACATACCCATTTAATTTCTTGAATTCATAAGATTATATTTCTATGAACCGTAATAATTATTAATTTCATTAATTTACATTATTAAAACTACACTTAAAGAAAATTCTATTCTTAATCAAATCCTACTCAAATATGATTTGCACCCTAATCAAGTAGGGTCAAAATTTTTTTGAGTATGATTTAAAAGATTTAAACATGGTTTGACATGTTTTAAACATAATTTAAGCAAGGTATAAATATTTTAGCATAGTTCATGTAAGGTTCAAAAGAGGTTTGAACTTACTTCAAACACAGTTTGAATTATGTTTGAACACAATTCAAATAGGTTTGTGTAGGTTTTGAAAAAGATTTAAACATGGTTTTGCATGGTTTTCAAAAGTTTGATCAATGCTCAAATATTACTTGAATATAATTTAAATTGTGTTCGAACAAGGTTCAAACAAGATATAGTTATGGTAGATACAATATAATGCATTCCAACTACTATAATAATAATCAATTCATCTATTTATACACTAGAATATATAATGTAATACAATAAAGAGCTATTAAGATAGGTATGACACACATTAATTTATAACAAAAAGTTATAACACATTATAATAATGCATCTTAAAAAAGTATAAAATAAAAGATGTAACACATTATAATAATAAGTATTACATCATTTCTTAACTTATGAGTATTTTTACAATTACATATATAGTAAAGTATATTGTTATGAAGGTTGTGGGCAATTGGCCTTACAAATAACACTATTATGCTCTCTAACTTTCATCGCCTAGACCCCATAGTTATTACATATATAGCAAAGTATATTGTCATTACATATACATCCAATTATGTTGCTTTTATGACTCAAGTTCAATCAAATCAACTAACATTATAATCAATTCAAGAAAAAAAAATTAAAGTTACTAAAGAAAAGAGTTTACTCACCAATCAATGAACTAATTAAAGTCATCAAAGCTATAAGTCTAGTTAGAAAAAATTCTTCTATTGAATTTAGCCCTTGAATTCACCAAAATATTTAAAGCTATTATTCATCATTAATCACTCTCAAAGATCTTATCCTTGTGCTTAGAACTCAATAAAAGTTCTCATTGTACTCAAATAACTACAAATTAGCAATATTTATATATTTTATAATAAACACTTGTTAAGTTTGTTACCTAATTTTACTAATATGCAGTTATTCATGTAGAGTTTAATCTCAACCTAAACTTATAAATAAGAGATTAGAAAATTTCTTACATTAATTCATATTTTAACATTAGATTGTACTTTTAATAGTAGTTTGATGTAATTCTTATAACTTCTCACCAATAACTGCACTAATTAAAGCCGCCAAGGCTATAAGTGCAATTAGAATAAACTCTTCTATAGAATCTGACCCTTGAATTTACCAAAATATCTAAAGCTAGTTTCATCATTATCACTCTCAAAGATCTTATCATTATGCTTAGAACTTGATAAAAGTTCTCATTGAACTCAAATAGCTACAAATTAGCTAAATTTATTCATTTTATGAAAAATACCATTTAAGTCATGTTACATAATTTTACTTATATGTAGTTATTCATGTAACATTTAATCTCGACTTAAACTTATAAATAAGAGATTAGAAAATGACTTACACTAATTCATATTTTGACATTATATTGTACTTTGATGTGATTCTTATAACTTCTCTTTAGCTACATTTTTTTAGCTTAGTTTAAACTTGCTAGTAA
Organism: Cymbidium sinense; assembly: GCA_021442155.1. Taxonomy (NCBI): domain Eukaryota; kingdom Viridiplantae; phylum Streptophyta; class Magnoliopsida; order Asparagales; family Orchidaceae; genus Cymbidium; species Cymbidium sinense. Next base: position 136,914,308 of record CM038224.1, read on the forward strand.
GGTTATGATATCATCACAAAGAGATTTGGATTCATATCCTCTAAGATATAATGAACATATTTGGAGCCTAAGACCAAAAGCCAAGTAATGAAGGAAGAAATTAGAGATCACCACTAATGGAGCAACAAAACTTCGCCACCTAATAGTTGAATAAGATAGAAGAATGTTTAACAAGATTTATTCAAGGAGTTCTTGGACAAGTATTTTGAAAAACTCCATCTATCAAGATTCCTTCTAAAGCCAGTAATGTTTATCTAAGTTTCAATGCACTTACCTCAACTTTAATGATTGATATGGTGTGTGGTGTTTAAAAATTTGATGAGAGATGCCACACAGATCATATGGGGTACTTATTGAAATGATTGAGTATAATATTAAGAAATGATATACTATCTCAAAAAATAGACGGATCACCCTATGATAGACTCAATCACCTAATAATGACTCTTAAGACAAATGAGTCTATGTGTACAAGAGATTTCTCTTCTATTTTATATGGATGAAATAAAGTATGATTTATTTTAAACTGGGTTTTTAAAATCCCTATAAGGGTAAGCCCCCATAGTTAATTACATCTTAAAAATAATATTTAAAAAAAAAAACTCATGATTAAAGTGTTTGGATAACATCTATATGGATTTCAAAGTTTATCTTAAAAAGATAGTTAATTTTGAAATTCAAAAGGGAACACTTCAAGGAGAAAGAATTCTTTTAGGAAGCTAATCGAGAATAAGTAGGAAGTGATCACGATACTAGAAAGCTTAGTGAGCACTTCAATATATCTTATGGTGATGCTTATATTTTTGAAATAGAGAATTATGGTTGTTTAAGTTGATATTTTATTAGAGAACTAGGACTTATATTCCAACAATACAAAATTATTAAATGCTTAAGAGAAGAGGATTTACACATGCAGCAAAGGAGAAATAGGCTGCATCCGAACTTATGTCTAAAGTGCTCTTGCACAAGCTAAGAGCTCGACTTAATTCTACTGGAGAAAAAAAATAAAACATATGATTCACTTTCACGAGAGAGAGTGACTCTATCCCGACTCTTCTGGACTTACAACTGCCTGAAGTGGCAATTAGCTAACACCTTCTATGCTTTTAAAACTTATATTCTTCTGTTATTTATTAAGAAAGAACATATGATTCTAAATTCACTCACTATAAGCCTAGATCATGGTCAGTATGAAAGTCTATCTTAAACTAATGCAATGAAAGTTACAAATTTTATTTGATTTTGACTCATCACTTTAGACTCAGGCTAGGGAGGCATTGATGCCTATGTGCATGATGAAATGAAGTTATGGGCTAAATCAATAGGGAAGGGATATTCTCCACTACATGAAAACTGTTTTCATAGGTTGAGTCATGTCCCTTATTATGCAAGAGTAGAGACTCCTTATTTGCAATAAATGAAATAAAATGCCTGCAAGGTGTTATAACATTCATCACAGACCTATAGATTGCTAAATCTTTTATCTTGATTAAGTGTCTAAGATTTATGATGAAATTACGAGTTAAAATTTTAATTATAATTGATTAGTGGGGGTACAAAATTTAGGTCCTTAAATATCCTACCGTGTCTATGATATATAGCAAACAAACACATTTTAAGAAATCTATAAAAAAAACATGTAGTTTTATTATGCAGTTAATGTAAACAAGTCAAATAAATATCATCGATTAAAAGAATAAGAGGTCAGTGCGACTGGATACCATCGTACATCCCAAAAAATAAGATAAGTAGGCGAGCTCCACCTTTATACAACCTGAATTATAATTAATTTATAATAAAAATAAAAAAATTATGGTGATTTTCAATCTTCATTTTTATCTCCATAGATCATGTTTTTTAGGCATCATATGGCCTTCTAAGCCAAGACCTTCTAGCCATTGCTCATTTTAAACCCCATAGTTCTAATCCTAAATTTATTACAATAAATATATTTTTATGAAAATTAAAATTTAACTACACCTATATATTTATATATTTCATACATTAGGGCTTAGCTTCCTTTTCTTTGGGTTATCAATCCCACATATCCTAGAGGATTATGCTCAAGAACTTAAGCAACACTTGCAAGCAAAAGCATTTAATAAATTTTTTTTATTATAGTGGTCCTTTAAGCATAATTCCCTGTAAAAAATATCATTAGCCTAATGATGTCCTATTATCCACACCACGCATAAACAACCCTAACATCCTATCTAACATATTACATCACAAAATCAGAAAAATCAATATATCACAACAAAATATCGACCAAACCTAAGTCTAGGATTGGTAGACTAATATTCTAGTGTGTGAAAAGAGAGCTACTGTGATAAATTTGTCCTATACTTCTTTAAGTTTAAATTTGATTTAAGTTGAATATTTGTTCAAATTAATATAGGGTGGTTTCACCTTAAATATTTAATTAATTTAAAGTTATATTTTTTATTTTTAATTTATATTAAGATTGATTTAATATTTTAAAGAATGAAAAAGGAGATTAAACCCTATTATGGTAAAGTTTTTATCTACTTAACACCCTCCTAATAAGATTTTTTTTTACTAGATGGTGAAAGTTATCTTGAGACTTGAACTTAAAAACTTAAATTTTAAATATATCAATATTTTATTTCTTTATTTAATCTCTTTTCATGATTTAGCTCTCCCAGGTACGTGTTGTTGTTAAACTAGTAGTTCGAGGTATTAAGACCTCCTTTGAACCAATAGCTCTACAACCTCAGGTGTCCAACTATATACCTTATGATCACTTATTATGAAGAGTTTTGATTTAGATTCAATTTCAATTAAATTTGTTTTAGCTTATGAACTTTAAATTAACTTCTTTTGATTTTAGGAAACTTAACTTAATATCTAAAATTTATAGGTTTAACTATATTTGTCTTGATCTATTTGCAATTTTATTTAAATATATCATAACTTGATTAAAGTTTAATTATTAATGATTGATTTTAGGTTGATTAAATCAATTACGCTTTTCATTTGGGTTTGGTATTTCATTAAGGTAGGTTATTAATATTTCAATTTTGGTTTAATTTTTATTTTCTCGATTTTTAATTAAATTCATTTTTATTTAAATTTCAATTGGTATTTCTTTTAATTAAATCAATTACGCCTTAGCTTCTTTGGGGAGTCCAGCACACACACATGTATTTAAAGAGCGAACAAGAAAACTCTAGAATTTTTACATGGAAAACCTCGAAAAGAGGGAAAAACCACGGGGCCTAGCCCAGCGAAAATCTTCCACTTTGTATTTCTTTTAGAGTACAGGATCTTCCCGATGACGGGATTACAGAATAGTATGTGAGAAGGGAACAATAGTCGCTAGTAATAGACGATGTTGACGACGATGTTGACGATGATGTTGACGACGATGTTGACGACGATGTTAACAATGATGTTGACGATGATGTTGACGATGATGACCGGCGGTAGTAGTTGGCGATAATGGCCAAACAATGATGGTAACACGGCCGGATCGTGGCGGCGGCAGCGCGGCGACGGTTGGCAACCGTCAGTGGTGGCGATTGTGCTTGGAGGATCTTCAAGCTTTAGAGCTCTCATCTCTCTTGTGCTCCCTATGAAGAATGAGGGCTATTTATAGATTGGAGGAGTGGTGTCTCTGTAAATACATGCAAAATCCGAACCACTCCACTTCATCGGACAGCTCAGAATGATTACTTTGATCATTTGATGTATTTTAAGTATTTGAATGCTCAAATGAAGTTAGAATTGTAAGATCTTGGGCTTGTTGGATTTGGCTCGCCAAGACGCTTGATTTGATTATAAACACTTTATATTTGAGAGTTATTTAGGGATTTAACTTATATCCTAAAGTTTCCAAGGATATTTTAAGAGCTTGATCTCGACCAGTTTCAACCGGATCGTTGCTTTTCATCAAGATTCGTCTTATTAGTAGTCATATCGGTTACTTTTTTTTTTGGACATTATCTCAACCATCCAAAATATATATCAAATACTTGAAAATAGTAAATTCATTTGAGTCAATAACTACATATTTAAAGATCTTCATGAGCACAAGATTATGACTACTAAGCAGATACGTGACCGCAGACGTGGTACGCGCATGGAGATTGAGGTTCTGACCATCCGACGGGCCATGAGTGCTCTGGGCGCGCACGAAACCACAGCCTTGTGGGTAAGTAGAGGCTGCACGGGCCTGACCGTGGCATGGGCCCTGCGGGTCATGGAATGGATGCCGGTCCTGCATAAGTGAAGGGCACATCGCACCTGCGGAGTCTGGCCAGAAGATGGTGGCGGCCACGGGCTCGGCTGTTACGCAGCTGCGACGCGACCATGCAAGAAAGCCGCGGCTACTGGCGCCCATCCCCAAATGGTGGTTTTTTCTAGTTTTGGCGATTTTGGGCAGTTTTTGACGATTTTTTACTCTTTTGTCCCTATAAGAGGTCTATAAAAATCCCCTAGGGCCAAGGGAGAAGGCACACTTTTCAATGCTCTAGTGCTTCTCTTCTTCTTGAGTGAGGGTCATTTATAGGGGATCAAGGCTCGTAGTTCATAAGGCAAGGCTCTCGAAGAGGTACCTTTTCCGACATCACCAGTTTCCCCGAAAGTTTCAAAGAGATGTCAATCATCCGTCACGAGTTTTCAGATAAGACTCTCATCAAGAAGGCCGCTCAAAGAGGTTCAACCGTTTCGCTGACCGGTGAATGATCATCAGTTCATACTCAGGCTCGCTTTTCTGAGGTATCGCTTCGAAGGACCGAGGCAATCAAGCCAGTTTTCTTGTAGAAATTGGATTTTGAGTCTTTAATGGATGGCCAAGCTGAAACGTATGAGAAGGCTAGAACCATCGCTCAACGATTCAAAGTTTGGTGTAATTTCGAGCATCATTGAGGGTATCTTCTTCTCTCTCTCTCTCTCTCTCTCTATATATATATATATATATATCTATCTTTTCATATATGTGTATCTTTTCGCCGATCGTAGAAAAATTTTATCCCAAGCTATCCGTGAGAGAGAGAAAAGGATACGCAAGTATTGGGGTAACTTTCGCTTCAGATTTTTGTCATTTCTTTCTTTATTTATCATGTATTTTCACTGGTGATGAAGAAAACCCATAATGTGACGCCATGACGACATATATCATCTACTATCACATCGATAGTTTAATGGTATTTTGAAAATTTTACTTCCTAATGAGTTGGTGGCCATTGCTAAAAAAGCCCGCTTCACCTCCTGGTACTTTACTTTAAGATGATTCTTCGTGCTAGACTACGATTCCCTTTGGCCCCCGAGCAGATTGAGATCTTCAAAACATGTGATGTAGCTTTGTCACAATTTCATTTCGGGCTTTAGTGGTCATCGCGTATGCCTTCTTCGAGAATGGTTACTTTGAACATCAAATACTTAATGTGATTCACATGTGATGCTCAAGGATGTGTTTTATCTATAAAGAATTGGATAGAATTTTAGCATGGGATCCGTCTAAAAATTGGTCTAATGGATTCTTTTTTGTGAAAAATGAGTGGGGCCTTCCTGAGAGATGGGGAAGAATGAATGACCTTCTAGATCCATTACTAATTGAAGAGAATGAGATCTTGGCAACTCTTAGTGTTCCTGATGTAGAAAGCTTACAGCATGAGTTGCATCACATTAGCAAATATATAGTTGAAGATAAAATGTTCAAGGTTGGCCTTTCCATCTATGCAGGGAGATCTCATTCTTTTCCACTAAAGAGGTCAAGTAAAGGTGATGAAAGGTCTCCTCATATTCATAGGGTTCTTTCAAGAATCCCGCCACAAATCGGGTGGTGGCAATGTTTCTTCCCTAAAGAAAAGAAGACATTAAGTGACTACGCCGATATCTGAAGAAGAAGATGTTACCCCGCCTCTCCTCGAGTTTAATTGTTCAACTCATGATGGGGAGTTCGTTGCACATTCGCGTGAAGAGGTGTTAAATCACATATGCATTAGGCGAACGAGATGAATTGGTACGTTGTCTTCCTTCTTTCTTCTTTTCTTCTTTTCCTCCTTTTTTTCTTTTGTAATATTTGTGATGATTTTTTATAGGTAACAATAATGATGGCTCATTTGGGTGTCTCTTTACGAGTGGAATCTGAATTTGTGAAGGTAAAATATCCGCAAGGAGTATGAGCGAAAAGATGAGTGCTAAGGCCAAAGAAGTGGCGACTTTGGAGGATCACCAACGGTGCTGAATCGAGCTAGCTAACATGTCGACTTCTCTTTCTCTTCAGTGTCGGAAGATGGAGCACACTCATGATGAGTTGATTGAGGTGAGGACAGAGACCGAAAAGAGAAAAGACTCAAGGCACTTGCGAGAAGGAGCTCAACCGGAGAAGAAAGCATTACAGATCATCTTTGAGAAGGAGCATATAATGTCAAAAGGAAGCAAATGAAATCTCCTTGAAGGTGGAAGACTTTAAGAGCTCTCGCTTATCACGATAATCAAAGACCATGTTGGGAAGCTCAATCATATTCTTAATATTGAAGTGAAGGACTTGGAGCACCAATGTTTAGAGGAGGGCTTCATCCAGGGTTCCTAAATGGAATCGCTTAGTGCATCGAAAGGTGTTGAGGATCTATCTCCAGTGTCCAAGACTCTTCGATTCGTGAGATGAAGGAGTTGAGAGTGAGTCCAAGGGAGCATCTCCTAGTGGTGAGGAGGACGTTGATATCACCAACTGATATGATGTAACATCACTTGAGGATGCATTTTTTTATATGTATTGTTATTAGTGTGTATCAAAATCTTGATTCTTTCTTATATCATCATGTTAATGCTGTCAATTTTTTTTAGATGATACGCTCTTATTTTATTTTTACCTATCCGGGGTAATTGGTCGGAATATTATTCGATGATGCTAACCTATACGGATGAGGTTGAATTGAATTCACTGAAGATTTTTGACCAATCCGAGGTTGTTTGTCAAAGTGTTACTTGATGACGTTAACCTGTATGGAAAAGGTCGCAAGATGTCCACCAAGGACCTTTTGACCTATCCTAGGTATCAACCAAAGTGTTACTTGACTTCTTACCTGTATGGAAGAGGTCGCAGGATGTCCACCAAGGACCTTTTGACCTATCCTAGGTATCAACCAAAGTGTTAACTTCTTACCTGTATGGAAGAGATCCGATCAAGTCCGCTTGGGATTGATTATGCCCCGATTGAGATACAACGTGAGTTGTATATTTCTCAAGTGGGAGGATTAAATGAAGAAGAAATAAGCTTGTAAGAAAAAGCTATAAATCTATTACTCTGATAAGTTTGATGATACAATCATAAGACGATTTTAACATAGATATGAGTTTTAAGAGAAAATGACGACAACAACAACAAGTCTTTATCCCACTAAGTGGGGTCGGCTACATAACGCGAAAATGACAAATGAGACAAAATAAAAGTTGCAATATTTATGCAGTAGGAATTATTGATAATATTTTCAGAGATTCTTAGTGTTCCAAGTTCGAGGTAAAGTTTTTCTCTCTGGATCCTTGAGCTTGAATGTTCCTGGCTTTACCACAGCCATAACCACATATGGGCCATCCCAAAGAGGTGAGAGTTTATTGCGTTCAGGGCCTTTGCCTGCAGCTTCGAGACTTCATAGGACCAAGTCACTGACATATATGGGATGAGGTTTTACTTTTCTGTTGAAGTGACGAGCTACCCTTTGGTGATAGGAAGCAATCCGAAGTAGGGCTATGTCACGAGTTTCAGGGAGTAGGTCCAGGTGGTGTCGGAGTTTTTCTTCATTAACATCATGATCGAATAATTGAACTCTTGGACTTGGAACCCCGATATTTACTAGCATAATAGCTTATGTGCAGAAACACAAGTTATATGGTGTCTCACCAGTCGGGGTGCGCGATGTAATGTGGTAAGCCCAAAGAAGATTAGAGAGCTCATCAACCCATTGCCCCCCGACCTTCTCAAGATGTGTTTTTAGTCCTTTGAGTATAGTCATGTTGGTTGCTTCAATCTGCCCGTTAGTTTGAGGATGTGCTACAGCCGTATGCAACAGCTGAATATGAAGATCTTTGCAAAAGGACGTAAAGACTTTTCCAAGAATTGGGTTCGTGATGATCTTTGCAGGAAGACCAAATCGACATACTATATTTTTTTAAATAAATTATTTAGCATTTGCCTCCGTAATTTTAGCGAGTGGTTCAGCTTCCACCCATTTAGTGAAGTAGTCGACGGCTAAAATGATAAACTTTCGTTACCCTGATGCTATCGAAAAAGGTCTCATGATATCAATCCCCCACTTAGTAAAAGGCCACGAGCTTTGAAGGGATGAGAGCTCTGTATGCAGCATGTGAGAGAGGTTAGAGTGCAACTGACAACTTGCACATTTTTTTATGAACTCCAAGCCTTGTTTCATCAGAGGCCAATAGAACCCTTGACTTATAATTTTAAGGGCTAGTGCCCTTCCTCTAGGTGTTCTCCACATATCCCCAGTGAACCTCTCTTAATGCGTAATCGGCCTCTGAAGGTGAGAGGCATTTGAGGTACGGTCCAAAAAAAGCTTCGTATAGTTCACCTTTGATAATAGTAAAGTTTGAAGCTCTTCTAAATGAGTAGAAGTTGGGTCTTCAGAAAGGGTTCCTTCTTGTAGAAAAGACAGGATGTGGTCTATCCACGAATATTCCTTTATCTCATTAATTGCTTGAATTACCCATGAACCATGTATACTAGAAAAATGTATTTCTTCAACATGTATTCTCTTAAATAGATCCCTAGTAGCAGATGTAGCAAGCTTAGCTTGAGAGAGCCGCCTCAGTATTCTTCTCAAGATGTGAATGATTTGATGTGTCTTGAAATGGGCAAGAAGAGACTTCACCAAGTGGAGGTATTGTGCCAGAGATTATGAGATTAAAATTTCCCTCAACTTGGGAGGTAAGTCAGAGTCGAGGTATCACTAAGTCTTGAGCTTCAGAATCAATGGCAATCTCAACCCCGCTATGAGAGCCTCATATTCAACCATATTATTAGTTGTGGAAATTTTAGGCGAAGTCCATACTCTAAGGTATTCGGGAAATAAGTAAGATTCACGACCGATTTCCTCAAGCTCCATCAACATAGAGGTCCATTGAGGAGACAAAAGGGTAGTAGATAGCTCATCTGTAAGGCAGATTCCACTATAAAGTCTGAAGTACTTGAGACTTTATAGGCGAGATAAAAAAATTTATATCAAACTCTCCAATTGCACCACTTGATTAACCTCTCGTGATGCTTCTCGGTAGGATGGCCCTTAATGGTAAATGAGTGTAAACGCCAATAGTATGAGCTTGGAAGTATGGACACAATTTTTACCGAGAAAACTAAAGCCGAACCACCTTATCAAAGTGGATAATGACTTTCTATATCAAAAGAGTATTTTGACATAGTAAATAGTTATTGTATCACATTCTCTCGCACTAAATTGAGCTTATTGCATGGGAAGAGACTCCGAGATATAAGTATAATTTTCTCCTTGAATAGGCTTGGATAGTAGGGGTGGAGATGCTAAATACTCCCTTAGTTGCTCAAAAGCAGACTAACATTCATCAGTTAACTGAAAATTATTATTTTTAGCTCCCTTTAATATTTTAAAGAATGACAAGTATTTATCCCCAGAACGGGCTAGGAAGAGGGATAACGCAGTAATTTGTCCATTCAAATATTGAACTTCCTTGATATTCTTTGGAAGAGTCATATCTTTGAGAGCTTTGATTTTTTTGGGGTTGGCCTCTATCCCACGGTGGGTTACCATGAATCCAAGAAATTTTTCTAGCGTAACCCCAAAAGCACACTTGGTTGGGTTAAGTCGCATGTTGTAATGTCGAAGAATATTAAAGCATATTTATAAGTCAGAAATATGCTGTGATTCTTCCAAGCTTTTCACTAACATGTCATCCACATATACCTCCATTGTGCGGCCTAATAGGTCTTTAAAACCTTATTCATAAGGCGTTGATAAGTAGCACCAGTATTTTTTAATCCAAATGGCATAACTTGGTAATAGTATAAACCTTTATATGTTTGAAATGTTGTAGCTTCTTCATCTGTTGTGTTCATTTTTATTTGGTTATAACCAGAGTAAGCATCCAAAAAATTGAGCATTTGATGTCCAGACGTAGCATCAACCAATTGATCAATTCAAGGAAGAGAAAACTATCTTTCTGCAAGCCTTGTTAAGGTCGTGTAATCACATTCTCCATGTTCCATTTGTTTTCTTAACCATGACAACATATTTAGCCATGTAGGGTAATGTACCTCTCGTATGAATCCTGCTTCTGTGAGCTTGTTAACTTCTTGTTCAATAGCCTGGAGACGATCAGGTGCAAAACTATGTTTCTTTTGGATGATTGGTTTAAATATTGGATCAATCTTGAGGGAGTGCATGATTACATTGGGGTCAACCCCGATATCTCGGACTCCAAGAAGATGTCTTACTGCAAGAAGTCTATGTATTTTTCCTTTGTTCATATGAGAGCAAAGATCCTACTTGCAATCGTAGTATGGTCATCGATAATGCACAGAGCAAGTCTTCTACAAAGCTTTCTGGTACTTTCTTCATCTCAAAAAATTAAAATCTTCGATGTTGAAGGTCACGTAGCGGTTGAGCTTGTCGAGATAACATGATTGCTATCTGTTGATTTCACAGACCACTCCAACTCCAACGGAAATTTCATCTTAAGATGAGATACCAAAGTGATGACCAAAATTGATTGGAGGGGCCTTCCAAAGATATATATGTGAATTGACTTGACCACCATGAATTGGATTAAATGAGTTTTTGAGGAAATTCACCAAGGACAAGGAAGGGTGATTGTCCCTCCTATATTATCAAACCCGCATAAATGGTCCCAGTGGGTTGGAGCTTTTCCTAACTGTGCCCATGTTAAAAAAATGTGAGTAAAATAAGACATCAATAACTCCCATTGTCAATCAAAATTCTCTTAACATTATAGCATGGGTCACCGATCCTACCGATGACAAGTGGATCTTGATGAGGAACATGTACTCCTTCTAAGTTCAAGTCATTAAAAGTGATGGAATGATCAAGACGAACTTCTTTAACTCCTCGAGATGGTAATGAGAACTTGATTAGATAATATTGGTCCTCCTACGATTGTTTCAATTTCTCCAACTGTTTAAAGATTATTTTATTATTTCTGTGATGATTATTCTGGTTACCCCCTAATTAGAGGTATGTTTGTTTGAGTCGATTGATTCTTCACAAATCAATGTAGATATCCTTGCTGAATGAGCCTCTCAATTTCTTCTTTGAGTTGTTTGCATGCAAGTATGTCCACTTGATGGAAGTGACAATATTCCCTAATTGAATTTGGTTTCTGGATGCCACCACTTGATATTTTCTTCATCTCGAATAGCCATTAGAGGTTAACACGAGATGTGTTCAGCGTGTATTCCTTTCGGTTCACGCCGTTGATATGGGGTCATGGAGGGAGATCACCACTATGTTGCTTCTTTTGATAGATTCCGCATTCCTGGGTGCTTTTACATTTTCTGTAGATTCAAATTATTTAATGATGCATAGCCTCATCGGCAGAGATTTCTGCTTCCACACGATGAACTAAGTCGGTATATGAGCGGACCGTGTCACGCATTAGTGACGAGTAAAAAGGCTGAGTCCTCCAAGAAAAACTCCTCTTAATAGTTCATGGTCTACTTCAGGTATTTGGCGAGCTTCTAAGGAGAACCTATGAAAGTATTCTTTAAGTGATTCACTCTCATTCTAACGAATGCCGGAGAGATGGGAGGAATCTTTAATGATCCTCGTTGCAATGAACTGCTGCTACAAAAATCTTGTGAGTTCGTCAAAGGTACGGATGGATCCCCTTGGAAGGGAGTAGAACTGCGCGAAGCTTGCCCTTGAGGGTAACGGAAAGACGACAAAGCAGTGTATCAGGAGCTCGTTGGATATGCATGATAGTCCTATAATGGTCGATGTGTTTATATGGGTCAGTCGCCCCATCATAGGAATCAATGCTTGGAAGCTTGAAACCTAAGGGAATAGGATGTTGAAGAATAGTTTCAGCTAAAGGTGAGGATTCTTCATAGCCACGGTGAGGGAGAAGATGATTTTTGTCTTGAAGGTAAAATTCATCTTGCATTAAGCATCATAATTCTGCACGTATAACATGACGAGTGGGGTCAACAGGACGAGAATGTGTCATGCTACCGGTAATAATTGGTGGATTAGCATGGCTGAGTCGCACGCGTGATGGATGAGTAGAACTAGCGTGTCAAGGAGATCGATCACGAAGCGAGGAACTTCATTGTTAAGGAGATCGACATTTTGACCTCCTGCCAACGATCGATCTTGGGGAGGTGTGTTTGCGTGGTAATGGTCGTGTTTCTCTCAAAAGTCGGATCATCTCATTTTGAGACTCTTCCATTCGGACACGATCTTCTAAAGAGATCCTCATCTTCACCGATGTCGGTCTATTAGGGGAGGAGTAAGCTTGGCATCTTTGGTTCAAGGGATTGATTTTGAGAGTGACGGAGTTGGAGGGAGTTGCCAGACGGGTATGCCTATTGGCCATAATGCGTGTTCTGAATTGTGATTGATGGGTTCTTTTCTCATAAATGGCACCAAACTGTTGCGTGCTAGAAAACTAGTTGTGGTAGAGTAAAGTTTACGCCTTAACTTCTTTGGGGAGTCCAGCACACATACAGGTATTTAAAGAGCGAACAAGAAAACTCCAAAATTTTTATGTGGAAAACCTTGAAAAGAGGAAAAAACCACGGGGCTTAGCCCTGCGAAAATCTTCCACTTTGTATTTCTTTTAGAGTACAGATCTTCCGACGACGGATTACGTAAAGATGAGAAAGGAAACAAATGCTAATACGATGTATGACGATGTAATGATGACTTGATGATGATATGATGACGATGTTGACAATGTTGATGATGATGATGACCATGTTGACGGCGATGAACAGAGTGGTCATGATGACCGAACAGGGTCGATGATGGCGAGGATCGACGGCTACATGATACAGGTGGTCGACCGCCGAAGGTGGCAGAACGACTTGAAGGATCTTCGCTTTAGAGCTCTTCCTCTCTTGGCTCCCCTCATATAAGAGGCTATTTATAGATTGGGAGCGACGCTCTATAAATACATGAAAAAATCCAAACCACTCCAATTTTATCTGGACAAAATGTAATGATTACTTTGGATCATTTGATGTATTTTAAGTATTTGAATGCTCAAATGAAGTCGTTGTAAGATCTTGTTGGATTCGGCCTCGAGCTCAATTTGACTATAAATGCATATTTGAGAGTTATTTAGGATTTAACCGATATCCCAAAGTTTTCAAGAAATTTTAAGAGCTTGATCTCACCGCTTTCAACTTCTGACGCCTTTTAACATCAAGATTCGTGCTTCGACTAGTAGTATTTTAAGTGTCATATCTAAGTTTCACAAGACTACTTTAACCTTAACTAAAGGTTTGGTTGAGTGGTTAACCCAACTAATAGTTTGGTTAAGGATCATTTTAGTATGCTTTGTTCAAAATAGTTTTTTTTAAAAAATTTAATTAAATAGCTGATTGATTCATTTGATGCTCAATTAAAGGTTTAAAGGTTTAAGGTTTGATTAGACAATTTAATTTAATTAATTTAAATGACTATTAAGTTTAATTAATTAGTTCAATTTAGTTGGAAGTTGGTAGAATAACCTAATTAAATGTTGATTATTAATTGATCGAATTAGCCATCTTAAATAAAGTTCAGTTATGAAGAACTTAGATTAAAAGTTAAAGTTAATTAAACATTGATTACTTTAATTAAAGATTTGTGTTTAGTTCAATTAATTGATTAATATAATGTATCTTTTCATTTTACTGATTTAATTAGAGTTTCATTCATGATTATTTAAGTTTGTTATTGCTAACTTGATTAAAATGTGATGATTGATTAATTGAATGTTCATAATTTTCTTGATTGATTGAATTGGATAGTTGAGGTTTGATTAATGATTAACTAATTCACTTTATTTAAAATATTTGATTAATTTAATTTAATTAAGATATTCTATGTCTAACATGATTAACGTGATTAAGTATTTGGCTTAACTAAAGAGTTTAATTAATCAAACATTAATTAGTGATCTAATTAGCCATGATAGATTTAACTGAGACTTAATGAGTTTTTATAATTAAGTGTTTTAATTATTATTAAGTTTGATTTAAGAATTTATATGATGTGGCTTATTTAATTTAGTTCATTTTAGTTTAGTTAAATGATTAATTAATTTGGCTTGAATTTTCATTATTAATTTGATTTAGGGTTGATTTAAATTATAGTCTTATCTAAGAGTTTTAATTGAGAGATTAATTTTAATTTTAATGATCAACTAAATCCACTTTAAGTGATTATTTGGTTTCTTTATCATTGACTTAATAAGATGATTATCTAGATTGGTTAATTGATTATTGAAAATTAATTATGATTGCATTGATTCAATAGTTCATTTGATTAGAATTGAGTTAATGATTAATTAAACTTTAACTTAATAGAATAATTAACTAATTGGATGATTAAAATTTGATTTGATAATTAACTAAATCCGCCTTAACTAAAAACTAGCTAAGTGATTCATTCGATCAAAGCTTAATTATTGACTAATTAATTCAAATATAATTAATTATGCATTGATTATGATTGATTTTAATTAAGTCAATTAAGATTTGGTTTAGTGATTTAAGTTAATTTTAGTTGAAATTTAATTTAACTTGGTTTGATGTGATTTGCATAGTTGACATTCTAATTACTGATCTATTGTTTATTTTGTTTGAGTTTATAATCCATATTAAATTTCAATTTATATTTAATTAAGTTTAGTTTAAGTAAAGATTAGTTGTATTTGCTTGATTCAATTTAGGATTTAGGAGTTGTTTGGTTTGAGTGTAAAGTGAAGTAAAGTGAATCTAGTGCATTTTAACTTTTTGTGTGTTCGGCATGATGCAAAGAAAATTCTAAAGTAAAGTGATTTAAAAATACGAAAGGGTCATTTTTTTGGTGTATTTAATTTTAATATATCACAATGTAATGTGCTATCACCATCGCGCCCCATCGCTATTTTTCGCCGCCTTTGTCGCCAATGTCACAATCCCAAAAATACTTCACATTATATTTGCTCTACCAAATAGAAAAAAAATATAAACTCATGTATTTGTAGAGTTCTCAACCAAACAATCTTAAAGTAATTCAAATACATTATATTCACTTTACACTATATTCCTTTCTACACTATATTTCTTTTTCATGCATCCAAACAACCCCTTAATGAGGATTTAATGTTTTATTTATTTACAATTTTATCTTAATATTCAATTTATTATGTATTTCTTGGAATGTAATTCTAATGGATTCAATTAATTTTGATTCTAAAGATTTATTAGAGCCCAATTAAATGATTTTTTAAAAATATATATTCAATTTAAGAAAATTTAATAATTTTCTAAGTTTCATTGATGTTAATTATGATAGTTTAGGCTATTCCCATAATTTCTCCAATTTTCTAGGTTTAATATTAATTAATTTCATTAAATTAAGAATTTGAACTTGAAAATTATGTAACTTGATATGACACTAAAAACTCTCTTAGTTGAAGCACGAATCTCGATGTATGTATTATTGAACATCACTTAGAATCAAAATTTTAATATTTCAAACTCTCTTTTGATTATCATAGGGCTGATATAAAATACTTTGATTAGATCAAAAGTAATCTGATTCTGAGTTGAGACTAGACCAAATCAACTATTTAAAATATAATTGAAAATTTTGAGATATCAGTCAGATCTCTAAATAACTTCTAAATATGAAATATTTATAATCAAATCGAGAGTCTTGACGAGCCGGATCTAACAAGCCTAAGATATCTTAATTCTGCTTCATTTAAGCAATCAAATATTTAAAATACATCAGATGATCGAAGTAATCTTTTTGAGTCATCCAATGGAGTGATTTGGATTTTGTCTGTATTTACAGAAATGCTACTCTCATAGTCTATAAATAGCTCATCATTCTTTATATGAAGGAATCGAAGCTAAAGAAAGGAGAGTGCTTTAAGACTCAAGAATCGATAAAGCACACCATAGCAGATCATCACCACTCGCCATCTCACCACCGATCATCGCCATCATGATCGTAAAGAATCGGCCACCGCCAGATTATGCCGACCACACATCACTCCCGCCTCGACAGCCACCGGATCCACGGCCAACGCCGATACCGCTTCGCCACCACTATTGGTCACCGCCGACCGCTACCGCCGATCACCACCGCTAGCAGCCACCGCCCGACCGTCATCGGATCACCGCCACCACCGCTATTACCGCCATACCATCGCCATAATACCCACCAAATCTTTTCGATAGTTGTTGTGGATCATCGACTACCAACTGCGGCTTTCGCCTTTTAATCCGGAAGTTGTCACAAAACTTAGTTTTATAAGCTATTATTCTCCAACTTTGGAGAAAGGATAATAATTGTAACAAAAAGTAATATATTTAAATTATTTCTAAGTGGACTAGGCCCCGTGGTATATTCCTTCTTGGGTTTTTCACATAAAAATCTTGATGCCTCTCAAACTTTTTTGCTGAGTGTGCGAAACTTTTGTGCAACACTAAGACATTGAATTCTCCTACTTTATAGAATAATCTTCCCAAGATGCAATAGTTTGGGCACGCACCTTGCGCTTATGACAAAGATTTCATACTGTGACTCGACCGCATGCGCCGCTAGTAGACTGTGGTTCTCGCCCCATGTCCCCACGTGCTCGCACATATGTGATTGCACCAGGTTTCCCTCGGCCTCGTGCATCCACCGCCCGCTTTTATGAGCTCGCGGGCCTCACACCTATGTAACTAGTCTTTATGCTCGTGATCATGGCCTTCGCACTCCATGAAGATCGATTCTCTCAAACTCTATAAGATACAAAGGTTAATGAACCCACAAATTTTATTAACATTTAAGAAGTTTTTAGCTTCACAATTTTCATAAAATTATAATCAATTATTAAAAGATTATTTGTTGACTTGACATATATTTTTGGATGATAGAGATGATATCATCCAAAAATAGGGAGCCAACTAATATGTCATTGAAAAATCTCATAGTTGAAGCACGAATCTTGGTGTATGTGAACATCACTTATAATCAGAATCTTAATCTTTCAAACTCTCTTTTGATTATCATAGAGTTGCTATCAAACACCTTGATTTGATTGAGAGCAATCTGATTCTGAGTCCAGACTAGCCCAGATTAAACACTTTAAATATAATTAAAAACTTTTAAATATTAGTTGAATTCCTAAATAACTTCTAAATATTGAATGTTTATAGTCAAATCGAGCATCTTGACGAGTTGGATCTCTTAATTCTGACTTCATTTGAGCATTCAAATACTTAAAATACATCAGATCGAATGAATCTTTTTGAGTCATCCGATAGAGTGGTTTGAATTTTGTCTGTATTTACAGAAATATCACTTCCATAATCTATAAATAACTCATCATTCTTCAGAGGACCGTAAGTCAAGGGAAGAGAGCTGATACTTGAAAAATCTCAAGCCATAATCGCCATCGCCTCCATCATTCACCACCGCCTCCATTACCGACCGCCACCGCCAGGTCGCCATCGCCTGATAAATACCAAATCACCGCCATCCGATCACTAATCCGCCGCCACCGCCGCAGCATATCACTTGCCGCTACCACCCGCCATGGACACCGCCGGCTACCGCTATCAACCACCACCACTAATCGCCATCGCTGACTCGGGTCACCACCGGCTACCACTATTGGTCACCATCGGCCGCTGGCCACAACTATGCTACCGTTATCGCCGACCATCGTTTACCGCTTAACTATTCCCTTCCGGCCGCTTACCGATCATCACGCTACTGCCGCCAAGAAGGTAACCGCTATCACCGAATCACTGTTGTTGACCGCCACCTGACTATCGTTTAATCATTGTCGTCAGATCGTCAGACTACCACCTCAAGTAAATCCTTCGTCCCTGATCCAGCAAAGCTTTTCGCAAAACCTACTCTTGTAAGCTATCATTATCCAACTTTGAAGATAAGATAATAATTGTAACAAATACTAATATAGTAAAATTATTTCTACGCAGGCTAGGCCCCGCGATTTTTACCTTCTTAGATTTTCCACGTAAAAATCATAATATCTCTCAAACTTGTTGCTGTGTGTGTGGAACTTTTGTGCAATATTAAGACATCAAATTCTCCTACTCTACTGAAATGAATCTTCATGCACACAACATAACTTACAATCCATTTTGGATCAATCTCCGAAATCTATGTTAGATGTGTTTTAATATCAATTTCAATCTTTGAAAATTTCAATAATTAGATTATTAATTTAGTTTTAATTAAGATTTGATCATCATCATTAAATGTTAAATTAATTCAAAATTATCTAAGGAGTTAATTTTTTATTTTTATTTTTTCATTTCTAGAATCCCAAAAAAATATGAATCCGCATATGCCATTTGGGGATGGCCCCATAGGGATCTTAAAAAATTGATCTCCTAACGTTGACTTGTTGACTTCTATGAAAAAATAGGGTAATTTTTTTAAATTAAGTATGATTAGAAGCTTAATTAGGTAATTAAGTATTAATTAAAAAAATTAAGAATATATATCGCCAATTAAGATCACGCCACACGTTGCCACGGCGGATTGTGTAGCGGAATTGAGGCCGCCCAATTAATGGGCGACCGCTTTAGATTACCGCCGCCTGCCATGGGCTTAATTACCAGATACGCCGGCCGCTAGTAGCGACCGCTCAGATAGGGAGCCGCCCACTACCCGCGACCGCCCTAACATATTATTAGGGTCGATCGGCCACGATCGGCCCTATCTCCATAGTTTTGCTCACCGCCCCTCGCCCGCCTCGCTGGTAGGGTGTAAACGAGCGAACTTGAGCCAACGTAACTCTGTTCGTGTTCATCGCTTGAAATTTATTTTGTTCGTGTTCGCCTCGTTTATATATCGAGCTTGAAATGTCTGTTCGTGTTCGGCTTGTTTAACTAAACGAGCTAACGAGCCGAACACGAGCTGTTCGCGAACAACAAACTTTTTTGACAGAGGGAGGATTCGAATCTGGGCCAATTTTTTGCATAACAAAAGTTTTAACCACTAAGCCATGCTTGTATTTGTGATATGTAAATGTGTTCATATGTATATAATAATAATAATAATAATAATAATAATAATAATAATTGTTGCGTGCTAGAAAACCAGTCGCGGTAGAGTGAAAGTTTACGCCTTAGCCTTGTCGATTAGTCCAGCACACACACAGGTAATTAAAGAGCGAACAAGAGACACCTGCAATTTTAACGGGAAAATTTCAAAAGGAGGGGAAAACCACTGCCCAAACAAGAAAAGCTTCCACTATGTATCTGCTTCGTGAGTACGTCTTTCCGATACAAGATTATAGCATATGAGGGAGAAAAACAATGTAACAATGATCGTTGGTTGTCGATGGTGAAGATGTGGTAACTTCCAGAGAATACGTACAATGATGATGGTATTGATGACCGAAAGGTGTGACATTGCTTGAGGATCTTCAAGCTTCGTGAGCTTCTTCTTCCTCCTTGCTTAGACTCTTCCTCTTCTTCCTTGCTCGACTCTTCCTTTTCTTCCTTGTCAGTGATTCTACTGAAGGATCCGACGGCCATGGGGTGGTGACTAATCGCCGAGTGGTTCCTTTTCTCCACCTCACTTCACTTCACTTGGCTTAGCCTCCTTCACTTGGCTTCCCTTCATGTGAGAATGAAGGCCTATTTATAGATGGGAGGAGGGCATTCTTGTAAATTCATGTAAAGCCTGCACACCCCCCCTCGACGGACGGGCCAGATGATTCCTTCGATCATTTGATGTATTTTGAGCATTTGGATGCCCAAATGACGCCGGAATTATGAGATCTTAGGCTCGTTAGATCCGCCGCCGAGACGCCGATTCGCTATAAACACTCCATATTTGAGAGTCGCTTTAAGATTTAATTGATGTCCCAAAGATTCTAATGATATTTCAAGCTGATCTCGACGGCTTTGACTCAAAATCATATCGCCGACATCAAGATTTGTGCTTGACTAGTGGTATTTTGAGAGCCATATCGTTTCTATTTTGGATGATATTAGCTTAATCATCCAAAAATATATGTGCCAAAATACCAAAATAACGAATTGGAAGTTGTTTTTCGGGACCCTGCCTACGCTCGTTTACACCACCGGCGCATGAGCTGGGCGCAAGGCTACGGAGCGCCACGGAGCTGCCTGGTCGCTCGAGGGCGGTCGCTGCGGATTGCCGGCGGATCGATAGCGCGGGTCGGGCCCTGCGGGTCGTCGAACGGCGCTTACGGTGGTTACGCCATGCGCCGCTACACGGACCATGCTCATACGGGTCATACCGCGGCCGCTGCTGGGCCATTCCGCTGCGGATCTGCCGGGTCAGCGCCATTCGGCTGGGATCATGATTCCGCTGATCGGTCATGCGCGGCCATTCCGCTGCGGATTCGATTCGGTCAGCCCGTCCGGTGAATGACTCGGAATGGGTCGAAGGCTGTCATGATTATACCAAGCGCATATACCAAGGAAGGTCATACAAGGCTCATGGCTGCTAAGGGCCATACTGTCAAGACTACAGCAAGATTCACAAGGCTCAAGATGTCAAGGCGTCATAGTCATGGCTACACCACATCATGGACGCTACCTGCCCGGGCCGAGAACTTGGGCGGTTTTGAGCCGTTTTGAACCATTTTTTGAGGGGGTTTTACCGTTTTGCCCATGTGGGGGGTTATAAATACCCCCTTAGGATGAGAGGGAGAGGCACACCTTTCCCCTCCCCCTTTCCTCTTGAGTGAGGGTCCTTTGGAGGCGATCAAGAGGCGTTCAAGGAGGCGATCAAGGCCCACGGTGCATACGTCGTGGTTCCGCACGGCCACGCCGACCGTCCGTTAGAGGCGATCAAGGCCCACGGTGCATACGCCATGGTTCCGGACGCCACGCCGGACCGTCCGGGTTAGAGGCGATCAAGGCCTACTTGCATACGCTGGCCCGGCGACGGCCACGCCGGACCGTCCGTTAGAGGCGATCGCGCGGCGGCATACGCCGTGGGTTCCGGCGCATAAAGCCACGCCGGACCGTCCGTTAGCGGCGATCAAGGCCCACGGTACGCTGGTTCGGCGACGCCACGCCGGACCGCCGTTAGAGGTGATCAAGGCCCACGCATACGCCGTGGCCGCGACGGCCATCGCCGGACCGTCCGTTAGCGATCAAGGCCCACCTGCATACGCCATGGTTCCAGTTACCGCCACGCCGACCGCCGGTTAGAGGTGATCGGCCCAGTACACGCCGTGGTTCCGCTTACCGCCACGCCGACCGTCCGTTAGAGGCGATCATCGGAGACGGGGCCGAAAGATGCTCGATGATGGTGGCTGACGAGGATAACCAGCGACGATGGTGGTGACCGACGGGGATTGTCGGCGATGGTCGGAGGCAAGGACCGGCACGTAGTCGGAGCGCCGGCACGCGAATGGCACGGTGACCGCCAGTAGTGGTTGGCGCCGATGGGGTGGTCACGCGAATCGGCGGTAGTCGATGGTGACGTGTCTGTACGGGGTGATTGTGATGGTAGGGCGCGGATGACGACAATGGTGATGACGGCGATACAGCGGCAGGACTGCGACAGTCGGTGCAGACCGCGACGATGAGGATTTTTGACCCATCCGAGGTTGTTTGTCAGAGTGTTATCCGATGACATTAACCTGTGCGGAGTGGGTACAAAGTTTTTTTTTTTTTTGGACCTTTCCTGGGTTGTTTGTCAGAGCTTTTGCTCGATGACATTAACCCGTATGGAAGAGATCGCATGAAGTCCACCAAGGACATTTTGACCTATCCTAGATTTTTTGTCAGAGTGTTTACTCGATGACGTTAACCCGTATGGAAGAGGTCGAATATTTGCATGAGCTTGTAACCAGAGTTGACCATTGATCTTTGCCTTTTCGCTGTTGACACTTGCTTATCTTTTGAGATTAAGAGTTGCCCCCGGAGGCATGTTCGTTGAGTCGATTGATATGGAGGTTGTGGAGAGGAGATCACATCATGGGTTTTTTTTTGGGACTGTCGGTCTGCATTTTATGGGATGCTCTTACGTTTCCCTACAGATTGTTCAAATTGTTTGCGATGGGCATGAATAGCTTCATCGGCAGAGATTTGTGCTTCCACACGATGAACTAAGTCGGCGTATGAGCGGACTGTGTCTCGCATTAGTGATGAATAAAAAGGCCCTGGACGGAGCCCTCCAAGGAAAACTCCTCTTAATAATTCAAGATTTATCCGTATTTGCTTGAGGAGAATCTGGAAGTATTCTTTAAGTGATTCACCCTCATTCGAATCGGAGAGATGGGAGGAATCTTTAATGATTCTCCATTTGAAATGAACTCCACAAAGAACTGAAGTTCGTTAAAGGTATGGATGGATCCCTTGGGAAGAGAGTAGAACCGCTTTGAGGGTAACGGAAAGACGACAAAGCAAGGTCGTGAGCTCTGGATATGCATGATAGTCTGTAATGGTCGATGTATTCGTGGGTGGGTTGCCCCATCATAGGAATCAATGCTCGGAAGCTTGAAACCTACGGAATTGGATGTCAAGAATGGCTTCAGCCTAAAGGTGAGGACTCCTCATAACTATGTGGGTGAAGATGATTTTGTCTTGAAGGTGAAATTCATCTTGTATTAAGCGCCGATTGCGAATGTCATGACGGCGGATTAACAAGATGAGCATGTGTGAAGCTATCAACAACAATCGGTGGATTAGTAACCGCTGAGTCGCACGCGATGGATTAGTGGAACTAAAGGTCAAGGAGATCAACGTTACGCCTCCATGCGAGGAACTCAGGTCGGGAGGATTAGCGTTTTGACCTCCTCTGGGCAATGACCGATCTTGGGGGAGATATGCTTGCCGTAGTAGCAGTTGTTGTAGTCATTGCAAAAGCTGGATCATCTTATTTTGAGACTCCTCCATTCGACGGACACGATCTTCCAAAGAGATTCGTTCGCCTCAACAAGGTCATGCCTATCGTGGGGAGTGAGGCAAAACTTGGCATCCTTGGTTCATGGATGGGTTTGAGAATGACTGAGTTGGAGGGAGGTCAGACGAGTGTTGTGCCTATTGGCCATAACGTGGATGTTCACGAAATTGTGGTTGAAGGATTTTTCTTCCCACAGACGGCGCCAAACTGTTGCGTGCTAGAAAACCAGTCGCGGTAGAGTGAAAGTTTACGCCTTAGCCTTGTCGATTAGTCCAACACACACACAGGTAATTAAAGAGCGAACAAGAGACACTCCAAAATTTTTAACGTGGAAAACCTCGGAGGGGAAAATCACTGCCTAGCCCAAAAAAAGCTTCCACTATGTATCCGTTTCAGTCTGAGTCTTCCCGATACAAGATTACAATTGCATATGAGGGAGGAAAACTATGTAACAACGATCGTTGTAATGGTTGTCGATGGTGAAGATGTGGGGTAACTCCTAGGAATACTGTGGTACAATTAGTGATGATGGTGGTTGATGACCGTCGAGCAGGGGTGTGACCTTGCTTGGAGGATCTTCAAGCTTCAGAGCTTCTTCTTCCTCCTTGCTTAGACTCTTCCTCTTCTTCCTTGCTCGGACTCTTCCTTTTCTTCCTTGCTTGGGCAGATTTACGGCGGCAAGGATCAGCGACGGTGGCCGGCGGTGGTGGTTGACGACCGTCGAGCGGTGGCTCCTCCTTTTCTCCACCTCACTTCACTTCACTTGGCTTAGCCTCCTCTTCACTTGGCTTCCCTTCATGTGAGGAATGAAGGCCTATTTATAGATGGGAGGAGGGGCATTCTTGTAAATTCATGTAAAGCCCGTACCACTCCCCTCGATCGGACGGCTCAGGATGATTCCTTCGATCATTTGATGTATTTTGAGCATTTGGATGCCCAAATGACGTCGGAATTATGAGATCTTAGGCTCGTTAGATCCGGCTCGTCGAGACGCTCGATTCGATTATAAACACTCTATATTTGAGAGCTGTTTTGAGATTTAATTGATGTCCCAAAGATTCCAATGATATTTCAAGTGCTTGATCTCGATCGGTTTTGACTCAAAATCATATCGCTTTCGACATCAAGATTTGTGCTTTGACTAGTGGTATTTTGAGAGCCATATCAATAATAATAATAATAATAATAATAATATAATATAATTTTTTATTTCGAGCTAAATCGAGCCGAACACGATCGAACAAATGATTGTTCATGTTCGCTGCTTATATATCGAAGCTTGAATGTGTGTTCGTTTAGTTAACGAACGAGCCGAACACGAGCTACATAACGAGCCGAACACGAGTTGTTCGCGAACAACGAGCTTTTTTGACAGCCCTACCCGTTGGAGCTCCGACCAAACTCCGACCGCCCACCGAGCACGGTCCTCCCCCTCGAACTTCCGCCGGCCGTAGTCCCACATTATGCCTCTTGTCCGTGTATGTGATAGAAACTTCTTTTTTTTCCCGACAGCCGCTTTTACTCAAATTGTTTGTTGATTTTTTTTTACTCTCAACATTTAACTTTTTGCACAAGGTTTTGAGGTTTGCATATATTCATCAATATATATTAGATCTATATATGGTTTATCCTTTTATTGCATGGAAGATTTATTTACAAATGCATTGAAACTATTTTTGAGGTTATTAATTAAGGCAATACAACACTTTTTTAGCATTGCATTTAGCTGTTAATTTCATCAAAATTTTTAAAGAGACTTACATACAAATCGATTGTTGTGCTAGAAAACCGCAGAGAGTGAAAGTTTACTTTAGCCTTGTTGTGAAGTCCAAAGACACACAGGTAATTAAAGAGCGAACAAGAGACACTTTAGAATTTTTAACGTGGAAAACCTCGAAAAGAGGGGAAAACCAGGGCCTAGCCCAGTAAAAAGCTTCCACTATGTATCTGTTTCAGAGTACAAAATCTTCCTGATAACATGATTACAGATTGCATATGAGAGAGAATAACAACTGTAACAATGATCAGTTGTAATTGTTAGATGGTGGAGATGCGGGTAACTTCCGGAATACAGGTACAATTAGTGACGGCGGTGGCGATGGTTGATGGGCCGAGTAATCTTGCTTGGTGCGATCTTGATCTTCAAGCTTCATATCTCTCTTCCTCCTCACTTGGCTTTTCCTCTTCTTCCTCGCTTCGGACTCTTCCTTTTCTTCCTTGCTTGACTCTTCCTCTTCTTCCTTGCTCTGCTCTTCCTCTTCTTCCTTGCTTGACTCTTCCTCTTCTTCCTTGCTGATTGATTGCGGAAGGATCATACGGTGGCCGGCTGGTGGTGACTAATCAGGCTGGCTCCTCTTCTTCACTTGACTCCTCTTCACTTGGCTCTTCCTTCACTTGGCCTCCCCCTTCATGTGAGGAATGAAGGTCTATTTATAGATGGGAGGAGGGTATTCTTGTAAATTCATGTAAAGCCCGTACCACTCCCCTCGATCGGACGGCTCAGGATGAATCCTTCAATCATTTGATGTATTTTGAGCATTTGGATGCCCAAATAAAGTCGGAATTATGAGATCTTAGGCTCGTTAGATCCGGCTCGTCGAGACGCTCGATTTGACTATAAATACTCCATATTTGAGAGCTGTTTTGGGATTTAATTGATGTCCCAAAGATTCCAATGATATTTTAAGTGCTTGATCGGTTTGACTCAAAATCATATCGCTTTCGACATCAAGATTTGTGCTTTGACTAGTCATATTTTGAGAGCCATATCAAGCATAAATACACTTGGATTTTTAATATCACATCAATTACCACTTTCACTAAATTTTTTTTTTAAATTAATACTTTTAAAGTGTTAGAAAATTCAAAGTTAAGTCGACAACTTAACATAGATTTTGTAAGTGCAAATTATTAGGTGATATCATTCACTTTTCTTTTCATATATTTTTATTTTTTTGCTTTCTAATAAATCTTTTTGCCCATAAATCTCAACAATTGAGTGAAGTGTCAAAGGAGTTCCATCACAAAGCTCACTCGCATTGCTCTATAGTATTTGAGGCTAATAATAAAATAAATTCAAAATTACATTTTTTTTTTTGATAAATTATGCATATTCATGTTTCACATTTTTATTGAAATGATAAATAAAATAAATATGATATGTTGAGAGATTATAAACTAAATGTGAAAATCTTTGAGAGATACAAATCATATAAGAAATAACTGAGCTATGATTTATATAAAAAGAGGTCAACTTATGATGCTTTATATAAGAGCTATGATTTATGACTTTAAACCAACAAATCTCTAAAGTATATGAATATATATTCAATCACTCATTTCGGATTACAGAAAGGTTTTTGGAGGTTTCAGAGAGGGTTCATAAGTCGTCACATTTCTCAATGTTTACCGATAATGATAAGTAAAAAATTTTGATTTTGATGTGTGTATGTGTAAGGGGAATATTGGAAAAAAATTCATTGTCATCATGTTGTAATTTTAGTAATTGTATTATTTTTCTACCGATGTTTACCTATGATTGTATATACCTTTCCTACATAAGAGGATGCGAAAAGCAAACATCTACCCTTTGCCCCTTTGTTTATTTACTCCTTTGGGGACAATTGTATGACTTCGATCATTTGATACATCGTCCCTCATTATATTTGCGATTCTTTTTCGACAGTAATGGCGGGAGGAGCACCGCCGCCTGAGGCCTACACTGCGAG
Organism: Cymbidium sinense; assembly: GCA_021442155.1. Taxonomy (NCBI): domain Eukaryota; kingdom Viridiplantae; phylum Streptophyta; class Magnoliopsida; order Asparagales; family Orchidaceae; genus Cymbidium; species Cymbidium sinense. The sequence goes on from CM038224.1 coordinate 136,941,123, forward strand.
GTTCATCATAGTATCCCCTATGGCGACAGCCTCTCACGATATTGTAAATGAATTTTATTTTTAGAATGGGTTACGCTACTTACCTTTTATTTCGCTTACTTAGATTTTTTTGAGCACAGACATCACACTTGCTTATCAAGGAGTGGCCCATCACATGCTGATTCATCCATGGGCTAAAAGTGGCTCCGTGAGTCGTCACGCTTCATCCGCTAGATCATCATTTGCTGACCGCCTTGGTTGAGAGATGGTCTCCGTAGACCAATACCTTCCACCTTGCCGTAGGCGAGATGACTGACGCCTGTGACGATGATCCCGGATTATGGGTTGATGGGCCACCTATCATATCTGACATGATTGGCGAGAAGAGATGGGACACTTGGCGACACCGCGATGATTTGTTGGGATGACACCCCTTACGGGACGTGATAGCGATCCCATCAGACGATCGACATTGATGTCGTGCACACGCATATACGCAGGTGGCTCGTGTGGACTTTCTGAGTCATACAACGGAAACGAGGAGTTCTTCCTCACTCGTGCTTATATTTTTATTTCTTGACGCTTTCACGATACTTAGTTCGAGGTCCATCTGCAGTATTTACCACTCATGGAGGACCTGGATTCCTTTAGCATGATGTCTATGGGTGGAGGCTTTTAGCTCATCTATATAGGAGTACGAGTCAGGCCCAATATGATTGCTACACCTCCTTGATTTGGGCTTGGGAGCATATTCATGTGGGCCACTCTACATGTTCCATATCTGCAGAGCTTGTGGTCTCAACGCGTTAGTTTGAGGTATGTTGTTAATTGCACTTTTAAATTATGCTTATATATATGTTTAAACTCAGATTTGTGTAGGAATGAGAAGTGTTTGTCACCCAATGGCAAATGTTGCAGTGTACAAAAATGAGCTAGATGGCTTGCGGCAAACATAGGTTGGATCTGCAAATAACACTTTAGTTCAAATATCTGTAATGCAGATTATATTTTAACATAATTTTTACTATATGTGCAGGTGATCTAGAGTCGACATTGAGTGATCACGACATCTATCGATACATGCTCAATAGTTCGACATATGGTTAGCACGAGTCCCTCTTATCAGAGGAGAGCATTTACTGATAGAGGCCGAGCCGCAGCCTTATTCCCAAAGTAGATGTAGCCCCAATTAACCCTGCGGGTCGATGGTCGATGTTGATGGTTGATTACCACCACACGCTTGGGAGAGGCGGAGGATTGCCTCGCCGAGCCTGGATGATGTGGACAGAAGACGCATCACCGATTACGGTTCGGGATCGTATTTGCGTATTTACCGCCAGATAGATCCTTTAACCACTTACTATGCCAGAGCACCAATGGAGCGTATTTATGTAAGTTCTGATATAAGTAAGTATTTATCTTAATTTAATATTTATGTCGGTTTTACATACTATTTTTCGAAACATATCAGCAAGAACTCGGGATATCTTTCACCATACTTTGGTTGTGGATGATCACCTACAGTGGATGTGATAGGTATGATATGAGATGAGATGGCGTGCATATTGACACATATTATGGATCGCTGAGGTGTCGCACCATGACGGAGCACCGCCATCTATTTTCGCCGATCCAGTCCTTCTGCAATACCGCGTGATCGCCCATCTCGCGGCACGACCGACATACACTTGGGAGTGGTCCTATTCCAACAGGAAGACAGCTTGTCACACGATAGGTTTAGGACGATAAGATACTTTTGTGTCTGCATTCACGCTTTTATTTATCCGTTTCATTACAAACTTGAGAGTCATGTACACACTAACTTTGATTATGTCATAATGAACTTCTTATTATTTATCCATTTCTGAAATGAATTGGTTAACTTCATATGATTGTCATCCATTAAACTATTATCAACTTTATGCGGTCACGAACTATTTCAAGCCCTAAATCGTGACGCTGTTACTTATCTCACACCTTTAAAAAAATAACCCGCCTCTAGGGCAAGGCTTCACACCTTAAAAAAAAAAAGCCGTCATTAGTAAATCGACACCTCTCATGATATACACGCCATGCAACCGCGTGTACAGCCACTAATTGGGCGACTATACCTATTCTTAAATTAAATTATCAATACTTAATTATCTAATTAAGCTTCTAATCATATTTAATTTAAAAAAAATTGCCAAAAAATAGAGGAAGGCCGGAGCTTATCTTAAGAACATGGTTTACTTTTCAGAGTGATGTGTTTATAGCGGCGTGATCGTGAGATTTAAAAAAAAAAATTTTTTAAATTTTTTTTGAAAAATGGGCCTGATTATTTTGATTGATATATTACACATTTATATATCAAATATTTAAATATTTATATATATAACATTATATCAAAAATAATATTTTTATTAATTTTTAAAAATAAAATACAGCCTTTCAAGCATAAAAAAGATGTTATATTTATAAATATTAAAATTTAGATATTACATATGTAAATATATGAGAATAGTGTGTTATGCATGTAAATTTTCCAAATTTTTATATTAATTTTAGATAGCAGTCATTTTAAAATTAATTAAATAAATATTTAATTTATTCAGATAATATTTAATTAGAATATTTTGGTCTAATTTATTTTGCTTTTCTCTTGCTAAATTACGATTGACTACACATTTATGCAATAAGATCAATTTTTAGATATTTTTAAGTGCTTTTATGCGAATTTTGTTCATTTAAAATAGCATGATTTTACTACAGATAGAGATTATATTATATATATATATATATATATATATATATATATATATATATATATATATATATATATATATATATATATTTCAAAATTTGTTAATGTTGTGATAAGTCTCTAGAAGTAGTAACTTTTTAGAGCTTCATTGCAAATAGACTTTAATGATGAATTATTGAATTATTGAAGTCAAAGTAAAGCAAAGCGTGCATCACAAAGTAATAATGTGGTAATGAATGATCAAATTAGTTTTTAATCTATAAATTTAAGTGGGATTTCTATGCTAACATAAATACTTGTTTGGAATAATTTTTTATTTATAATTTATATATTTTAAATAAATACATTTAATTTATAGGTTTAGGTGCTTTTAGTTTTATTTTGAAAAGCAAATAAATACATTTTTAAAAATAAAAAAAATTAATTGATTATGTGTTTTTTTTTTTTGGAATGAAAAGCAATATGATATCAACTTATCACCTTCAGCTATTATCGTTATCTGCAACCACCGACAATCACATATTAATCTTTGATCAATGTCGACCTCCATAGTCTCCACCTGTCATCATAATCTCCGGCCATTATCGTCATCTGTCAGGATCAATAACCAAAGAAGATTTTTGTCAATATCGATCTATTGTAACCATTATTGATCATCACCAAGTATTATTGACCACTGTCATTACCATCTTATGCATTATTCAATAAAAAAAAGATTCACATACGTACCACACAATTCTTATGCATTTATATATCCAACACCACTTGAAGTTAGATATTTACTTATCTAATACTTTTTTATACTTAAAAATATGCATTTCACTTTTAAAAAGTAAGTGATGATACCATTTTTGATGTGATATTGAAGATTAAAGTGTTAAATTTATAAAAATTAAAATTTATGAATTAGATATGTAAAAATATAAGAACTGTGTTGTTTGTATGTAAATCTCTCAAAGAAAATAATAGACAAATATAACATCAATTTAAAATTATCATTGCATCTTTTTATATAAATATAGTTTAAAATATTGTTAAATTGATTAGCTATAGAAAATACATTTTATTTGATAAATTATGTGAAGATGATAACAATGATATATTGATTTTATGTTGTAATGAATAACTTTATTTACCCACCGTCTCTTAGTTTTATATGAAATGGGTAATCTCCTGATCGAGTCAATCCTTTCGAGCGTCTATACCTAATGGAAAGTAGTAATCAACACACGAATATTATGTGGCTATGATTAGATTAATGATATCCATCAGATGGTGTTGTTGGTGGATACTCATTGCAAAAAAAAAAAAAAAAAAAAAACTTTATTTTTACATGGTACATCATCGAATATTATATTTAAAACATATTACAATAGTAATTTTTTTTTTTTTTTGGCAAAATAATAATGCAACATATCTAATCAGTGTCCAAACACTAGCATCTGCCAATCACTTGCGAGCTGTGACAGCCTAACCGATGAAAGAGAAGCCATGAATAGGTATTTTATTTTATATGTGCGTGTTCTTGTTTGGTCCACGAGAAAATAAGCATTTGATAATTTTGATGAGATTTTATAATTTTGATAAAATAAAAGCACTCATCCACTGGTTATGAACAACCGGTCCAAGTGGTCCTAAGGAATCCCTTCCATCGAGCACGTTGTCTTGAAGACTTCAACCCGGTCGGTCTACTTATAAGTGTTCGCATTCGAGTACGCAGAGAAGCGAGACATTTAGAGGAGAGAAGAGAGAGAACAGAGAGAACTGAGGAAGAGAGCTTAATCATTGGCCGGATGCCGGATTCATCGCCGGAGAAGGCGGCTCTTGGCCGAAAAGTGGAGGCGGAGGAGAAGCGGTGGAGGGATAGAAAACCGCAAGGATGGAAATGCATGCCATATGTAATAGGTGCGTGAACTGTTATTTATTTATTTTTAGAGCGTAGCATTCTTCTCAAAATTTAGTTATGAGAAAGTAAAATTAAGTAAACTTTTAAATTATAAGAAAATTGTGGATAATTTTAAAGATATTTCTTCTTATTTTGCAACAAAAATCAATTTTGATGATTATAAATTATGTAAACTATTAAGAGCATCATCTTTAGAGATGTGATGATTCAATTTCGAGCTAATTTTGTCTTGCTTAAGATTGACTTGATTTAATCTTGATTTGAATTAGATGAATCTATTGTAATTGAAAAAAAAAAAAAAAATCTAATTTTGATTAAATTTTGATCTTTCAGAATAAAGTCTTACTTAAATGTAAATTTTATGTTCGTATGTGTGTATTCATATTTTTATGCAAATTTAAATACAAATATAAATATTATTTATATAATCATGTATATAAATATTCATTCTAAGATTGGTTTAAACTATGTTGGGTCCAAGACAAATTTGACTTCTTAGTTAGCCCCATGGCTTTGATCCAAACTAATAAATATATCCTATTTCAAGCAAACTTCTATCTCCTAGCTAAAGTGACATACCTAATAATCATATAAGCATTTTTTATTATTTTATAGTAGGAAATAAAACTCATAGTTTTGTTTGGAGGTATGTCATTTGGCTATGCACATAATAGTAATAAAGTTTATACCCCCGAGCTAATATGCTTGTTAAGGTCCCTTTTTTGATTATATATTATCTTTTGAAAAATGATGGCATTTGTTAAAGCTATTCCATCTTTTATTTGAATATAAATTTAAAGATAATAAAAGATAAGAGATGAATTTTTGATGCAGGAAATGAAACATTTGAAAAATTGGCTAGCTCGGGGCTAATGATAAACTTGACAGTGTACTTGGTGAATGCATTTCACATGAAGCAAGTGAAGGCTACCAATGTGGTGAACATTTTCTTTGGCACCTCAAACTTTTCACCGCTTATTGGAGCTTTCATCTCTGATGCTTATTTAGGCAGATTCTACACGCTAGCCTTTACTTCAGTCACTTCCTTTTTGGTATATTTATATATTTCTCTTAACTTGTCTTAATATGTTTCTTGATTGTTTTACCGATTTTAATTTTCATGATATGTTTCTAATTTATCAATCTTAGGTTTTATAACTAGTTTCTACTTTATTGTAGCAATCTTAACCTTAAGTTGTTAATTGTTAAGTGTTCTAATATATTCACAATAAAGAAAGAGAAATTTTATCATTATTAGCAATGAATTAAATAGTTGCCTTGCAAAAATAATATCACCTATTAATGGAGTTATCATATCATTCATGACAAAAATTGCTAATAAATTTTATGCAGAGTCCTCTAAAATGCCTAAAATTTACTTATATATATATATATATATATATATATATATATATATATATATATATATATATATATATATATATATATATATATATATATGCTTCATTAGGATCTAAAAATGCTGAAATTGATTTCAAAATTTCAAAATTTCAAAAATGATCCTAAGGTCTTGAAATACCTAAAAATTTATCTAGGTCCAAAAATATGCTCAAATGTTTATATGTTAACTCAAGCCATTGGCTGTTGGCGATAAGGAGTTATTTATATGTGAGCATATGTGAGGTATGGTCTATGCTATATGTTAGAATATTCAAAGTAATGGGGAAAAGGTTTTTAAAATCTTAACTTTGTATGAAAATTTATCACATGCGTATATAGAATAAGAATTATAAGAGAAACAAGAGTTTTAACATGAACAAATAAAAAAAAATAAGCGTGATCCAATTAAAATGATTCCATTAGTTCGTGTATATCATTAATTATAAATGATGCCCTTTGATATGTTGGGAAAGATATATACATTGATATAACATAGAAATTATAAGCCATAGAGAATGGATTTCATGATGAAAGTTTGAAGAACCTTATGGAATTAGAGTTATCTTCAATAAGTCGTTTGTAGTCTACTTAGTTATTCTATTTTGACGAGGGAAGGCTTGAGACCAAAAAGTTTAATATACATGGATATTAGTGATGACAAAAACTAGGTAATTGCAGTAGCGTGATGGTGGTTAAGCGATCATAGTTGGGTGATGATGATTGATAATAATAGTTAAATAGTGTTAATTGGGTGACAATGTTCAAATAATAGTGGTCAGAAGTTGGATTTAGGGGACAAAGGCTAAGAGATCATAGTAGGGTGCTAGTAGTTGTGATTTTAATTAGGCAATAATGATTGATAAACTATAAGAGATGGCAGTCAGACAATCATAATTGACATATAGTGATTGGGTCAAGAAATTATAATCAAGCGACAATAGTTAGGCGGTCATAGTCAGGCAACAGTGGTCAAAAAATCATAATCCAATGATAGTGGTCTGAGATCATAATTAAGCAATGATGTCAGTGAGACTACAGCTAGGTGATGATGATGAAGAGATTATAACTAAGTGATAATATTCAAATTTTCTTAATTGAGTGATGATCATTTAATAATAGTCAAACAATAGTAATCTAGTGGTTATAGTCATATGATAGTAGTTTAGTAGTGATCGCTTTATGGTGAAAATATAATGGTGATTGATGTAACAGTTGGATAGTGGTTTGAAGGTCAAATGCATGACTCTAATGATGATGGCTGACAATGATACTCCAAAGGTAGCAATTGTGCAGTGATAGTCTAACAGTGGAAGTCAAGTGGAAGTTATCTTATTGTGTTGATTGGGCACTGATTGTTGGACTATGGTGATCGAGTGACAATAATTGGGATGTGATAGTTTATCTATATTAGTTGAGTGGAGATGGTTTCATGATAATGGTCTAACAATAGAGGTCTGGTGATGGTCCAATAATAATAATCAGACGATGGTTGAATGATCCAGAAATGATTGTCCAATGATGATGATGGTTAGGTGATAGTATGATGAGGGCTATCAAGTAACAATAGTATGATAGTGATTGTGAAGCAGTGATAGAGATTAAGTGACAATAATTTGATGACAATGGTCAATAGTGATTACCTGCCATAGTTAATCGAGCGACAACACTTTTGATGGTGATGTTTAGTGGCAGTGCTCTAATAGCAACTCCCCAATAGCATATATCAGGTGATAGTTTGAGGATGACAAGCTAGCGGGTGGAATGTTGTAGTTGAGTGATGATAGTCAAGTGATTATATGCATACAACTTTGATTGGGAGATCATAGTTGGGTTATAGTGGATTATTGGAGAAAGTGAATGATAGTGGTTAACCAGTAGTGCTTTAATGGTTGTGGTTTGGTGGTAAGGTTCTAATAACGACAATCCAACAGTGAAGCTCTAATAATGATAGTCTAGTTGCAATGCTCCAATAGTGGCAATGGGTGGTGGATATCGAACAGTAGTAGCGCTCTAATTGTAGTTGTCGTCAAGCTGTGTTTTGACAACAATAGTTCGATGACAATACTCGAATGGTTGTGGTTGGGCTACAACTCTCATATGATCGTGATTAGGCAATGGCAAAGCTCAAGTGAAGCTCTCCCCTAGCCCTTGAGACCTTTTCAGTCTCTTTTGTAATTCCACTTTATGAAGAGGATGCGACCTATTTATAATTTCTTAGAGTGGCATTATTATTATTTCTATAAAAAAATTAGAATAAGCTATAAACAACCAAAGCTATTTCCCTTGATCAAATGACCTTTTTTGAATGTTTGAGTGGTTTAATAATATTAAAATTGAGTTACCTTAGGCTTGTTAGATTTTTCTTATTGAGATTCCCAATTTGACAATAAATATGCAAGATGTGGAGATCACTTGATCCTCAAATTAGTAAAACAATATTTCTTATTATGCTTTAAATGTTTGATCCAAGCTTATTTAGATTGAATTAGGTAACTTTTGATTTCATTGGTTTGTCTCATTAAGATGCTTAGTACAACTATAAATTGTTAAAATTAAAGTTCAAATGGTCATGAATTTGATTTCAAAGATTTTTTAATTCAATACACATCAATATTTCTGCTTGATTGAGTAAATTTTTAGTGATACATGCTGCTTTATTTTTTAACTCAACTTTTAAGTGTTTCATAAAAAAAAGGAAATATCATTAAATATACTTCAAACATAAATAATAATTAATTTAAAAATTCTAGAAAATTTTATTTATTTTTATTAGTTATATATAATTATTATTATCTCCTTAAGGGCCTAAAAAAGTTCAAAATTTCAATTCTAGGGCTTCTATTTTCTTCTTAAAAGAGGCAAAAAAAAACATATAATAGACATAGTTATGAGCATCAATTAGCATTCATTATTCCCACTTTAATACTCAAATCTTCTTCCAAACAAAAGAACTATTTGTTTAGGTGTATGAATTAAAACAATGGTGGTGTGATTTTTTTTCCATAGTTTAAAGGTCTGAATTTCCTATGAAAAATAGTCACTTGTGCCCTAATACTTTAGCACTAATAAGACACCAAAAAATGATATGTCCAACATGTCAAATAAATTGCACAAAGTGATGTTGTTAATCTAAATTTTTATTTTTGATGTAGGAATCTCACATGTTTTATTAACGAAAGAAGCAAGCAATATTATAAAAAATAGAAATACCATGCTTCATTGAAATCCCTCTCTAACTCTCCAAGTCCACAAATCTCTTTTAAAATATGAACTATTTTCTCTCTAAGCTAAACCCTAAATTCTCCATACTAATTATATTCCATAATCTTCTTACACATCACTCTATATAGATAGAGAATAGTAGTTATAAATGGAAAAAATATACTAATTAGAAGATATGGTATCAATTACAACATTGAATTTTATAAATTTGATTCATGGCCTTAAAATATGAGGGTATTTTATTTTTTTAAGCTATGAACCACTACAGCTGCATTGACACTATAATTATTTAGTAATATATTCTTGATAATAGAGCTACTTGATTCGTTGAAATATTCTACAAATATTTTTTGAATTCTTCTCAGCTTGTAACATTTTTTTCTCTATTATGCAATTGCCTTCTTGAGGACCTTATCAATAACATTATAATAATTTTTAGAGTCTCCTTAGTTTTTAAGCCCTCTCTACTTGACTTTTAAATGCTTTTTTGAGTCACTAATACCCCAATCATATGCCCTCTAAAAGAGGCAATTTATTCTCATGGTTCGAGCTATACAAAAAATAACTCATCTCTTCATTTATAATTATATCATTCTGCTTTAGAGATTAAGTGCCCTTTCACATAGCTTTGATAATATACTTTATTACAATTGATAAATCATAACTAACTCAAGTGGATAAGTTGAAAGATGACAACATAATCAAATCTTCATTTTATTATATCAACATAACAATAAATCATCAATAGTAGGTGGGACTTTTTCCACTTGATTTTCCTATATTAATGGTTCAAATGGCTTCTGATTTTTTAAATTCACAATAGTGTAAATTTACATATAGGTAGGTAGAGTAGATTATTATGTGTTATCCTTAATCTTCTTTATTGAATAAGTTATACTAAATTAGTTTGATCTTCCATCCTTCTCCCTTTAATCTTTTCTTATTAATGTAGAGATGCATAAGATCTCCTTTAAACTTTATCTCCACTTAATGATGGTTATGCCAACACTTACAAAGCATTTATGATTTGGAGAGTCATATCTCTATCTTAAAGTGAATTTTATTGAATCGTTTTAAAATATTTTGGCTCCCCTAAAATCACCATTCTTTAAATTTTATCTCCACTTAGTGAAAGTTATGCCAACACTTACATAGCATTTATGCTTTGGTGAGCCATATATTTAACTTAGAGTGAACTTTCTTGATTCTCTTTAAGAATATTTTGGCTCCCTAGAATTGACATCTTAGTTCTTAAGGATGGTAACTTATTATGTTAATAATTATAAGTTAAAAGAAATCAAAGATAAATATTCCAAGCATAACATAAAAAAAGCTTGACTTATGGAAGCTTTTGTTGCTCAATTGAATGCAAATTAGTTCTCTCACAAACTTAAATCTCAAATCTCTCAGTGCTAGAAGTTGAATCTTCTCAATAGGCCAACAATAATTTTATTTACCTAGTCTAGCTATTGATTTGTTGATGAATATTTATACTTCTTTTTAGAGTATGATCCATAGTTATTTCCCAAATGATTATTTAGGAAGAGTCACTCTAAGATGATTGAGGCCAGTTAACCAAAATATTTTTGAAAAAAGATATATATGTTTTATCTTATATTATGCTATGCTTTTATGCCATAAGTATTATCATCTTTGAGAACTTGTCCATATAATGAAAGTAATGTTAGAATCTCCATATCAACTTGTACTCATCATGATTATGTCAACATAATTATAGGATTGTATATTCCATACTTCTTGTTGGAAGGCTTTGATGTAAAGCAAAGCACATATCCTTGTAAGAATTTTACCACAATAAAATGTATCATTAGATAACACATGTATCTATATATTTATGTAGCATCGTTGTCACTCTAAAGTATCCAACCACCTTCAAAGTGTGTGCTTTTTTTAGCCAATATCATTTAGGATATAGAGTTAATTCTAATTATTAAAAAATTCTTTCTCTAATAGTGTATCCATCTTCTCATATGCCTTCAAGAATTTTTGAAAGTCTTGATAAAGTAGGAAAAAGCAGGCTTCTCATAATAAATAAGTTGTGACTACATTACTAGTAATAATCAATGAAGGCTGAAGGAGCATAATAGACATTTTGTTCTGCCCTCATTTTTGTACTAAATGATTAAGTAAAATTACTATAAGTATATGGTCTAATTTATGTTCTATACTTATCAAGACATGGTCAAAGTCATGAGAGATTTAGCTAATTTGTGGTTTATATGAATCATATTGTTTGTATAGAGTAGATAAAGTCATATATACTTCACTACTTGGCAATGTTCAACTAATTTCTTATAGCATCAATTTTTTTTTATAAATTTATTGTAGTAAGTCAAATTAATATATTACAAGTCTCTCTTCTTGCATCAAAATCATTATGAGAGCATGATTAGAGACATTTATCTTGATTTTTGAATGACTTCTCCTTGTGAGCTTTTATCTCATGTCCATAAGAACTAATTATGTCTAGCCACATGTTATTCAAAGGATTGACAAAGGTCCCCATTGTGCTCTATATTAATGTGATTATAACTACACAATATTTTAGCTTTGAAGGAGCCACATCAGTATTACAATCATCATCTCATTATATGAATATAATTTTGAATTGAATAATTCTAACTAGAGTTTAATAAATCAAAGAAAATTAAGAAATTCAATTTATTTAATTTTTTATTTTATAAAAAAATAGAATTTTTTATATTAATTAATATTAAAAATATTTTCTATTTTTTAAAAATCAATTCAAAGCATTTTGATAATCAATAAAGTAATTTAATGCAAAAAAACATTAAATGAAACTCCAATGAGTCAAGAATAATATTCTTGATTTTCCAAATTTACAAAAACATAATTTGGATGTCCTTCATTGATGGCATATCCATCCATCTTCTCAAGTACCTTCTAGAAATTCTTAAAGGCCTTAATAAAGTTGGTACAAATAAGCATATATGCAAGAAATTTATGGCACCATTATTATTGATAATCATTGGAGGTTGTGAGAGTATATAGACCACATTATCTTGCCCACCATTTTTATTCTAGATGACTTAGTCATATTATTATAAGTACAAGATCCACATTATGTATTGCGCTTGTCGAAACTTTATCATAGTCTAGGAGTATTTAAGTGATATGTGATTCAAATAAACCATATTTTTAACAAAGGAGATAAATTCATATATACTTCACTAGTTAATGAAGCAAGAATAGTTTTTTTTATAATACATCATGTAATTTTTATGAGTACATTGTATTAAGTTAGAACAAGTGTTTCTTCTTGCTTTAAAATCATTCCAAGAACATGTTCATAGTCATCTTCTTTAATTTTTAATGAATTTTATAGATTTCATAAGACAAACTACTGTCTCACTTATTCTATTTTTGAAAAGAAAAAACCTGAGATTTTTTTGTTGGTCTTCATCAACAAATGCAAAAGAGCCATGAGTATCAAGAAGTTGTAAATAAACTTTCTTATGTAGCTCACTAGTCACATTTTATGGTTGTTGCCAATCTTTTATGACTTTTATCTTCTCATGGTCTCTTTACCACAAACTTAAAATCCTAAAAAAATGTATGTGAAATTTCTTTAGATTTAAAAAGAGGACTTTGCTTTTAGAAGATCAAATACTTCTAATATGTGCTCAATATATTTCTTTTATATATGGTTATAAAAAAGAATGATATATATATATATATATATATATGGTCTTAGAATATTATTTTTCATATGTATAAAAATAATTTTATACATCATAAAGATAAAATGGTATCATTATCCAGTTCAAACAATCCTTCATTTTATCTTAAACAAGATTTATCATACATCTTCTTATACTTAGACTTGGTCATATCCCAATTTTAGATATAGTTTTGTAAAGGCTTAAACATAATTAAATTAGCATAACATGTTATATATTATTAGAAGCAAAGATCAATTTTTTATCATAATCCTGTTTGTTTTCTCTTTATGTCCACTCATTTGTCATCATTTTTATTTTTCACTAGAAGATTAAATAACAATCAACTAAAAGAACTACAAAGAAGAGTATTTTCTCTCCCTTCAACTATCAAATTGATCTAAGAAGGTAAAAGTTATGATCTACTTTCCATAAGAAAAAACTTTCCTTTTTTATTAGTGGGCTAGACCAACATAATTTACGAAAATAATACAAATTTCAGCCACTTTAGAATCCTATAAACTAAAACTTGATGATTAAGTTGTCAAGGAATCAAATTCAGATAGAGTTGGCTCTATTATAAAAATGGGGGTCAATATAAGACATAATTGTGAGGAAGGTGAGAATTCACAGAGCAAAAGATGCTAAGACATGGATGCATCAAAGTAAAGTAGAACAAAGAAGATATTAGCACAAGTAGGGTTCTAACAAAGAAATAGGACAAAATATTAGTAGAATTCCATCAAAAGAATCCATGAGTGGGGTTATGAAAATATAGCATTATGAAATTAGCATAAGGTCATAGATTCTAAGAAAAACAATCATGGGGATAAGGAGCTCCAAGAGGATGCCAACAATTTTTTAAGAATTTTCCACCAAGAAGATAACTCTTAGACAATGTCACCAAAATTATAATATAGAATCAAGAATGCTAAGGAGTTTGGAAAGATAAGACATAAGGAAGGCAAATATTGATGTGATGGTGTCAAATTTTCTAAAGCCTGTCTAATAGGGGTTAAGAGTAGTCATCGATAGTTGGGGTTATTAGTTGGTTAATTTAGAGTTTATAAGGCATAACTAGCATAGAAAAAATTTAAAGTAGTTTGCAATATTTTATAGTTTAACAAGGGAAAAGGTTTCTTAAGATTGAATAATACTAGGATCTATGCATATAGTCAATTAATAGTAAGAAGTTCTAAGGCTAGGCTCAAGAAAGGGATTTTGGGATTTAATTTAGAATTTGAGTTGACATTTTCTTAAAAATCTAGAGCTTAGATTTTAGAAGTACAAGACTGCAGAAATGCTTAGGGTTGAAGACTTATTTTGAGGAAGATGCTTCAGAACCTAAGTCTATATGTGCTTCTGATACAAGTTAGATGCTCGACCTCATTTCATTTTTTTAGAATTATTGGACCTTCCTCTCACTTGAGGGATAACTTCATAGTTCATTATTTGTTAAGTTCACATATTAAGTTGAGGAGATATAAGGGTACTCTAAACATACCAATTTTTTTACTAAGACAAACATAAGGATAATGTTGGAGTGGTTAGGCTAAGTTTTGGCTCTAAGGTCTACATGCTAGACATAAGGTTTAACCTAAAAGATATATGAGGGTCAAAGAAGGGGAAACATAAGCCAAAAAAAAAAAAAACTTCAATAATCAAGTCTTGTGCTACAAGAAGGGCTTATTTACATATATTAAAATTAAGCATTTATACCTATGTTATGAAAGCCCCATATCAGAGGTGAAAATAGAAAGTGAAGGTGTAAGTATTAATTGTGATGAAGAGTCAAATGCTATCATCTTTATGAGAAAAAAATTTAAATGAATCGAGTGATTTTAAATATTAGTTAATTATAAGCATCAAGAAATGCTAGATATTATGTCATGAAAAACATCAAGTATTAATAATATCAAATTATTGAAAACATCAAATAGTAGGTGTCAATATTAGGTGGTATCAGACATTAATTGATAAAGTGTGTTGGATGGTAATTATTTGACATAACATGATGAAATCCATTATATATTTATTTATTATTATTATTATTTTTTTTTTTTTGAAATCCATTATATGATGAAGATGCTCGATGAAATATATAAAATGTCAAATAATAATGAGGATCAGATGATGGTGAAAATCAATCATAAATAGATGTCATATGCTTGTCAATAACAAATATTAGATGTTAATGGCCTATGGATGTTAGGTGTTATTATTGGCACACATTAGATGCCCATAATAAGCTAACATTTAGCATCGACTCTATATGGATATCAACTGTCTATCAATGATCAATATTAAAAATCAATGGTTGAGGGCATCATGCATCAATTGTTAACAACCATTGGATATTGATAACTAATGGATATCAATGGCTGGCGAGCATTAGTCATGAGCCGATCATTAGTGGATATCAAATATTGAAACAAAAATCATAAATGAAGATAAAAATTCATTTCAATATAAAAAAAAATGATTGGCTAAATTAGAGATGAGGTAAACACCTAAAAGCATTAAAAGTTTTGGAATATTCTACAATTTTATTATTCATAATTCAGAATGTTGAACTACACGTAATTATAAATTAATAAAAAATAGATGATCAGACATTAAAGCATAAAAGCTCAAGATGAGGAGAGGCTAGCTGGCCACCTTTCCTTGCTAATATGATGACAGTTATTAATCATGAGCTCCAATGCCTCATAATGGAGATCAAACATAGTCATAGAAGGAGAAGGGGATGTAAAGTTATCTTCGGCCTTTTCACTTTCACTGATTCATTCGAGCTCATATTCAAAGGTTCTTAGTGTTAATCATTTTAATTATAAGCTTGCCAAAACTTGAAATCTATTTTATCTTCCAAATAATTTAAGGAAGTTTTAACTCTCTCTCTCTCTCTCTCTCTCTCTCTCTATATATATATATATATATATATATATATATATATATATATATATATATTCATGTTTATATGTTATATGTGCTCATATATACATCAATTATTTATACTCTTATTTATATATGCATATTTAAATGTATAAATATTTATACACACATAAACTTATATTAGATAGGAGACTTTCCAACAGCCTTCAAGCTAATTGAATAGGTAATATTTGGCTCAATAAAATAATGAGTTAAAATTTTTGAGTTTATTAATGAGCCATTTGATCAATATTTTGCTTTTAACAGGCTATGGAAGTACTATTTAAATATAACTTTTTTTTGGTTAGTTTTGAAAAAAATTCACAACAATTTTGCAATAATTTTATTAAAAAAACCATTTATTTGACTGATTAACGTACTTGCAAGTTATCTTGTCCTCCAGGGAATTGTGACGCTTACACTGAGTGCTTCCCTCCCCCAACTCCAGCCACCAAAATGCCCCGACGCCGGCGCCTGCCCCGCCGCTTCCCCACGTTACCTCGCGCCACTGTACTTCTCCATGGTTCTTTTCGTCGTCGGCGCCGCCGGAATCCGCCCTTGTACCTCCCCTTCGGCGTCGACCAATTCGACCGCTCCACCGAGCACGGCCGTCAATCTCTTAATAGCTTCTTCAACTGGTACTATTTTTCCACCGCTGTCGCCCTCTTCATCTCCATGACCGTCCTTGTCTACGTCCAAAACTCTATCTCCTGGGCCATCGGCTTCGGTATCCCCGCTGTCCTCATGCTCCTCGCCGTCATCCTCTTCTTCTTCGGCACCCGTCTCTACATCTACGTCGCTCCCGAGGGCAGCATCATATCTGGCATCGCCCAAGTTTTTGTCGCCGCTTTCCGCAAACGCCACCTTCATGTCCTCGCCCCTGACCTCCTTTGCAATCCTCCCCCGCGCAATGACCGCGTCACCAAGCTCCCCCTCACCCTACAGTTCCAATGCCTAAACAAGGCCGCTATCGAGCTCGCCGGCGAGGTAAACCCTGAGGATGGCTCGCGGGCTCGTCCATGGCGTCTATGCAGTGTGCAACAAGTGGAGGAGGTCAAATGTTTGATAAGAATAATGCCCATTTGGCTCTCCGGAGTCCTCTGGTTCACCGCGCTGTCGCAACAGTGGACTTTCATCGTGCTTCAGTCAATGAAAATGGACCGTCATATTGGTCACCGATTCGCGATCCCTCCGGCTGCGGTAAGCCCGATCAACTTGCTTGGAATGTCTATCTTCCTCCCGATCTACGATCGGGTTCTGGTGCCGGCATTACGGCGGTTAACGAAGCTGGAACAGGGGATTACTCTTCTACAGAGGCAAGGGGTGGGGCTCTTCTTGTCGGTACTGTCGATGGTGATGGCGGCGGAGGTGGAGTGGAAAAGGAGGGTGAGGAAAACGATGATGTCGGTGTTGTGGATGGTGCCGCAGCTAATGGTGATGGGAGTGTCGGAGGCCTTCACTGCCGTCGGGCAACTTGAGTTTTATAATCGGGAGTTTCCGGAGCACTTGCAGACGCTGGGAGGATCTCTCTTCTACTTAAGTTTGGCAGGGGCGAATTATTTGAGTCTTTTTCTGGTTTGGGTGGTGAGGAAGGCGACGGGTGGGGAAGGGAGAAAGAGTTGGCTCGAAGATGATTTGGATGAAGGGAAATTGGATAATTATTATTATCTAATAGCAGTTCTGGGGATGATAAATTTTCTGTATTTTTTGGTTTGTGCTCGATCCTATCGTTACAAGGGAGCAGCGGTGGATGAGGGGGAGGATGGTGAAGAAGGAAGAGGTGCAGCACCGATTTGACTCCGGCAATATATATATATAGTTTTCTTGTATTATTTTTTCAATATAATTACATTATAATATAAAATTATAATGTAAATATTAAAATAGTTTTTTCTTATAAATATTATAAAAATTTGACAACAAAATAAAATTAAAAATAAGTTGATGAATGATCTTTTAATCACTTATATTGAGTACTATATATTGAATAGAATTAATAATGATCTAATTACTCATTATTTTCAAAAAGATAAATATCAAATATTATCAATTTTAAGTTTTTTAGATAAATTTTTAAAATAAGTAAAGTTTAAAATATAATTAGTAATTTAAGTATCACAAAAAAAATTTAATAACACACTAAGTGGTTTAGTATGCCACGCCAACCGAATGATACAATAAACCAATTTATGTGGAATAGTAGTACCAGTTAATGAATACCAAATCAGAATATCGAGCCTAATAATAGAGACAGAATAGTCGCCGGGGCTTATTATTGCACAAATTTTTTTATTTCAATTGGGTTACACCAAGTCATTAAGCATATTCAAGTTGTTAAGGTGAATTAATATTACGCATATTGAAGTCATTAAGGTTATGAACAGTAGAGCTATTACATCAAGAATCGGTTTTAAGCCCTTATCTTTTTACTTTAGATATGGATGTTCTTACTAGACATTTATAAGAAGACTATTGAGGATCGGCATTTTTTTCCTGATCGTTGATGTAAATAACTTGAATATTAGGATCGACAATTAGGAATATTCAAATCATTTACATTAAAGATCTGTAATTTTTTACCTTGGTGTATGCTTTTTGCTAATATAATTCTTCTTGTTGATAAGACTATTAACTAAGAAGCTTGAATTATGGAGGCTAAAGGTTTTCATTTAAGTAAATC
This sequence comes from Cymbidium sinense, assembly GCA_021442155.1. Taxonomy (NCBI): domain Eukaryota; kingdom Viridiplantae; phylum Streptophyta; class Magnoliopsida; order Asparagales; family Orchidaceae; genus Cymbidium; species Cymbidium sinense. The sequence goes on from CM038224.1 coordinate 136,959,686, forward strand.
TAAAACTAAATATCTCGAGTGTAATTTTAGTTGTAGAAATTATAATATTAGTGTTGCGACATTAGGTGAACAAGTCATTAAAAAGAGTGAGCGATTCAAATATTTAGGCTCTATTATTCGAAATGATGGTGAAATAGGTAGTAAAAGAGAAATGTGAAAATTACTTGTATCCAAACACATAGAAGATTACCAAAATAATACAATACAATAAAGTTTGAATATATATACAAAGAAATGGAACATCTACTATAGAACAATCCAAAAAGAAAAATAAACATAGATGAACCAATGTAGTACAGACGCACAGGCCACTATCCTAAACAACTAACGCCTCTATCGTCTGCGTGGAATCACACTACTCCCAGGTGTATATTGATCAGGTGCACGTGGTGGACGATCACGCAGCTGATAGTGGCCCTCTAATGCAAGATCTTCAGAAGTCTGCGTAGGATAATCCTGTGATGGGAAGAAAGGAGACTGTGACTCATAGGTAGACTGGTATGTAGAAGGACATAGATCAGCATATGTAGATGGTCCGGCACCCTAGTCATGCTGTGAGACATTCTCAGAAGCTCATCCATAATGTATGATGTACTCACAACCTCAAGTCTGCATAACACCTCGCCTATCCAACTCTGTAACTTGCTCATCTCAGCAATATGCATAAAGAAGATATCATAAGTTGCCAAGATGTGCTCTGAGTGCATGAAAAAATAATGTTTAAAATTAGCCTCAAGTAGGTATGTAATATATTGAATTTAATAGAAAACTTATATTAACACTTACATATATGCACTCTATAGGTGCTCTAGGATAGTAAGTGGTGGAAGGATCTATCGGGGCAGCTAGTAAATAGAGAGAAGCCCAAAATCTGAACCAGCACATGTACTGATTGATAGACATCAACCTATCCTCATCTTCATCCAAGCCCTCGACTATGTAATCCCACAACTATTCCCAAGCAGCAATGTGCACCTGGGGATAATCAACCCAGCCTATATCTGCCTTACCTTAACCATCGACCATTTTGAAAGAAGGGTCTACTGGTGTCACATCAACTATGGGTATAAGTCTAAATTGTCGCAACACTCGATCAGGTAAGTGCCACTCCACCCTCCTCCACTTGATGAGTGGGACTCGTGTAAACCACATATTAGAGCTTGTTGAGCATCTATCTGAAAGGCGTTGCGTGATCTGCTCAGTGCATGAGCCTCCCAAATCACCTCTACATATTAAAAATTATATTAAATTAATATACACATTATAGAAATTAGAATAAAAAAGTACTCTAACATTCTATCTGTGTATGTAGCAAACCATCCAGCTCATTCCTATATAATATCATGTTCACCATTAGTATCTGACGAACATATCGCTCATTTCACCTGTGCACACAATACATTATAAACAAACATATAAGCAAAAAAATTAAAATTGCAAAAATTAAAATATACCTCAATCCCATGCTGATCCCATTGAGATCACTCGGATATGGCACATGCAGGGTTAGCTTATTCACATGAAGATGTTCCGAAGACCATATTTTTAGAAGGTGTAGGCAACCAGCCATATTGGCCCTACTAGGCCTAGTAGACTCGTACAACTCCCTGTATAGGTGTGCCAGAACTGTTTCTCCTATATACAATGTACTGAATGAATCTAGATCCTCAAGCAGTGAAAGATACTGCAGATGGACCTCGGATCCTGATGTGCCTAATAGTATGAAGCACCTAATAAGAAATAAAATATAGGCACGCAAGTGCTTATTGTACTCCTCAACGCTCAGATGCGCATAAGACTCTTTATAGAAAGACCACATAAGCCACCTCAGTGGCATGAACATCTGTGCCTGTGCCTGACCCATCCTGAAGGTCGATGTGACATGCGGGTTGATCGGGTCATGATATACTACATCTTGTAGGGGATGTCGACCCAACAAGTCATCGAAGTAGCAAATACGCCATCTCTTCCCCCAAAACAACAATCAATGCATAAACCTAGGATCATTACCGCATCCTAAAGCGTCATTATCATCTCACTAATGATAAGGTGGAAGGTATTAGTCTGTGGAGACCATCTCTCAACCAGGGTAGTAAGTAGATGATGATCCAAGCGAATGAAACGTAACTGACTAGCACACTGTAGGCCTACTACTTCCAAGCCGCTGATGAATCTCCTACAATTGATGGACCACTCTTTCAACATAAGCAAGTAGGAAGTGGCCTCTAGAATAGTGCTCTGTAATAAAAAAAAGAATCAACCATTAGTCAAACCAATAACCTTGTGCATGTGTAATATAGAAACTGAAATTAAATAACACTTACAGTATCAGGGTGGGCAACTCTATGATGACCAAGTAGAGAGGCAATGCTAGGGTGGACCTCTGTAGGAGGTTGCTCTGACTGTGGGGTATCCTCCTTAGCATGGCCCCGACGCCTACGTTTAATAGGTGGGGGGGTGCTCCTTGGCATGTGGGGTGTCCTCCCTAGCATGGCCTCGATGCCTACGTACTTGTTGAAAAAAAATATATGTAGTAGTCAGTGTTAGGCAATTATAAATTTTAAATAAAAAATTATAACATAAAATAAGTCAAAAAAGAGTACCACAACCTACATAAAAATTCTAACAAAGAGCATAGAACATATAAACAAGTTGTTATTGTAATTATAACATACATTATACTATTGACATTGTGTGGGCACGATGACCTGTAGTGGTCAACTGTCTTGCATAGACTATAAGTTCTGTCACTGCTAGTTCTAATTTTATTCATTGTATTTCTGAACCTAGTGGTACAAAGTCTACCTGATCTTATACGAAAATTAGGTGGCAGCAATTCTATTAAACCTTGCTAACACGTCCAATCGAATGCCAAAGTGTGAAACTCAATTGAATATGTGAGCTTATATAGATGCAAAGTGTAATACTGTGAAACATACGTCATGTGGTTTAATCTTCTGAACCCCAACGCAACAATAGTATGCGGGCATGGCCAATGATATATAATTGTCTTATTACAACTGCAGCTACACTGACCATTATCTGATAAATCAACTCTAAATGATCAGCTTGACCTATCAAACACTTGCATCTCCCGAAGGTTGATATTCACCGGTTATGAAAAATGTCTAGCTTCCCTTTTAGTACGCTGTAATATGGTTGATACCCTTTGGGTGAACAAAGACAAATTGGTCTCCTATTGCTAAGTTATAATGGCAAGTCTTTTCATGAATAGTGAAACTAAATTGTAATAAATAATAGTGATTAGTGCTTGAATTGACAAACCACATGGACGTTTAAGAATACCATTGAAACATTCAGATGCATTTATCGTTATTGTACCATAACGCATTCCACCATCATGCACCAGTGACCATTTAACTGGGTCTCTCTCCACAAGCCATTAGTGAGCTTCTTCTTTCACATTTTTTATATCTATCATATATCGATTAAACTCACAAATGTCATTAGTGTTTTCAACCATATACATTTTTAGTAAAGAAATTCAACAACACCAATTTCTAATCCATGTATCACCTTTTTAAAATTCTCACGCATATGATGCAAGCAAGCGGTGATACCTAAAAAAATATCTTTGTACGCAAAGAGATGCTTGTCATATATTATGCACAAATCACGTCTAGTTGACATCACAGGCAACATATCATGTAAACACATTAAGAACCACAACTAAGAATCAATCGACTCAGACCCAATGACAGCAAAAGCAAGAGAAAACAAATCATTATTTTCATATATTCCAACAACATTAAGTAATGTACCATGATACTTGCCTAACAATAATGTACCATCTAAACTGAGGACAAGGTGGCAACTGCCCCAGCCCAAAATAGAAGGAACAAATGCTCAGAAAAGTCTCTATAATTATTGTGTACTACTAGATTGCATTCTATATACTATACCGGGTAAAGTAGTATACACTACTTTCATGAAATGTTGAGAGTCCTATAAGACTCTTCTCAATTACCAAAAATTACTTTTATTGCCTTAAGCCCAGCATCCCAGGCCTTCATGTAGAAAATTTTTGTATTAAACTTTAATTTCATTCTACCTATAATCTTCCAAGGTTTCAGATCAATTTGATGTCTGATTATAGGTATAATGAAATAAGCTATGAATTTGGAACTGCACTGTCGATGGCCACCAGTACTCACTATATTGATACATCTGTGGGGATCCCTAACTCTAGAGATTCTCCAGGCACCCTCTAGACATCTGTTGCTGCTACAATGCAGACGCCAATTACATGCTCTATTAGGACTATCATGATGTACACATATCACATTATAGTTTTTCTAGTTTGAGGTTACTATTTGAAATTGAACATTATTAACAATACATATCCAATAATAGCAAATTGAAGGCTCCTTTTACTTATAAAATACATTCCTTCTGCAATATCACTTAGGATTTCAATATCATCTTAGGACATTTTCATCAGATGAACCGTCAAAGTAATTATCATTGTCCCACTCTCTCATGATTTGACACATTCGTACATACTCATTAGTAGAAAACATTTGGCTTTCACTATCGATATTCTGGAATAAATGAATTTTTAAGAGATCCTAACTGGCTATATTTTCAACCATAGTAGCTTCTAACCCAGCTGAACAATCATCATCACTAATATCCTACAAAGAGTCACTACTTGATGCATTGCTCGTAGTCTCATACACATCATCGCTTGTAGCACTCTGAGGTACATATGATTCATCTGATCGATAAATAATATCATCACTGCCATGACACTCATAAGTACGATGACACATAATACTATTAAATATTTACAGTAAAAGCAAGGAAATATAAATAAGGTATTACCTGGGGATCAATTCGTCAAAGTTGATTTGTGTGGCAAGAGGATAAGATTCGATGAAATCCTTGAAATGCATCGATGGTATATCTGCTGACCTTAACATTAGATCAGTTGATGTTGATGCAACATTAGTATCATCGAATTTTGCATACAACACTAATATCTGACGAGAAGCTTCGTCCAGTGTAACATCGCAAATTTCATCATCAGAAATAGCAGACGCTATAAATCTGTTACCCACCGGTTAACGACATGTAAGACTGACCGTGTGACGCTCTGAATCAATGTGCAAGGATCTCATAATTCTTTGTTTCAATTCCAATAAGGTGCGGTACTGCAGAACCTTAACTGGACGATTTCGACCACTCATATAACATGGAATGAACTGCTCATCGACACTTAATTCACCTTCATAGAATATGATCAATGAAACAAACTCTCTACTCATTCCTCAAATAACTGAAAAATAACCAATCATATCCGTATTCCCTAAATTTAGAAAAATATCGCGTGTCCAAATTTATTTGTAGTAGAAACTACAGAAATCAAATAATATTTATCTAAATCGACACATTATGCGAACAAATCATCTAAGGTGACTTACTCTAAAAGTCACTAGCTCTAATCTTATAGGCCAACTGCAACGACTCAAATCCTACTCATATCATCCATAAATATTTCACAATCATTTTTAATAATATACCTGACATATATTAAACGTTAAAGACTATATTATCACCCAAAATTATAAATCAAATCCCTTAACCACAACTCTAAGCCCTAAACTGAAATCCTAAACCAAATTCTTCTAATACACACAATCTAATTAATTATAAATGAGAAAATTAGGGATGTACTGTGTGTTTACAAAGAACGACAACAATGTGCACTAAGAACTACAAAATCTGCCACAGGAAACTTCCCTTAAAGAAACGAAGCCGCCGGAATTGTCGCCAGAAGCTAATGTTGGGTTCCAAGGGTTGTTAGATAGAGATGAAAGCCACGCAGAAATGGATGCGGTCACTGGGCAAAAAACGCGGTTCGGTAAGAAGCGGCTGAGCAATGCCGGCCGAAGCCTGAAAGGTCGGAGAGGAAAGTGCCCATGCTCGAAAGGGAGGAGCGGGGTCGGCGGCTCGTGTGGAGTGTTCGGATGCCGGAGTGGGAGCTCGAATCGCAGAATATGTTGGCTCGCGAATGCGGCCGATCGGTCGATCGACCCTATTTCTGTGCCCTCGGCAAGTCGCCCACTTACTAGCTTCAACTACACCTAAGGCTGCCCTGCCACATCGAATTTGACGTGACACCCTAGTCACTCACTTAGTAGACGACTATACTTATATCTAAATTTTTTTTAATAATACTTAATTTATTAATTATATTTTAAAGCATACTTGTTGCGTGCTAGAAAACCAGTCGCGGTAGAGTGAAAGTTTACGCCTTAGCCTTGTTGCGAAGTCCAGCACACACACAGGTAATTAAAGAGAGAACAAGAGACACTCCAGAACTTTTAACGTGAAAAACCTCGAAAAGAGGGGAAAAATCACGGGGCCTAGCCCAGTAAAAAGCTTCCACTATGTATCTGTTTCAGAGTACAAAGTCTTCCTGATACAAGATTACAGAATTACATATGAGGGAGGAAAAACAGCTATGTAACAACGATCGTTGTAATGGTTCTAGTAAGTGGAGATGGGGACAAATTAGCGATGAAGGTGATGGTGGTTGATGACCGTCGAGAGTGACCTTGCTTGGAGGATCTTCAAGCTTGAGCTTCTTCTTCCTCCTTGCTTGGCTTTTTCTTCCTTGCTCGGGCTCTTCCTCTTCTTCCTTGCTTGGTTCCTCCTCTTCTTGGACTCTTCCTCTTCTTCCTTGTCTGGACTCTTCCTCTTCTTCCTTGTTTGGGCACCTCCTCTTCTTCACTAGTTTCAGCTCCTCTTCTTCTTCACTTCACTTCACTTCACTTCACTTGGCCTCCTTCATGTGAGGAATGAAGGCCTATTTATAGATGGGAGGAGGGGCATTCTTGTAAATTCATGTAAGGCCCATACCACTCCCCTCGATCGGACGGCTCAGGATGATTCCTTTGATTATTTGATGTATTTTGAGCATTTGGATTCCCAAATGAAGTCGGAATTATAAGATCTTAGGCTCATTAGATCCGGCTCGTCGAGACGCTCGATTTGATTATAAACACCCTATATTTGATAGCTACTTGAGCCACTGCTCATAGTCTCATACACATCATCGCCTGTAGTACTCTGAGGCACATATGGTTCCTCTGATTGATAAATAACATCATCGCTGCCACGACACTCATAAGTACGATGACACACATTGCTATTAAATATTAACAGTAAAAACAAAGAAATATAAAGAAGGTATTACCTAGGGATCAATTCGTTAAAGCTGATTTGTGTGGCCAGAAGATCAGATGTGATGAAATCCTGTAAATGCATCAATGATATATTTATTGACCTTAACACTGGATCAGCTGATGTGGATGCAACATTAGCATCCTCGAATTTCACATAGAATACTAATATCTAACGAGAAGCTTCGTCCAGTGTAACGCCGCAAACTTAATCATCAAAAATAGCAAACGCTATAAATCTGTTACCCACATGTTAACGACATGTAAGACTAACTGTGTGACGCTCTGAATCAATGTTCAAGGATCTCATAATTCTTTGTTTCAATTCCAATAAGGCGCTGTGCTGCAGAACCTTAACTGGATGATTTCGACTATCCACATAACTTGGAATGAACTGCTTATTGACACTTAGTTCGCCTCCATAGAATAAGATCAATGAAACAAACTCTCTACTTATTCCTCAAATAATTAAAAAATAACCAATCATATCAGTATTATCTAAATTTAAAAAAATATCATGTGTCCAAATTTATTTGTAATACAAACTACATAAATCAAATAATATTTAACTCAATCGACACGTTATGCGAACAAATCATCTAAGGTGACTTGCTCTAAAGGTTACTAGCTCTAATCTTATAGGCCAACTGCAACGACTCAAATCGTACTCATATCATCCCTAAATATTTCACAATCATTTTTAATAATATACCCGACATATATTAAATGTTAAAGACTATATTATCACCCAAAATTACAAATCAAATCCCTTAACCATAACTCTAAGCCCTAAACTGAAATCATAAACAAAATTTCCCTAATACACACAATCTAATTAATTATAAATGAGAAAAATTAGGGATGTACCGTGTGTTTACGAAGAACGACGACAATATGCACTAAGAACTACAAAATCCACCACAGGAAACTTCCTTTAAAGAAACGAAGCCCCCAGAATCGTCTACGGAAGCTAATGTTGGGTTCCAAGGGCTGTTAGATGGAGAGGAAAGCCGTCGAACGCAGCGTATGCGGCTGTCGGGCAAAAAAACGTCGGCGGTTCGACAAGAAGAGGTAGGCTCAGTAATGCCAGCAATTAGAGCAAGGCCGATGGCTGCCCAAAAGGTCAAAGAGGAAGGTGCTTGTGCTCGAAAGGAAGGAGTGGGGTCGGCAGGTCGCATGGAGAGTTCGGATGCCAGAGTGGGAGCTCGAATCACGAAATAGGTTGGCTCGCGAATGGGGCCGATTGGTCGATCGACCTTATTTCTATGCCCTCGGCTAGTCGTCCACTAAGTGGGTGACTAGCTTCAACTACACCTAAGGCTGCCCTGCCATGTCGAATTTGACATGGCACCCTAGTCGCCCACTTAGTGGGCGACTATACCTATAACTAATTTTTTTAATGATACTTAATTTACTAATTATATTTTAAAGCATACTTAAATTAAAAAAATTGCTAGTTTTTTATTCATGTCTATTTTATCTTTTTCTTATAAATATATTCTAACTATTTTTTTTTAAAATAGTTAATGTTAGTCCAAAGTTTAAATGAAGAAGGTTGAAGATATTTTTTAAAATAGGAAATGATGTTCCGCCTAAAGGAAATATCTTACTCTGCAAGTGCCTATAATGAGGATCTAAATAAAAACCACATGGCCATAAAGTTGATGATTAATAAGTGATTGTAGTTGGATCAGATATGCTAATATATAAACTCATTTTTTATCCATAAGCTTAAGACATTAAATGAGCTTCAACCACTCAATACTTTTACACCATTATATTTTCAATCATGTATTTTCACACCATTAATTTTTTAAAGCATTTAATATTGACTACACTTATGACCTCACATTTCTTAATAACTATAATTTAAGGTATTTTATTTGATTGGTTCTTATACAAACTAAAATTTATAGAGATACTGCTATCCTTTGGGAAGGGAAGAATTCTATAACCAGTAAGATGATCTTGACTGTCATTTCTCTCATTCCTCCTCTGTGAACTGGTCTAAAGACATTTGGTTTAAAGGATTTTCTTTAAATTATGCGATCTTCTGCTGGATGGCTTATTCAAATGGGTTAAAAATGTCTGATGTGTTAAGTTGTAGGGGCCTTGGTCCTATCATTGAATGTAGGCTATGCCACATTGAGAAGGAAGCACATTCTCATATCTTCTTCAGTTGCCCTTTCTCTTTCAAAATTTTAAAGACTGTTCTCCCACATGGGAATTTGTTCCTGCTTCATTCTACTTTATAACAAGTTTTGGTTGCATCCTCTATGTTTGGGCATAAGGCCTTATCTAGGCTCTACTTGTTGATTGTTGCAATTATTGTTTATAAGTTATGGTGCGAAAGGGATTGCAGACTCTTTTAGGTTAAGAAATTATCTTTTGAGGCTCTATGCTTCAAAATCAAAGATCGTATAGCGTCCAAATTAAAATGTTGGACATTTAAGCAGTCTTGGCTGCAACATGTTCTTTCTACATTGGAAAACTGGAAAAGCTCCAGCGGTGAGGGTTTTTCAGAAGGGTTTTTTCCAGAGCCATTCGGTGGAGCTGGAAATTTTTTGGCTTGAAGCCTCTGTGTTTTTTCATATACTTATCAGTTTTGTGCTTTATCTTTGGCTTCCGGCTTCTCTTTATTCTTTTTTGTTTGTTTACCTGGTCTTCATACCTCTTTATTTTGGTCTTGGAAGCTTGTTCTCTCATCCATGATCTATTGAATGCACCGAAGTTAGGATAATTGTTTGGTTGCGATTTGAGTAGGGTTTACGGTATTTTTAGAGAAGTTAAATCCACTGGTTTTGTAATCACGTTAAAGCCACTTTCGCAAGTTAAATGCGATCATTGTTATTAAGTAAAGTGAGTTTATTCACTTTACATATTCCCTAAATTTTTCTTACAAGTAAACCAAATGTTTGAGGTATTTGAATACACGATAGATTTGAGTGTTTTGAATTAACTGCACAAATACACAGAAATGTTTGTGGCCATATGCCGCCTCTGCCGCTGCCACTCATTGCCTCAGCGCCGCTGGCCGCCGCCTCCGCCATTGGTCGGCTGCCGTCAATTGCCGTTGTGTATGGCCGCCGGCCAGCCGCTCTAGCCGTAGGCCACCTTGCTTGGCCAGCCGCCGTTATCAGAATTACAGCTGAGGGCGACCTTTGTTTATAATTACTTTTGTTTTGTAAACAAAAAAAATGAAAGTCATGTATTTAAAAAGCTTGAACAAACAACTATAAAGTAATCCTTTAAATTCACTTTTATTTCTTTAACTCTAAATGCAAGCAACAAACAACCCCTAAATCCTGTTGATAGGATTTACGGATTGAGAAGCATACGCGAAGAAGGGTGGGAAGGAAGACAAGGATACCTTCGCGACATCTCCCTTCTCTTTTTCGAGCAGCAGTGAAGCCAGGAAGGAATACCAAGATGCGGGTTTTGAACGCCGATATGCCGTCAATACCTTCTCTTTAGTTATTTTTATTTAGATTAATTATAAATTAATATGAACTTAGATATAATTAATATAGACTTAATGCTTTATAATTGATTAATAGATTTATAATTAATTAAAATATTATATTATGATAAATATATTATAATTAATTTGATTATGATTATTATTTTTATATAAATAAATAAATAGAAATTATTATTTAATTCACTTATTAAATATCCTCCATTATAATCTCACCACACATGCGGATTATATATTTAATTGATTACTTAAATAATATTTAAGAATAATATGTTAATTACTATCATTTGCGTATCTATTAGATATCATTTAATATAAATTTAATTAGTATTATCATCTACATTACTATTGTATTCGTAATTACTTGATTTATATCTTCTTGACTTAATTATTTAAATAGTTTTAAAATTTTATTTTGTGATAAAAAATACAATTAAAAATAATTTCTAAATATTCATTATTTAAATATTAAATAAAATAATTAATTTAAATTCTCATATAAATAATCAAACATTAGCACGAGATTTAACTGGATTTGACTATCATCATACCAAATTGTTTCTAGATTTAATGATATTTACTTTCTATATATTTGCTTATAAAGATCACATTGATATTATCAATCATAATAATAACTATTTCCCCACTTAGTGGCATGAAGGCTTGTTGTTGTTGTTGTTGTTGTAATAATAACTATTGAATGAGCATTTTCAACAATAAAAATCGTAAAAAATTATTTGTGCAATAGAATGAGAGATTTTTAGATGAATAATTATCTTGTTGCATATATTGAAAATTATTTATTTACAAATATTGATAACAAATTGATTGTATAATAACTTCAAAATATAAATCTCAAAAGGAGAAATTATAAATGATATGCAATGTGAAGAAAATTTATTTTATTGTGATGCTTAATTTTTTTTATTTTGTTATATAAAATGCTTTAATTTTTATTTTGTATATGAGTATTATTTTTTATCTTGTTGTGCCCCCACTAAAAAATTTTTCTGGATCTACCCCTGGTCATGGCGGATTCTTTTTTGTCTTCGATCCCACACTGGACAATGATGAGACCTTTGCTGAAGTAGGCATTGTATCCTACATTTTTCCTTCAACACCCTTTCTGGTTCGTCTCTGGATGATGTTACCATGCAACCTAGGAAGTGCTTTGCTTTTGCTCGACTGCTTTCACAGCGGCTGTTTCCCTCTTTGGGAATTCTCCTCTCCACTGCCCCATCGGATGGTGGGTGACATCAACCGTTGGAACACCGGCAATTTGGATAGATTTCAACTAATTTTGCGTCTCTGAGTCTAGCGGAGCCCTTCTCCTTATTGTTGTCTGATTCCTGAACTTTATAGGTTTTTGTTTTTGGGATCAAAGGATCCTCTTTGTGTTAATGCTTATTTCATGCTATTTTTTTCTGGCAAAAATTTTAAATTAAGCATCTTTTAAACTTTAATTAGCGAAATAGGCTTAAAAAAAATTTCAAAATAGGCACAGTCTCCCATTTACGCATGTGATGTCATGCTAAACTAAACTGCACTGGTCTAAAATAATTTTTTTTAAAAGGGGAATTTAATTACATATCACACAATTCTTATATATTTACATATCTGATATCACAGTTAGTGCGGAAAATATTTTTTTTTAAAAAAAGGAGAATTTACATACATATCACACAATTTGTAATAATACAAGAATGAAGTTCTCTGTTAGACCAGGATATGTTTAAAAATATATAATAAATTTATAATAAAATTTAGCTATATATATATATATATATATATATATATATATATATGTATATATATATATATATATATATATATATATATATATAAATTTAGCTTCAATATATAATATATATGTATAAATTTTTTATGTAAATATGAAATTAAGTTTTTTTATTATAAATTTATTATATATTTTTAAACATACCCTGGCCTAACAGAGAACTTCATTCTTTTGTTTTTACATATTTAAATTTAAAATTTCATATTTACATAAATATTATAAATTTTTTTAATTTTATATAAAAAAATTATTAAATTTTAATAAAATTTATCTTTTTATATATATAAAAATAAATATATTTTAAATATAAAATTTAGATATTTATTAAAAAAAGATAAATTAAAGTTGAGGCCTCAAAGCAAAATTATAAAATTAGTATTTTTTTTGGGAGGATTTATATACATACCACACAATTCTTATGTATTTACATATCTAATACCTAAACTTCAATTTTTATATATATAACACCCTAATATTTAATATCTCATCAAAAGTATCACTTTATTCACTTTTTAAAAGTGAAATGAGCATTTTCAAGCATAGAAAAATATTAGATAAGTAAATATCTAACTTTAGATGTTAGATATGTAAATACATAAGAATTGTGTGATATGTATGTAAATTCCCTTTTTTTTAATAAAAAAATATATTTTACGCTGATGTTAGATATGTAAATACATAAGAATTGTGTGATATGTATGTAAATTCTTCTTTTTTTTAAAAAAAAAATATTTTAGGCCAAAAAAATATTTTAGGTGCTAAATGTGATGTTAGATATGTAAATACACGAGAATTGTGTGATATGTATGTAAATTTCTTTTTTATTTAAAAAAAATCGCAGTAGACTACTGTGTTTATTTAAAATTTTTTTTTTAAACCTATTTTATTAATTAAAGTTTAAAAGATGTTTAATTTAAAAATTTTGTCTTTTTTTCTCCTCTATACTGTTCTTTTTTTTTTGTAACTACTTTCTTTGGAATAAAATTGGATAAACGCGCTCATCTTTTTCCAAAAAAAAGGTATCCGAACTTTAACATCTTCCAATGACTAGACAGCTGAGACAGCCTAGTAATTAAAACATAAGAAAAGTATAATTGAAAATTTTTTCTACTTTTTATAATATTTTATTTTGTCCTTGTTCGGTTCATGAGAGAAAGCATGCATTTTATGAGAGTTTATAATGATGATAAAATGAAACCAGCTGCCCAAGGATTCTTCCATGGCCGGCGAGTACGTTGTCATTTCATTCCAGCTTCAACCGGTCGGTTTATAACTTACACGTGGTTGCATTCAGTGCGCAGGGGAGCGAGAGAATCAGTGATTTAGAAAAGAGGGAGGAGCGAAGAAGAGAGATTGATCGTTGGCCGGATGCCGGATTCATTGCCGGAGACGGCGGCTGAAGGCCGAAAGGTGGAGGCGGAGGAGAAGCAGCCGAGGGAGAGAAAGCCGCAAGGATGGAAATGCATGGCATACGTAATAGGTGCGTGAAGTTCTTTTTTCTGATGTATTTACATCTAACATCTAAATAATAAGTAAATAATCAATTTTAAGTATTAAATATGTATATGCATAAGAATTGTGTGATATGTATGTCAATCTTATTCCTCTCAAAATTTAGTTATAAGAAAGTAAAGTTATATATGCTTTTAAATTATAAGAAAATTATGGATATTTCCAAAGATATTTCTTCTTATTTTGCAACATAAATCAAAACTTGATGATTATAAATTATGTAAATGAACTATTAAGAGCAAATCATTAGGAATGCGATGGCTCAATTTTTAGCTAATTATATCTTGTTTAAGATTAGATCACTTCCATCTTGGGTTGAGTTATAAGAATTTATTGCAATTGAAAAAAAAAAAAAATTCTAATTTTGATTATTTTTTTATTTCTTAAGATAAATTCTTACTTAAGTGTATGTTAGTTTATGCTCCTATGTAAAATAAAAAAAATTACATTTCTAGGTTATGCTCCCAATAATCACAAATTTTTAAAAT